>CM033472.1:150787410-151225154 GCA_019447015.1 Hymenochirus boettgeri
TAGCTTTTTTTTACATTCCAGTGGGGTTTTGGCATGATTTCTAACCTTTGAAGTTGTTTTTGTTCATTTTTGCAGACAAATGCGAATTTCTACGAAGAACTGCGAACCCACTACCATTGATGGTATGAATGAACAAACTACGCGTTACGTAGCTGAAAGTATGTATATTCTGAGAATGTATAGTTTTGCGGGGGTATTTCCAAGTTAGAGGGGTTTTCAGTTTGAAAAATCTGGGAAAATGCTGTTATTGGCTCACTGCACATTGTTTTACATTTTGACTAGTCCGCTTCTACGTCCGTGTGTGGTAACCACACATATGGCATATCGTTTGATTCAGGACATTTAGGAGATTGATATTTGGTAAGGTTTTTTTCATTACATGGGGTTTTGGTGTGATTTTTGTAACTTTTGAAATGTACTTTTTCTCTATTTTTCCAGAAAATTGTGTAGAATGCGAATTCTACTAACGAAGAACTGCCCCCACCCGCATTGATGGTATGAATGAACGAACTGCAGTGCTGACATAGCTGAAGGTGTGTAGATTTGAGGAATATACTAGTTTGTGTGGGGTATTTCTGAGTTTATCAGGTGTTTTGTGGAAAAACTGCAGACGTCCAAATTCGAGTTGGCTAAATATTTTCGCTGTTTCTGAGGCCATCGTGCATTGTCTCACACAGTGGCTTTTCGCTTCCACGTCCGCGGTGTGTAACACACATATGACATACTGTTTGATTCAGGACATTTGGGAGATTGATATTTAGTAATTTTTTTTTCAGATTCCATGAGGTTTTGGCATGATTTCTACTTTTTGAAGTTTGTTTTTTGTTCATTTTTTCAGAAAAGTGCGAACTTCTAACGAAGACTGCGCCCACAACCAATTCGAATGGTATGAATGAACGAACTACAGTGCTACATAGCGAAGGTGTGTAGATTTCAGGAATATATAGTTTGTTGGGGGATATTTCTGAGTTACGGGGTGTTTTTGTGAAAAAACTGCAGACTGGCCCAATTCGCGGAGTTGGCTAAATATCTTTCGCGTGTTTCTGAGCCATCGTGATTGTCCACTTTGTGGCTTTTCGCTTCCACGCCGCGTGTGTAACCACACATCTGGCATACCGTTTGACTTCAGGACATTTGGGAGATTGATATTTGGTAACTTTTTTTTAACATTCCATGGGGTTTGGCATAATTTTCTACCTTTTGAACGTTGTTTGATGTTAATTTTTTTTGAAAATCTGGTAAAAGGCAAACTTCTACGAAGAACTGCTCGCCCACCATTGATGATATGAATGAACGAACTACATGCGTTACATAGCTGAAGGTGTGTAGATTTTCAGGCTATATAGTTTGTGGGGGGTATTTTTGAGTTGGGGGGGGGTGTTTGTGGACAACCGCAGACTGTTCAAATACAAACTGGCAAAATTTTTTTGCTGCGTACTGACATTTGGGGGAACGTTCACGCTCTATGTTAGTTGGTAGCCATGTCTCTGGGTACAACTCCATGATGTGGCATACCGTTTATTATCGGGAGGGGATAGGCTTTTATAGATTTGAGATGCGTTTGCAGCTTTCCTCCACAGTTTTTTAGCTGAAGTTCGCATTTGATTTTGTCTCTGATTTACAGTTGAGGAAAAAAAGAAAATGTGAGAAAGTAACTTACAATTTGACGAAGACGCGTCCGGGTATCTGCATTTTGATCGAAACTAACCTCACTCGTAAAATCCTGCGGTGTTGTAGTTTCTAAAATATCTCACTTGCGGGAATATTTTAGATAATTTGGTAGATATTTCTATGTTACTGTCAGTAGTGGTTTATACATTTTAATTTTGGTGTAATTTCTAGGAGGTGGCAGTTTTAGTTTGGGGGGGGTCTCCCCTGTAAAGGAAAGTCGGTACCTACATATATCTTATCGTTGTACTCGGGAGTTCTGAGCTTTTAGAAACAGTGGATTTTTGTGCGTAACCTTAAGATAACTATAAGTAACAATGGAAAAATCCATGAAAATTTGCACAATTTTTTCATTTTTTTTTACAATTTTTTACCACATAATTCCAGTAAAATTTCCAGAAAGTTACCAAAATTTTGTTACCACCATGGTTAAAGTACACTTTGTGCTGAAAAAACAATGTATAATATTCCTGATTTACTGCAAGGTTTCCTACTGTAAAATTAGTCTAAAGCGATAGGACAAAATCCTGAAAATTCTTCTGCCAGTTAACGCAAAAAAAATGTAAAATCTCCTGGCAGTGAAGGTTAAAGCCACAATTGAAAAGGTTTACCATTTTGCACAAAAACTAGCACAAAAACCATCTCTAAATTTATAGCATTACTTGATTTTCTAAACTCTTCAGAAATGGCCAGCCAGTGCAAAATACGTGCCACACTCAGTAACACGATAAGAAATTGGTATGTGTGGTTTTGCACTTAATTTCCCTAAGCAAGGCATATACATTTCTATTTTATTGTTTGGGGCTAGCAAGCCTCATTATTGGAATATCAGGACTTTTTTAACAGACACAGACACACACACATATGTAAGAACAAACAACTGTATTATAGGGGAATTGAAGAAACAATGCTGGTCAAATTGTCGATTTTTACATATTTACTTTTACTATCTTTTGTGTGAACTGTAGGGAACACTCCAACATCATTAGTAGGAACTATTTTGCTAGAGGTTGGGAGTCCCCACTAAATTAGCCCCTACCTTTTGATGTACCCAACATAGTAACATTGTAAAGGAGGTTAAATAAAAACATAAGTCCATCTAGTCCGACCTTTATAGCCTACTCACTAACCCTACCTAATAACCCTGCCAAATAAAACCCTGCTGAAAAAGGGAGAAAATGGTTTCTGACTCCATCAATCAGAAAGTATCCCTGGATCAACCAGAACTATATGTATTAATACCATACCATTAATTGTCAGTATTTTTTAGTTTTAGTATCTATACCAGACATTACCTACTTGCCCCTATCACATAGACTACCTACCTGTCCCCTCAAACCAGTACCATGCCCTCCCACACAGTGCCTACCTTCCCTTCATACACACTACCCATCACATAGACGACCCAGCTGTCCACCCCACCCAGTACCCTGCCTTACCCTCCACACTACCTACCTGCCCCCACACCACTCCCCACCCCCGCAGGCCTTATTCCTGCCCCCACCGCCTCTCACCAAATGAGTTGAGGAAATCCGCTATTTTCTTGATGCTGCTGGTGATCACCTCTATATACTCCCTGTTGGCCCAGTCCTGGTGAATCTCCCTCTGCACGGGATCCTCCTGACCGGACATCTTCAATTCCCTTTTATTTTTACCGGAAACGAAATGTTCCTTCTAGTGAAAAATTCCCAGCCCCGCCCACTGGGCCTGTCACAACAGGAACCACCCACTTCCCGTCTAGGGGTGGGTCCATCTTTCAAAAGGGCAACGCGACAATGAATTATTACCTGACACTAGAAAGACAAGAGCTATGAAGCTGTCCATAAAAAAATCAATTCTGCTTTGCTTAATTTGAGTTAAAAAAAAAAACCTTCCCTGCTTCGGCCAGAACATTTAATTCCACGTCTCTGACAGCACTTAACATGGCCGCTTCCTGTCCTTTGACTGTACTGCGCATATGCGGAAATGTAACGGAGAAAAGCTGACGGGTAATCTACACAGGTAAGAGACCTGCAGGTGCGGAGACTCCAGCCAAGGTAAAGCAGGGAGAGAAGGGAATTTTATTATATCAATCTTGAAATATGTACAAATGATGTAGGGATTATTTTCAAGAAAAATATATATATAATGATTGTATAGAAAAAAACAGATAGAACAGACAAATTATAGGATGTAATTGGGGGAAATAAAAGAGCTACTGGAATCCAGTGACCAATATGGAGGATTTGCCATGCTATAAATCTGCGGCAACCAATCCGGTTTTATGTGACTTGCTGTAAGGAAACACCAGGGATAAGAACTTGCCTAGGGCTGTGTCCCACTGTGCGTTGTGTTGTCGGTTTTATGTGCGCTTAGGACAATGCATTTTGTTTGCAGGTTAACAGACGTGCGGTTTTCTACGCATTTGTCCGTGTTTCAGGTTCGTTTGCATTCCTGTGCATTTTTACTACAGTTAATATTGAAGAAAACGCAAAAAATATGTTTGTCCGCGTGTGCCCCCCACCCCCCATTTTGGTTAAGTTTAGCATTTTTTTGCCAGTCAACCACATGATATATATTGCCATATCAAGACTATTAAAGGAACATCTATAAACCTCCATGCTTACATGGTACAGAAACTGTAAATTGAATAGATATAGATAACTTTGTGTTTTTGGTAGGCCTAGTAAAGGCTGGTACAGACATGCGATTGTGCATATAGCCAGTGACTTAGCTGAACAGATGTATTTATAGCATGATAGCCGATTGTGTATGGGCACTCGGTTTGGCATCGTTCATTGCTCCTCCAGGCCAGAACACCAATGGTACCAGACTTAACTGCCAAAAGCCAAGAAAACAGCAAGTGGACAAAACAGGGAACACCATAATGATAATTAAAAACCTATTCTTTATTTTATCAAATGCTAGATTGGCCAATAAGGCAATGAAAGTGCAAATATATATATAAACAATATATAAGGCTGTAATACCACAGGACTGAATAGTTATAAAGTGTACGATAGCTGTAGTCCAAACATAGAGGATATGGAGAAACCAGATTAAAGCACAGGCTGTGCTGTGAAAAACTCGTGTTTATTCTCACAGATATCCACACGACATGTTTCGGGCGACATGCGCCCTTTATCAAGTGCCATTGAGTGCCAAAGTGTATGATAGCTGTATTGTATATCGATTCCCCCAATGTTCAGAATAGTAAGTGGCAGACGTATCCTGCCATAATAAAATGTCCACAAAATAGCAATAAACATAAGGCAGATATGAAAAAATGCCAGGGAACCGGGACTTACATCACTCAGCCTACCAGGTTCTTCACCCGGTCGCCTGGCTGCACAGCAATTCAACAAAAGACTTCCACTGTCTGATAAAGAAGGAAATCGTAATAAACATATACAGCAAAATAGATTTTCCCGGAGGTCCGGGGCTTACGTGGGCCCGCGTCCTGGCCTCTTAACCCGGACACACCGCAAATCATTTGTCCGTTTCAGTCCTCCCAGAGGACATAATTGTAATGTGCTAAATCAGCAGTCCCTATGGATTATAGGCTTCACCCCTCCGATCTGAAGGGAATCCAAGGCATAGAAACAAGCAGGGTTTTTCAGGCAGCAACAGAGTCTCACTCCAAACCTATGCGCGCTTCACCCACAATGAACCAGTGTGCATGGGCTTAATCAGGGTGTCGCCCATGCACACTGGTGCATTGTGGGTGAAATGCTAGGCTGAGTGACGCAAGTCCCGGTTCCCCGGCATTTTTTCATATCTGCCTTATGTTTATTGCTATTTTGTGGACATCTTATTACGGCAGGATACGCCTGCCATTTACTATTCTGAACATTGGGGGAATCGATATGCAAAACAGCTATCGTGCACTTTATAACTATTCAGTCCTGTGGTATTACAGCCTTAGGAACCAACAACTGTAACTGTTTTCCTTTCTGGAGGATTCATTTGGAATTGCAACAAGTAGTGATTCATTAGTGGATACTTTCAGGGAGATTCAATAAAAGTTCTTATCGTTTAAAATGGTGCTAATTTTGCCCCAACCAATCAGAACTTATGTAACATTTGAAAGCTAACATCTGATTGGTTGGGGCAAAATTAGCACCATTTTAAACGATAAGAACTTTTATTGAATAACCCCCTTTGTGTGGAACTACCTGTCTTGGGATTTCTAGGACTGCTACAATCAGGGTCCATGGCAGCTTATTACCTTTAAAAGCACACAGGGATGCCTGTGATTGCTCTATGTATGTGATGTTTTAGATAAGTTAATTGCACTTAGAATGCTAGTTGGCATTCTTGTCATATATGCATGCTTTAATTGATGTTATAAAGTATCTTTAATAAATTTGACATTTGATGGGAAACCTACCTAGCCACCTATTATTATTTTTGGTGGATCTTATATGGAGTGTGCCTTTTTTTAAGGGGTCTTTTTTCGGACCTCCCTTTGAGGTTCGTTCTAGCGTTATTCCCAGGCAGCGGACATGAGGATATGGGGATATAGGTGTATTGCTAATATTAATAGTAAGGCTAGGGAGGGGAACAGATCGTGAGGGTGGGAAAAGGACAAGTTCAGTCTTGTCCATGTTGAGTTTGAGGAAGCGGGAGGACATAAAGGCAGAGATGGCACTAAGGCAGTCCGGGACCTGGGATGTCAGTGTAGGGAGGTCGGGGCAGAGATGTAAATTTGGGTATCATCTGCATACAGGTGATACTGGAATCCAAATGAACTAATGAGTTGTCCAAGGCCATAGGTGTAAATTGAGAAAAGAAGAGGACCAGCCTTGCAGAACCCCCACAACATGGAAATCTACATGGAGTCCATGTTCCGCTATCTGCATTGTACTACATTCCATTTTTTCAACATATGTGCACCAAATGCATTATTATTTAACTTAAACATAAGGGAAAACGTACAATATCCAGCATCTCACTGCTCTAAAAATCACAAAGTGGTTTTGGAGCAGTAGAATGGGGTCTAGAGGCCCCCGTAATTCAGGGAAAAATCATATAAGAATCAGATTTTGGTGTTCATTTTTTGTACATTAATTATTTAGTGCTATAACCTTATGGCTGGTCATCTTAAAATATAATTTTGACTTTGAAAGTTGAATCAGTAATTCTTGCAAAAACCATCTGAGCATTGTGATTTTTCAATGCATTTCTGTGTACTCTTTAACCCTGCGGTTGTGCTTCCTACAATTGAATCGCATGCATTGTGATTTTGGACAGGAGTGGAACATAGGCAGTGGGGGTGGCTACATTTCCTCCCATTGGCATGCCTATAACAAATTGTGATTATTTTGCAAGATGCAGTCTGAATCTAGACAGTGGGGCCTATGGCTTGACATATGGATTGGCTAGAACCTTATGTCTATTGATGACTGTAGAATTGCCCGAGGTTTACTGCGACATAGCTGATCACTCTGACCAAATGTTGTTTTGCCTAACAATTGGTCAGGGGTGATCAAAACTGATCAACTAAAATATTTACCCTTTCGTTCCAGCCGTAAATTTACTTCCCATAGTGGGTACCAAAAGTGTAATTATAATTTTAACATTTTGTTAATGGAGGGGAATCATTCAATGGAAAGAACAAAGGGTGAATCCATGTTTTGTTTTTGTTTTTTTTTAGTTTGAGAAAATCTGTAATTTTCTGCGTAATTGATTCTAGGTGTAATTCCTAGTTTAAGCCATGTTAGCTATTTTGGCCACATCTGAAAAATTCCTGATGTCATTTTTTTTGCTTGGACCCACCAATGTAATATATATCTTTTCAATTATTTATTTCTTTCTTTTCATTATTATTTTTACCAGTTCTGGAGGAAGATTATTAGAAAATTCTGAGATGTTTTCCGATCCGGACTATGAACTTGAAGAGGACAAGCTGTAAGTGTAATCGGTCACCCATATTCACCGTATTCACATGGGCATTCTGCAGTATAGAAATGGCCTGTTCTAAAAAACTTTTTTTAAAGAGAACAATAGCCAGATTTGAGGTGCCCATACACTTTGCCGATATTACGACCAATCCGGCATGCAAGTAAATATTCCCCTTGATTGGCCCAAAAATTTTACATTTTCCTGATCCTATAATGCCGATATTCAATCCTAAAAACAATCTTAATATGATCTGGAAAGTTGTTTTTTTAAGTCGTATGGTTAAATGATTGTAGTATTTTGTGAAGTTCCGGTTAAATATAATGTAACCTCACAATAGACTTTATTAGACAATAATGGGCAAACAAACTGACAAAGTATCTGTCAGTGTTATGATCACAATTACCTTCTGTAGTGTATGGCCTCCTTTGGACTTACAGTATTCAATAAGAGGTGCAAAATGTATTCTATGATAAGGTTCGTACACAGGTACGATTTGGAACCGAGCGGCAACCCCTCACCATGATGAAAGGCTGTTTTGGCCGAGAGTTGCACATGTGTATGCGTTCGGTTGGGGGTCGTTGTCCTCGATCAAATGCATACACACGTTTGATTCTTGGCCATAATGCCCGAGAATCACACACATTGTACGTGTGTACGAACCTTTAGACATTAAGGTTTACACTACACCAGATGATTTTCAGCCTGCACTAAAGATGGACAAAAGTGACAGCTACATAAGTAATATAATTCCTATTAACAGGAAAAACACATTTATTTAAAGATGATTTTTGCCCTTATTTAATAAGAGGTGCAAAATTTTGCCTGTGTTCTTAATCTGCAGCAGCCAATTCAATGTTTTTTAACTGTAGTAGGCCAGTAAAAAGGTAATATCTGATCCAGGTTCATTTCATTAGGAAAGTGGCAGTTGGGATTTACGTTTACATGTCCCGGAAACCTCTCAATGTTCTGCTGCTTCCATGGATTCCTTATAAAATGATTTCTTCTTTGGGTCCTGCTCATTTATGACGAGTTTTGTGTCCCTCTAGCTCTAACTGTGGGAGAAGATGCCGTACAAAAAATTGGGACTGTCTGTTATATGAATATCCCATTATGTCCCATCATCCTATTTATGATATTAAATCGATAGGGCACTGGGACACCATTATATACATTTGTATATCTGTGTTTTTTGATATCCAATTTTCCTTAAATTTCTATGCTATTTAGGGGGATTCCAACAGTTCCTGGTACAGTGGCGCTGAAGAAAGATTCTCAGAATGTAATTGGGATCAGCATAGGGGGTGGAGCACAGCACTGCCCCTGCCTTTATATAGTACAGGTACAAACTTTATTCACAGTATCTGCATTCTTTACATTCTCTATCATCATTTTTATGTTTGTTTTGATATAAAACGTCTCTAATCCCTTAATCCATTGGCTGCTCAAGTGGGGTTGGTGTGTGTGTTAAATAGTAGTACTATAACATCTACAAAGGAAAGTCAGTCTCTCTCTCTCTCTCTCCTTTGCCTTTGTGAGTTCTCCACCCTTTTTTAAAAATATTTTTAAATCTTGTTCTTACTTTCTAAACTCATGACAGGTATTTGACAACACTCCAGCTTCCCAGGATGGCACCATTGCTGCAGGAGATGAAATAACTGGTGTAAATGGAAAATCTGTTAAAGGCAAAACAAAAGTAGAAGTGGCAAAGATGATTCAGAATGTAAAGGTGAGTATCTTTGTGTCCACACTCAGTAAGTCTCCTGGTAGAAGGTAAAGGGTTACCCTAAATTCCTAAACTGCGTTTAAACCATCACTCTGGTCTTTACATGCACTACGATTTGTTGCATTTCAATCAAAAACAACTCTCCAACTGTTGCCAGAATGTTTGATTGCCCTTTAAATGCATGGTGTGAGTCGGGAAGTATAAGAAAGTCTTTAAAGGGAATGTCCACCCTTGTGATAAACTTTTTATATTATGTACTGCTCCTTCCCCCAGCAGAAAGTGCCCCAATCTTTACTTACCTTGCTTCTATCCTTCGCCGCACTACCCCGGCCCTCTGCTTGCCTGGAAATGCAAGCAGGGGGTGGGACCAGCAGCCGCATCCATGATTGGCTGAGAGGCAGCCAATCACAGACGCGGCTGCCGGGAGTTCAGACTGTCGAAGGATAGAGGCATGGTAAGTAAAGATCGGGGCACTTTCTGTGAATAATAGTTATGCGTTTGGGGCTGGGGGAAGGAGCAGTACATAATATAAAAAGGGTTTGGGGCTTTATTTCCACTTTAAACACATTTCTCTGCCTGTAATTAACCTAGGTAACACCATTTTCATATGGGAAGGTGGGCTGTCTTTTTTAGTATACCCAGTTGAATCTATTTTCACATTTAAAAACTCAATCCAACTACACTGCATGAAAATTTCCAGTAATAATAATCTTTGATAAATTATTTAATTTGTTTTGAATATAACTATGTCTATTGGGTGTACTTAGGGTAGACATTTATTATTGCTTTTTCAAGTGTAGAAATTCTCCAGGGTCTGCATCTGACACAGATGGTTGCATGAAAAAAAAATATTTGCAGATTACTTTATGATATTACTATTTTCATTTGGTAGCTGGGAAAATAAAAAAAAAAAACAGAAGTTCAAATAAAATGATGTCTAAAGAACAGGTTTTTGTCCCACATTTTCTGCTTAATTTTAGATATTAAATTCTACTTATTAATAAGCCTTTTAGTGCCAGCATGTTTCATACTTGCATTCTATAGCAGCAAATCTCTGCACTCATTGGGTCTATTAAGGTTTATGACGGGAAGAAAAAAGTTTAAAAAAACAAGAGGTACTTTAACATAAATATGATTTTTTTTTTATTGGATAAACTGCATTACTGATTTTACTGAATTAGTTTGTTTCTTATTGTAGGGAAATAAGATATAGGCAAATTGTTTCTAAAAGTTTTGATTCACTTGATTTCGTACTAGGTATACTGTAAATTGGCATCACACCTATATAGGAGATACCACAAAACATGCCCACCAACCTTTTGCAAAAATGATACACCAAACTGGAAAATCTAAAAACATATACCTGGGTAGGCTCAATATAACTAATGAATGAAACTAAAATACCCCCACAAGTAAGATATTTTAAAAAACCTAAAGGTCTGTATAAACGTCCAATAGGACGCCTGTCCCCATTTTGGCCAATAGTTGCGCATGTGTATACATTCCCTTCGGCGTTGCTTGTTGATCTGCCATGGCGGATTCATGAATGACACCCAAGGGAATGCATTTACACATGCATTTATTGTCCGAAACGCCCGTTCATCATGTGCATATTTTTCTCACAAAATTGGAGACAATATTAAAATTATCTTATATTTGCAATAACATCTTTTGACTAAAATATTTAACAAGCCTCTTCCAAATAATACTGTTCTTGGTGTAAATAGAGATGTTGTAAGGAAACAGCCCCCAAAAGGGCCAATGCACAATAATGATCACTGTGCCATACCCCAACAAACTAAATGTTGTTCTTAAAGGGCATTTCCACCTGTTTTTTTTAAACTTTTCTGTAGTGAAGGCCTCCCCAAACACTAAACTCCCACGATCACTACTTACATTGCCCCTTTCCCCCGATATTCAGTCCCGGCCCTCTGATTGCATAAAACTGCAAGCAGGGGGCCGGACCGAAAGCCACGTTTGTGATTGGCTGAGATGCAGCCAATCACGGACACGACTTCCAGCGTTACTGAATGTCAGGGGAAACAGGCAATGTAAGTAGAGATCGGGAGAGTTTCGCTTCAAATAACTATAGGGGTTGGGGGAGGGAGCCCTACACTACAGAAAAGGGGATTGGAGCTAGGGGGGAGAGAGAATTATGCCATGCAGCGCGCATGGCATAATTCTCCCGGAGGAGAGACAGGAGGCAGAGTCCTATATGGACACAGCCAGGCTCCTGGTGGTCACTTTTTTGGATTTTAGGGTGACATTGCAGGGCAGCCATTTGGAGCAGGGATGTAAGCTACGGATTTATCAAAACTACACAGTGGGGCCATTAGTGGGTTAAATTATAGTGTTGGAGGCGGACATGCTCTTTAAATACACATCTTCAGTTATTTAATGCTGTCATTCTTTTATTTATACATGCAAAATTACAAATTCATATCTTCCCAGAAAATTAACAAAAAGTATCCCCATATCAGGTATAAACATTTTTCCAAATATCCAAACTACAGTACAAAAACTAAAATTTCCACTTGAATTCCTAGCATATTTTAAGGGGCATATTTATAACAGAGCGAAAAGTAGCGAAATGTTTTCGCATTCGCTTTTCGCTTGGGTTTTTCGCCAAAAAGACAGTTAACGCTATTTATAAAGGTAGCGTTAACGAATGGCGAAACCGTTTCCGCGAGCTATCGCTAAACCCTTTTCGCCTTACTTCGCAATGGTAATTTTAGCGAAAAAGGAGCAAAAAGGCATAACGCGATTTATAAAAGAGCGAAAGGTGGTTTTTGCGTTAAAAAGAGCAAAAGATTAGCGCGACCCTGAAGGTGGTGAAAAGTCATTGTTTGAGCGAAAAGGCATTCTAATGGGTAATATGCCTTGAAAAAGCGAACGCGCATTAGAAGGGCGATCGCGCATTAGAGTGTAATATGGAGTGTAATATGCCTTGGAAAAGCGACATTAGAAAGGCGAACGCGCATTAGAATGTAATATGCCTTGGAAAAGCGACATTAGAAAGGCGATCGCGCATTAGAATGTAATATGCCTTGGAAAAGCGACATTAGAAAGGCGATCGCGCATTAGAATGTAATATGCCTTGGAAAGGCGAACGCGCATTAGAAAAGCGAACACGCATTAGAAAGGCGAACGCACATTAGAAAGGCGAACGCACATTATAATGGAATATGCCTTGGAAAAGCGAACGCACATTAGAAAGGCGAACGCGCATTAGAAAGGCGAATGTGCAGTGCAAAAGAAAATTGTATTCCAATTGAGAAATTCTAAGAAGATTGACTAAATAAGACATGGCTGAAATGTGAGGTGGCCATTTTGAACTTGACATCATTTTCTAGTGGGCTTTTCTGGTTTCGAATGGTTTTCACAATGCAGTCTTCTTAGATGCGATAAGTTTTCGCTGCGATACTTTTCGCTCTTTATCGCGCCCGTTCGCCTTTTTCAGCCGCGAAGTGTGGTTTTTTCGCTTTTTTATAAATAAGGCGAAACGAAGCCCCAAATGGCGCTATTTTCGCTGCGATGTGCTGCGCTAATTATTTGGCGAAAAAGACAATCCTTTATAAATATGCCCCTAAATAAATAAAACCTGCTGAATGTCAGTCTTCCACATCTCTTGAAAAAAAAAACCTATTACTCCACATTATTTAATGGGGTCCAACACTGTCAATAGTCCTTTTGAGTTTGATCTACACTGATCAGGTGGGATTTTTGTGAAGTAGAGATGGCTGAATTTACTAAAGTTCGTTTTGTTTCTGAAGTTCAGTAAAAGTTCGGAAACGAACCCAATCAATGGGGAGCCAATAGTCCGAAGAATTTGGATCAATAACAGCTTAACTAACAATGGTAACTTACTGTAAATGGCTGTGGCACCTGGGGAACATGCACCTGTCACCAAAACCTGTTTAAACACTTTTTTCTTAATGATCGAGCAGTTGTTAGGTTTGCGCAAGCTGCATTAGAGGGTTACAGCCAGTTTGAGCGTTACTGAATGCTAAATTCGAGGGTTACCAAAAACAGCTCTATACATACGAGGGTTATCGATATCGAGTGATACATTCAAGGGTTACTGAAAGTCGAAGGTTACATTCGAGGGTTACTAAAAGTTGAAGGCTACATTCGAGGGTTAGCAAAAGGAACGATTCATTCGAGGGTTACTGAAAGTTGAAGGCTACATTCGAGGGTTAGCAAAAGGAACGATTCATTCGAGGGTTACTGAAAGTCGAAGGCTACATTCGAGGCGTTAGCAAAAATGAACATTACATTCAAGGGTTAGCGAACGATACATTTGAGGGCTAGCAAAAACAAACATTACATTTGAGGGTTACCAAAAGTCAAAAGGCAACGTTCGATGGTTAGCGAATACGAGCATTTTGTTTGAGATTTACATTCTAGGGTTAGCGAATGGCTTGTAAGTTCGATAATACAGCCGCAAGTTGTGAAAACCAAATTAGTTAGAACCTGAAATAATTTGAATAGTTTAAGTTTGTCCGAACTCATAAAGTTTGGCCCGAACTTGGGTTCGGGTTCAAGGTTCGGGTCCATCACTATTGCTTAGATGCCAAGCAGAAGAAAATACCCATGGAAACATGAAACTGCTTAAAATTATTAACCATACCTAGTTTCCCTAAAAACAAGAAAGGGAAAAAAAAATATTTTTAAACACTTAAGGTACCCATACACTTCTAAGATATTAGATAGAATAGATGTTTATCTATCAACCAAAGTCTAATCTATCTTAAATCTTTACAGACCGCATGTTCCTTACCTTCTGATGTTCCTGCAATGATTCCGTTTGGCCCATTTATTTTGGAATCATATGTCTGTCGCAAAAAAAGAACAGGTCAGGTGGTTTCTGGTTCACTCGATAGCCGCACGAGCGTCAGGAGGTAAATTCTGATGTATGGGCACCATAGGTTTGTAAGTTTCTAATTATTAGAGGAGTGATGCAGTTTAAATGGAACAGATGCTAAAGTAGGCATTTGTATCTGCCCCATTATGGTTTGATTTTTACAATCCCTGCATTTGTTTATCCTGAAAGCAATGGAAGGTTGTGTGGGATAAGAGTGCACTTGGAACTCTAATCTCCTTAACCATGCCCGATCTAAATGAATATGTGAGAGTAACTAGAATATGCCATTTTCTGTACTTTCTTTTCTTTTATGCTAAGATCCTGCAATGTATCATATGCAACACTTAAAGGATTAAGATTATCATATGCAAACCAAATGCTCTAATGTATCTTATATTGATAATACTAAAATATATAATACTTTACTATAAATTGAATGCTGCTAGAAATCTATGTATTTGACTAGTCTTATATTGGTTTGAGTATGTAAATGTTTAGGATACATTGTTAAATGCATAAAAATATTGAATCATCATTGCACACCACTGTTCTAATTATAGAAAAGGATTCTGTCCTGTGTTCATGAGGCATTTTTGTACTGAAATTTAATCTTTTCATTCCTGTGCAAATGCAATGGAATAACGTTTAAAAGAAAAGAAAAAAAGGGGGAGAGTATGGGGGTGGGGTACAGAACATCTTTAGTAAAATCTTTGGTTTTCTCTCGATTAAAGATGCTTACCATGGTAACACTACAGATCCTATGCTGTCAGCTAACCTCTAACCTTCTCTCTAGCTACACATATTATATAAACGTTGCTCATTTAAACATTTTTCTCCTACATGAAAAAAACCTTTACACACCATCTGAAAATGTATATTTTATATCAACTACAATAGTAATTATATCAATTCAAAAAGATTTATAGCAATTATATTATGAAAATTGTAGGATGTATGAACTAAAAGCATTTTTTTTACTTCACAGTTTATTCCACTAAAAACAGGAGGTGTTTTAATTGACATTTTTTATTGCCTTATGACATGATGATTTTTTTACTTTTCTCTGCTGCAATTGTGGAAAGGGGAAACGATAGAAATCAGCCATAAACATATTGGCACAAGATAAATTATAGAATAATAATTCATTAAAAAAATGTTTTTCTAATATAGAAATCAGCAGTGTGTGTATTATTTTATATTTTTATGGGAGAAACATTGTTCTTCATCAGGTTTGACAAATGACAACTTTATTAGCAACATATTTTACCTTTTTAAATCATCAAACAAGAAATTACATTATGGATCTAAACTATGCATGTAATTTTTTGTTTGAATTTTGTATACATAGCTCTCATCTGAGTCTCCTGTTTCTCTGTCTAACTTACTATTCTCTTAACATTGTCTAACTTACTATTCTCTTAACATATGAACATGTCATGTCTGCAGGTTAGATGATGGCTCTATACCATAGGCTGTATTGCCTGTTAATAAGCCAGTGGTTCTGGACACATGCATTAGCCATAGGACATAAAGGAGAACATTTTGCATATCTCTTCCTCTTACTCTGGGGAACCAGTTAGAAATTACTTCTTGTTTCTTAGATTTTGTGGGCAATGCTATTCATATTGCATGAGACTGCAAGAAACCGTCTGTTATAAGAAGGCTCTGCTCCATTTCTTAACACGAAAGAAATGGACTGACCAGAATTGAGCGCTTAACATGTAAACTCCCATATAGCAGCAACTGATTCTGGTCAGATGCTTTGGAAAATTAATTTTGTTGACATGGTGCCTCTTCACTAAGACATACAAAAAACACATTAAAGGGTAAGTGCACTGTAAAATCAAGTTATGTTATTATTTTTTTTTTACCTATGCCCCTCCAGAGCCTAGCTTTGTGCCTTGAAAGTTGCTGACATCTTGTTACTGGTTTGCTGAATGTTAAGCTCCACCCCTCTGTTTTTCCTGCTTGAGCCTCAAACAATACTACCTGTGAGTTCCGTGCACTCTCCTGCTTGAGCCTCAAACAGCAATGCCTGTGAGTTCCGTGCACTCTCCTGCTTGAGCCTCAAACATTAATGCCTGTGAGTTCCGTGCTAGTGCGCGTGCACAGAACTCACAGGTATTATCGTTTGAGGCTCAAGCAGGAGAAAGCAGAGGAAATCTCAGAGGGGCGAAGTTTAACATTCAGCAAACCAGTAACAAGATGTCAGCAACTTTCAAGGCACAAAGCTAGGCTCTGGAGGGGCATAGGTAAAAAAAAATATGGCAACAGTATTTTTAAAGCTGCAGCTTCCAAATGAACATAACTTGATTTGACAGTGCACTTATCCTTTAAATCTGTGTCATATTACATAGTATATTTTATCATTGGATAAAATATGTCCAACTTAGTATGTGTCCACCATAAACATTTGATTAATGTTTCTCTGCTTGGGCTACATGCCATGGTGCAAATGTGAAAAAAGATGCCGCTTCATGGAAGATTAAATAGTGCAGTTCATTGTGAGATCTCCACCTTCCTGGAGAAAATCATCATCAGAATGGCTTCCAAAATAGTTCCAAAATGTACATGTTTCAGGGCATGCCCACCAGCAGTGACACTGGTCCACAATTGCATTAAAACCTCTGAATCAGGTGCTATGGAGAAGGAGATTTAGATTAAGAGGCATATAAAAGATCCATGTCTGAGGGGAGGTTTGGCATATGGAAGATGGGTGCCATGGGTGAAGTGAAAGCTGATATTGCCTATTGTGTCCCATAATTTAAATGAAGTCTGTACTGTGACGTGGACACTACAACCCTCAGCCCAGGGGTGCTCTGAGCAAGCTTAGCTGCCTGCGAAAACCCCAAAACCCGACAGAGTTTCCCGTCACTTATATATATTTACCATAACAGACATCCCGCCCTGCCGAACCTGGCTTTCGTGCAGGGTGGGGAGAAGGAGGCGTGGCTGAGTGACGTTATGTCAGTAAAGGGGCGGTGTGGAGTCGAGGGAGGGGCCAGATACGCCAGTAGCCACGCCTCTAACGTGACGTAAATTACATCATGTTAGAGGCATGGCTAGGGGCATAACTGGCCTGTGTGACGTAATTTACGTCACATAGGAGGCATGGCGAAGGTGTTCCGGAGGCAGACAGCTGTACAATAAAATAATGACCGTTCATTCGCTACCACTTACAGGTAGGAATATAACAGAATACAATAGAATATAATATACTGGTAAAAACGTTAGCGTCTCAGAGGCAGAGTTCCTTAGTTCTAATGGTGTCCAAAGTTGTTTCTAGAGTTATTGGCCCTCAAAATAATTCTTATTAGTCCAATACTAAATGGTAAATGGAAAATTTCAGAGCCATTTTTAAACTCCTGAAAAGAGTTGAACCAATTACCCACACCCAATCATAGAAAGGGGTGGGCTGAGCTAAGAGTGTAACACCTGACACACCCACAAGGTGGCTGTCCCTGCAAACTCCCGTATGCCAACGGGGTAACGTGCCATAGCACGCCAACTTACAAACCCGTCTTTCGAGCGACAAGATGAATTCAAAGATACCAAATTCACTACAGGATGTCCTTTCATCCTGCTAACTATACATAATGAAGTTACCTGTTGGTATCCATGTTAAACAAATACAAAAAATATCTTGTCCAGACAGAAAATAATACATTTATGAGACTGGCAACAGGACAAATACAGATCAAAACATAAGAAATTGGAGAATCATATACAAATATACAGATTGTAACATACATTTCGCCATATAAGTATACATGAATCACATGATTATGACATGTACCTCTGGGGGAAAAGCTCAACGGGAACCCAGAGAATAGACTAGGCATGTAAGGGGGCTAAGAATTAATTTTCCAGAATGACCCATCACGTCAATTGTACTAATCTTGCAGCTTTATAATATTGATATGGGAAGGCTAGGGGAAACAAACACACCCTTGTCTTCATGTCTTGCCAAATAAGTGACCTTTATCCTGGGTTCTTTTTTCTGCCACATAAATGTAATTATTGTAAATTGGAAGGGCACAGAATAGGTATAGGATTTTAGGAAGCAGTATCATTTTGATTATGTGAGGGGATATGATGTGTAAGTTTCTAATAACATATGAAACTGGCTAAGTTGTGTTATCATGGCAGAATTGAATCCCCACATATTTAAAATAATTATTTTCTAAAAATGTGACGTGGGCCAAGATTTTCTATTGGAAAAGGTTTTGGGTGCAGCAGAATTCCCCTACTGAAAATGGGGATTGTCTTCTTTGTGTTGGATATTTTGTGAAGGGTGACTCGTACAAGGAAGTCATCCATAATTTTGGGTACGTGTGCAGCTGTAGGAGCACATACAATGCTTTTTAATTATTACTTTCACTGTAATTAATGGCTGAATGTTAGGATGATACAATAACTATATAAAATCATGTCAGGTATTAATGATCCCTTAACAGAAACTAGTGACTTTTTTTTTAGTTTGAATGAAATGGATGGCTACACTGTTTGATAAGTTACTTTTTTTTTTAAAATTTGATGTATTTCTATGGTGTCTTGTTTTAATCCTGAGCCCTGTTCCTTTTTGCTTTATAAAACATAATGCATGGGTGCTTATTTAATCATATCCTTGATTATATCTATTAGTCAAGTGAAGTGCTGGGGTGAGGTGATTTCTAATAGAAACAATACATATTTCACTGCTCCTTGTAAGCAGAGGTTTTGTACTAAATATTAAGAGATTGCAAAGTATTAATTTGGTAGCCAAGAATTATTATCATATCAGTCTTAATTATGATGCACAGTACATAGGTTATAATAAACTATTTAGAATATTCTGTAATGAGAGAATCATAGATTCAAAGTGAATACGAAGCTGAGTCTCCTTTTTATTAACATTCTAACTTTTTACTTTATATTACAGGAGAAGTAAAAGCACCCTATTAAAGTCAGAACGACTATGATATTAGTGCAATTCCACCTCAGTCCCTGACCCAGAAGGTTCCCGTATGCATACATAATACTGGATATACAAATCCGTCCTCTGAGAGAAGGATTTTTTTTGTTAGCATACAACATATGCAGAATATTCCAGCGTAACCTGGAATGAGGGGATTGTATGCTGTTTAGCCCAGTCTTGCTATTAAGGAATCAGCATCTTTGCACAATGTAAGCATGTGGCCACTCATCTGGAGTTCTGGTTATCAGCCATAGAATATAAAAGTGGATATTCCTCTATATAAGGATGACCTGCAGGAAGAGATCAGCACAGAGAAACCAGACAGCAATCCTAAAGATTGTGAAAAAACAGGCAGGCTAAAACATTAATTATCCTAATGCATGAATCAATTGATCCACATCAGAAAAGAATCTAAGAAAATGTACTGCACTGCAGGCATTCCACGAAAGATTAAACTTTAATAATAAACAGTACTAGCGATATAAATGATATAGCACAAGGCTTCAGAAAATCAGGAAATGCAAGGATGTGAAAATGCTACTCTAGAAATGGCAGAGCAGCCCACAGGAATAGGAGAAAACAGACCTCTGATAAATGCCATTGAAGCCTGAAAAATGTGGAGTCTGTTATCAATGTAAACAACAGAACATTTAAAGAAAGGTCACTGGATTAACTATTATATAGGCATTATGGGTAAGATAAAAAGGTTAAAAAATTATAAATGGGTGGATCTCCATTACAATGTCCATGTCCATTTCAATGTATAACAATTCAAAAATTAGAAACATTTGCAAAAAACATTAGCAATGGGAGCTAAAATAAAGCTAAAAAACAACAAAGGTAGTTTGTGGATTGGATGTTTCAAACTCACTTAAAATATCTTTTTATCAGCTGGCTCATGGGGTCAAATGAATGGGAACCAAAAAAATTCTTGATCTAAAAGAGTAGGATACAAATGAGAATGTGTTCCTTGCAAATGGGAAAGTGTCAACATAGAGGGGATTGGTCAAGGCTATGGTAACTGTACAACAAGCACAGGAGGTGAACTTATATGTAGAGATGTCCGAAACCTACCAGTTTTGTTTTGTTTTGGATTTCCGGATCCCGGGAAAATCCCGAAGATCAGAAAATGGAACGTACGTTTATAGATTTTTTTATGTTTTAAGACTTTTTTTTGTAGCATGTGAGTTTTTGTAGCATGTTATGTAGTTTTAATTATAATTTTGATTAAGGAAGGGTAATTTTTTGGGGGTAAACTCTTCAGCAGATAAAGCAATAAAAATGTAGCCATGTGCCATGCTATCTATCTTTTTTTTAATCTATGTATCTGCCTATTCACCGGCAATGTGTCATCAATGGGCACCCAGCAGCTGCAGCAAACCTAACAGCACCTTCCAGCAGCAGAAATACAGTATATTTACCAGTGCCTGTTGGCACTTATATTTATCACTCTCAAAAGTCTGTGTTTGGGACACTTATATTTACCAGTCTGTGTTTGGGGCATATATATTTAACAGTCTCTGTCAACATTTATATATATCAATCTCTGTGGACACTGGATACTTACATTTACCAATCTATGTTTAGGGCACATATTTTCCATTTTCTGTGAGCCCTTGTATTTACCAGTCTGTGTTTAGGGCACTTATATTAACCAGTCTCTCCGGGCACTAATATTACTAGTCTATGTTTGGGGCACTTATATTTACAAGTCTCTGTTATCAATTATATTTAGCAGTATATTTTCAGTCTCTGTGGGCACTTATTTTCCAGTCTGTGTTTGGGGAATTTATATTTACCTGTCTCTGTTATGGGCACTTATATTACCAATTTCTGTTTGGCACATATATTACCACCCTCCATGTGGCATATAAATGTCAACCCTCCAGTTCACCAGCCACTGTTAAGGCAGCCAAGTCAAGACTAGCCAGTGAACTGGAGGCCTGACTTAAAACAATGGCTGGCAAACATCTTTTACCAAAACTTTTGACAATCTAGACTATTTAAAGATCTTACCTATTTTAACCAGATTCAAATTAGGACCAAGGCAAATGGAAGTATATTTATTGCTGTACATTACCAAGTGCAGCAGCAGAATTAGCACATTGGTGCAACTGCCTCAGGAGCAGTCCCAGTAATCACAGGGGAGCTACATACATTCACACACACATTGCTATGTTCACAAGCACCAACAGAGGAATCCAAAGCAAAGGTATGGCTCTTCTAATATACTGCTTCCCCTGGGCCCCATTTGTCTAAATAAATATTGCTTAGGTAATGAAGTGAATTTTGGTGCGATTCGGTCTGACCGAACCCTAGGCAGGTTTATACATTGCTGGGTCTGCGAAAATAGAGGAGCCCAGCAATCAAAATGATGAAATGATGGACCGCAATAGTACAAGACAATGGTTCAAGAAGGTATCACCATGCCCTGAATATTTTAAAATAACAATGGCACTGACAGCACCTGGTCAACAGGAGCTCTGGGCTTAAAAGAAAAAGGTAAATTTAGGTTAATGCATTGTTTATCATATAGTAAATGAGGTTCTGTTAATGATAATATTAATGAGAAGATGTTTAAGATTATTCTTCTTTTGATGAGGCTATAAAATCATTTTATTTAGCTTTTTATTTAGCTGGTGTATTAATGGTAAAGACTGATATAGGATCTGCCTTCAGATTTTTTTTCTAATTATCCAGATCTTTACATCTTTAGAGTTACTTATTTAAAGGGAGTTTTTGGACAGGGCATTTGCAATGGGTTGTTTTGAAGCTTTTAGTTGTTTTATAGAGTGGATAATCAAATAGGTTGCTTGTACCTACTCAGACATTTATTATTTGGAAGCCTTTGTGTTTGTTGGCTCACAGAACTCGAATCTATGTGCAGTTTAACTGGGGCCGTTAAAGGAGTGCAAAAAGGCGTACTTACCGTGATGCAATAAGGGGCATAATAGCATGTTAAAACACAAGATAAGAGGTATGGCTTTGCGATATTAAATTCTCCCCGTTAGTTCTTGTTGACCCAGGAATTCTTTCTGATTGCCAGTTGGAATCAGGAAGGAAATTTTTTACCCCCTCTTTATTGTTTTGGGTTTTTTTTTGCCTTTCTCTGGATCACTTGTTATGTAGGTTCATGGGTAAGGGAAAAAAGTTTGATTAGATGTCAAATGATGTTTTTCTTTATTCAACCTCCAATACTATGTAACTATGTAATTAATAAAATTCTATTTTTTTTAAATTATTATATTATTATTTTATTAAGGGGGCTAAAAACTAACTGTAGCTAGAGACATGCCTGGAAATGCAGAACTGTCCTGTAACCTCAAACAGGCTTTACCCCTGCCCTTACACTCCATCCCAAGCTAGTTATACACTGAGCCAGTCTACAGAATGACCCACAAGAGATCTGTTTTCAGTGTCAATATTAATATTAATTATATTAAATCATCTTGATCCATCTGGTATACTTTCTGATTGCCATTTGTAGTCAGAATGGTGTAAAGGTTGGACTAGATAGATGGATGTCTTTATTCAACCTCACTTACCTTTTTCTTTTAAGCCCAGTTGACCAGTTACTATGTAAATCCTATGAGCAGATAGCTGCCATCCCACATATTTGAAGAAGGGCATACCCTTGCTGTTAATGACTAACAAGACAGTATAGAGCCATTGTTCTGAGTCAACAAGGGTTACCTTCTTTATGCAGCTTCCTTTCAGGGGTATTTTAATAGTCAATTAAAATGAAAAACCTGCACTGAAACCAATGCAGTCTGCAGCATGCCTTAAGCTGGCCATAAACTACAAACTCAGCATCTGACATTCCTGCATTATAATCGGTTTTATGATCATGATACGGCCTGAAAACATTGCAGGAATGTTAGCAGGTAAATCTGCTGCTCCACTCGATATTACACATTTTCACATTCAGCTGATATTGAATGTTGAATTGGTGTATTATCAAGGTAGTGTATGGCCAGCAGAAAAGTGACTTACGGTATATATAATGTCCTATCCTATATATAATGTAAGGTAAATTAGAAAAGAAAATATTTACTCGGACTGCTGCTTTGTAAGGGGTAACCACTTGTTCATATATAGACACTGTACATTTTACATGATGCATTCATAATTTCCACCTCGTCTCTTTAAAACTAGACACATGGAATTTTATGCTGCAAAGTCTAACAAGCGTAAATTAGATGCATACTGCAGACAACACAAGATTATTTGCAACCATGCAACAAGAATACAAATGAAATACTGATTAGCCTTGACGGTGGATATCCTATCCTATCCCACCTCAACTCAATTTAAATGAACACCCATAAAATAGAATGATCAATAGAACCCTTTTGTCAGAAACATTAAATGGTCACTATACTCACTCAAACAACTTTACATTGGCTGGTACTACGATTTGAAAGAAGTAAAATGTAAGTACTCGCATATCTATCTGTGCCTGCTTTGTCAGTGAATTATTAATGTTCATACCTCCTAACATTTAAAAATTATAAAGAGGGACAGAGGGGGAGGATATTTTGCATGCGTGGTAGAGAATTTGGCTATGCGAACTTGGCGACAACCAATTGGCTTCAGTTAATTAAAAGTAGATGAAATCTCCCAAAAAGAGATTTTTTTTAATAATATAATATAATTTGCACCTCTGTCACCTTAAAACCATCAGCCTCAGTTTCATGACCAGACCCAAGTGATATAAAAACATAAACATTGAACTACATCATTTGTCACACACATATAGACATATAGACATACACATATACACTAATACACACATTCAAATACACTAACATTTACTTTCTACTTTTTAGTGAGTACTCCTAATGCCACCCACCCCCCATCACTCACTGCCTTTCCTTTCTTTGCAGTTTCTGTGACAGCAGGTATCCCACCCCTCCCGGATCCTCAGGGAGTTGCCCTCCAATTGGGGTGGTCTCCAGCGCTCCCACGAGACCACCCCAATCTCCCGCAATGGAGAGGTGTTCAAAATGCCCCCTTATTTTCACACCCCCGGACCACCCACATCACGCCCCCAGACAGCCCATGTCACACCTCCAGGCCGCCCCCACCCCCTAGCGGGCATGCCCCACCCACTGCATGACATCAGTGACATCTTGCAGCGTTGCCACGCCCCCCTCTCCCACCCTGCCCGGAAACACAAAGTGGCAGGGTGGGATGTCTGTGACAGTTTATTTAATAAAGACACCTGCACTTATTTATACCAGGAAGTGGTTGTGAGTTTTCTGGATGACCAAATTCCCGACTGTTGTACTATTGAGAGCTACAATTTTAAACTGATATTGTACACTTTCTAATAGTATACTTTTTGTTAGCTTTCTGTCATACTAAGGGACAGAGTGCGCAGACACACAAAATATACCCTTGTGGTACCAAACCCTTATTGCTCAAAACCATTACAGGCAGATATAAAACTGTTGTTAGAAATGGTTGACCCATCCAACAGCCAATGATACAAGCATAACTGTACTCAAAAAACCTGTGCCCCAGTAAAGGTCTGGCCATCTTGGATAATGTCTTCAGTCAGCTAAGCTCCGCCCCCGAGAGTCATGCGCACGTGACGTCATCCCGCCACACTGTTACAAGTGTGTGCGTTGTGATGACATCACGCGGACATGATTCCATTCGCGCTGACGTCACGTTGTGCGCGTCATGATGTCACTCGCACGCATGGAGCAAACTGCCCGTGGATTTATAGACCCAAGTCCGAAACGAGGTCCAGAAAGTCTCGGGGGGTGGAGCTTAGCTGACTGAAGACATTATTCAAGATGTCCAGACCTTTACTGGGGCACAGGTAGGTTCTGAAGGGACCTGAAAAAAAGGGGGGTGGGGGAAAGGTTAGTTAAAGATACAGCTTCCATTTAAACAATTTGTTTTTTGAGTACACTTATCCTTTAAGAAGATGAACATCCTGGGAAATAGAAGGATATAAAAGATATAATATCAATTGATTTATATAAAAAAATTAAGAGGAAATGTAGATTCCCCCCCACACACACACACACTAAGTTTCCCCTTTAAAATTGAAAATTGGAATGCAGCTGAAAGGCATTTTAAAAGGTAACTGTTGTCCAAAAATGACTTTAGGTAAATTGACGGGAATTGCTTTCATGAGTATTTTTGCAATTTACTTTTATTATTATTTTTTTTACATAGTTTTAAAGATATTTACATTTTTATGTGTGATATGATAGCAGTATCACTAGATGCTCTGAACCCATGTGACTGTGCCTCTTCCCCATGTCTTCTCCTCCTTGTGGGCCCCCATTGTCCCTTCCATTGCAGTCCCCTTAAAAACCCCTGTGGCCCCTCCCACACCTCCTTTAGTCACTGTAACTCTATCTCTTCCTGGTTTCCTCTGCTTTCTCCTGCACTGAGCATGTGCCAACCACAGATTAGAAGGAGGAACTAATATGGTGATCGCAGATTCAGAAACTTCCACCCTCTAAATTTCTGATCAGTGATTTCTTCATATTTTGGGCTGTGCAGCACTTAGAGAGGTGGTTGATGGCTCATTTTAGGAATCTGGCCTTTCATTTAAAATCAACTTGTTTGGAGACCAAAGTTCCCCTTTAAGTAATGTCACTAATGTTTAATAAGAAATGTAAGCTGCACAGTATATGTTTTAGTGAATTGTTAACCATCTATAATTTACATTAATGTAGAAATAAGAAATATTCCATTATTTCTGGATCATTAGTGATTGATGGCGCTTGAAGATTCCTGTATATAAAGTAGATTCAATCTGACCACATGCTGCTCCATGGGGATTAGAGTGCATCAAGTTGTAGTAAGTGTTGAAATAAATGTTATCTGTATATATTTAGACAAAGTTTCAGGTCACATGACCCTTTGTCAAGACAAAGGGATATGTGACCCGAAAAGTCATATGCTGTATGTATGTTAACTGCCATCATGAGCTGAAGCCTGTTTTTACCCATGTGGGTTTGAATAAAGGATTTCTGTTTTTATGAAGATGTGTGCTGTCTAAATATATATGAATGTCTATGATGTGTAGTGGAGCCCTCTGATGTGCACCATCATTAAAAACCTTGGCTAAAGTGGTGAGTGCCAGTATTTTGCATTGTGCTTTGAATCCTGCTTGAAATAAATGTTATGCAGTTGCTTTAGTGCTCATTTATACTATTCTTGTTTTAATGATTAACAAAATGGGACATTGATTGTCCATTAATTGTATTTATTATTTTTAAGTTTAATTTTATCATTTGAATTCCTAAAGTTTATGGCACTTCAAGCATTCAGAAAACTGGCTCCCAACCTTCCCAAGATGTTGTGCAGTCACAATTTTATGAGCCAGGTTAAGACCATTTTACATAAAGAATAGCATGTTTGCTATTCACCATTCTTTACCGTACTGGTGCAGCTTGGCTCCTTGTGCCAGAAACCTTAGTCCATGTTAGTATTAATTTAGGCTAACATTCTACTTTACTGAATCACCTTCTTCTCTAAACTCTGTTGAAGGATTTCATAGCTTTCTGAGAAATGTGGAAAATTTCACAAAGCACTTTTTACCGCACCACAGAAAACTGTGTTTACCTCATTCTTACCTCTTTTTTTCCCATTTTTGCAGCGTAAAATACATAGTAGTGGAGGTTAAATAAAGTCATCCATCCAGTCAAACCTTTTAAGCCTACTCATGGGCCCTACTTAACAGTTGATCCAGAAGAAGTAAAAAAAAAAACTCCTTCCTGTCTCCAAATGGCAATTGGAAAGTAACGCTGGTTCTAAAAGAACAACATGTATTAATACCAGTCATTTTCAACAATGTTGAAACGTATTATTCCCACTCTTAGAGTAATTCAATGAACTTGTCATTACCACATCTGCTGGAAGACAGTTCCACAGTTTAACCATTCTCATTGTAAAGAAACCTGAAGAACCTTTGAAATTATTGGTGACCAATGCACCATGGAGCTTATTGTACATACCATTAATATATTTGCATAAAGTGAACATATCCCAAAGCAAACACAGCTTCTCCGGTCTAATCTGTCTGCATAGTCAAGCCCCTTTATTTAGTTGCCCTTCTCTTAACTAATCCCATTTTCAGGATGTCTTTTATATATACAGCCAGATGCACCAACAGTGGCGCAGTGGCTGAAAATGGAGTTAAAAGACATGTTAACCATTGTTATATCAGTTAGCGTGACTTAAACTCCTTTTTTGCGGCAGCTGCAAGGCTAAAGCTAAAGTTAACAGCGGCCGGAAGAGATGTTATATGCCGTTCTGTTGCGGCACTTTAAGCACCACTGAATCTTATTTGCTATCCTGCTGCCAATTTTGCAGCAATTGCACAGCATTTGAAGTTTATAAAGCTCTACATCGTTTTGTTTCATTAGCAAACTATGCCCTTACATTCCGTTTATCATTAATCTATAATGGTTACTACTTTTAAGATCAGTTCTTGAGACTGTCTTGAGTTCTTGAGACTGTTCTTGAGAATTCCAGAATATGATCTTGTAACAAAGTTTCCATTATCTTTACTACCACACTACATGTATATAGTTACCAGGTTGTAATTGACTACCATTTTTGAATATTGGCATAAAATCAGTATTTTTTCAAATCCATAACTACAACTCCAGACAAAGTGAATCTGAAAAGATGAGAAATAGTTGGTTATTTTACTCCTTAGACTATAAGGCATATTTATTAAGAGGTGCAAAATGTTGACTGTGCTTTTTATTCTGCAGCAACCAATCAGATTTTATCAAATGTTTTCTAGCTGTAATAGACCAGTAAGGCCTCACCCAGTGTACAACACAGTAGCACACACTCTCCTTACACCAAGACCAATGAGGGGAGGATTTAGCAGTAATGAACAAAGTCTTTCTTTCATTTTGATTTACTTCAATTTTTACTTTTTACATTTGTTCCCACTGCTTCCTTTCCATACAACCTACTCTCTTGCCATTCCTAAAATGTCTTCCTCCCTGCAGTTATCAATAAGCGCCTATAAACATAATTTAATTAGGAACACCATACTCAGGCAAATGTAGAGCTTCAGCTTTGTGAAGAGAGGTTACAGTCTTGCTAGTCGATTTGATGCCTTTAAGCGCAACAATAACCCCTTGGTGGCTGTGTGGGTATCTCATAAGAAACCCGCGGAGACACTGAGATTCAGAGATTAAAAACTGCCATTGCAGCTGATCCTGGCATTAAAATTGACAATTTCCTCTTTGAGATTTGCCCAGAGCCCTGGAAACCATTATCAAAGTTAGTTTAGGAAGAACTAAAGTTAATGTTTTAAAATCTTAATGTGAACGCTTTTCTCCCCAGAACACTTATACATTGTAAGATTCTTCTCTAGTGAGTTGCATTTAGTATATGTAAGTAATAGATTCTGTAACAAAGAAGGCTTTCATTGAGTTGACAGTACAACTCATAGCCCATGGCCCCAGGATTAACTATCTCTATGTTTCTAAATGTTCTGTACCTGTGTTTGTTGAGTTGCTGGTGGTGCCCCATGTATATGCCATGTATTTGGAACACACAGCCCAAGAAGTGACAAGTTCAAATCCTCAGGCTTACTTTTTTTTGTTTCTATTATGTTCCAAGCAAAAGATTTAACATGTACTGATTATCCCACAAAGTAGCCCTTGTGGGATAGAGGTAGAAAGCTTTTTTTTTTTGGCAAGACACCACAAAGTAGGTTGCAATTTCAATTCCCCAAACTTTTGTTTGTTACCTAAATTTTAATATTTTTTTTCTTACATCCATGCTAGCAAACAAATACACTGCAAAGGATAAATTTTTTTTATGAAAAGGAGTTTATTATTGTTAGGGACAGGAGCATTTCTAATATGTTTACACAAAAACTGCACTGAATTCTGGGTTCTGTGTCTGAGTTGAAAAATGATTGTCTGTCAGCTTCTAGGAAGCTGCTTCCTGTGAAGTGTATCGCGTGAATTATGGGAGCTTTTTGTATCATTGTGAATATGCTCTTTATACTGGGGCAATGTTTGGAGATTTTAGTTCCCCTTTAACATCTTATCAAATGTCGAAATGATGAAACATACACACACACACACACACACACACCACTCACAATAAAAATTTTATTGAATTTTAAAACTCACAGCACAAACAGATACACAAATGAACAGGGCTTTTTACAGACATTAAGTGGTGCTTTACAAAAGTTCAGTCTTTCAAACAAGGTTAATATTTAAAAGACACATAAACTTTGCTAAATTATTTTTATAACTAATCATAGTTATAAGGATTAATTACCACAAATCTTATATCTGCTTGTTTTCCCCCTTCCCTTATTTTTTTTAGCTCTTGAAGTTTTACTTTTTAAAGGGGGCAGGGCACTTTTCCCAGCCTCTCTGCCTGGCTCGATATATGTAGAAACTATCCATTCTACAAAAGCATAGCTTATTTCTCCGCCATTGCATGGCTAATTGATTCAGCATTAAGATAATGAAAAGTAATAAGCATTATCTGTTGCTCTGTACTCTTTCTGTATCTGCAGCTAACACCCAGTCCTGCAGTTAGCTGCTGTTTGTGCTGTCTGTGGTAATAGAGACCCAATATAGCACCTAAATAAATCAATTCCAAAGTCCCCACACCACACACACACACACAAACACACACTCCCCTTTATACTCCTACAGCTAAAAGAAAATCGTATTTAATTGAAGCAGTGAGAAAAGCTGCCAGAACTGATTACCTTCCCATAGCATGACAGTTTCACTTTCATTATAATACAAAATCACAGGGTGAGTACTGTTGGCTGTTTGAAGGCATGGATCATCTTCACTGCACATGCTCCAAACGCTTGCCGAGTCTTTGGGAGGGGCTGGGCAGGGAAAATGCATATTAAGTAAGAGTCAGCTCAACAGGACATAAAGTGATCTGGTGAAAGGGAGCACTGGAAGCAGAAAGGGATCAAGTTCCTGGCAGTTCTAAAAATATAAAAAAGGATAGAGGAAATACATTTTTATTCACTTTAGTGTCCCTATAAAAGTAAACAATTTTTAAAATGACTTTTTGTGTCAATACAATTTTATCAAAATTTACAGTCAAAAAATGTTTGTGGTGTTTCAGATGTCGGAATGTCCCTATTTTTCCTCGTAAGATTGTCCACACTTCTTTGGGTTCATCATTGCCCTGATCAAATATCCATTAAGTATTCAAAGAAGGAATAATTTTATTAGATTTTAAAGAGTCTTAGGTAAAAAGTTTGAAAGTACTCATGGTAATGATCGAGTTTGTGTCCGGTATTATTTTTATATTATTTTAAGTAGTGCTTTATATGTTTAGAATTTAGCACTTTTATCTTCTGCATAAAATTGTTTAATATGAATTTTGGCAATACTTAATCATTCACTTGTTTAAATATGGCACTAACATTATGTTATTTCTTTGTCCAGCTATGCACCAGCTGATATTTTGTTCTTTATTTTTCTTCCTATTTAACATTTACTGAAACTTGTTATAATCTGAGCCACATCTGCTAGATTGTGACGCCAGTGTGATATTAATGGTGCAGATCAAGCTTCTGAACATCTTTTGCTTGTAAAATATAACACACTCCAACTATTCACCACATAAATAAAACATTTATAGATTAATTTTTCTGCTCTCTGACACACATGTTCATTTTGATTTCTGCAACAGTATTGTTTCAGTGGAACAAAAGATTACATGATATCATGATATAGGAAGTTTGTTTGGGTAGTTTTCTTGCGACAAAACAAATCTTAAATTATAACATTAATATTATAATATAGGTACTGGAATTAGATCTGGGGTTGCCTTATAGTATAGTATAGTATAGTATAGTATAGGTTGAATAAAGACATACGTCCATCCAGTCCAACCCATCTAGCAATATCTTCATTTCCTGCCTTACTGTTGATCCAGAGGAAGGCAAAAAAAACCACCACATTTATAAAGGGGAAAAAAATTCCTGACTCCAAGTGGCAATCAGAAATTTCCCTGGATCAACTCTACTTTATGTATCAATACCAGTAACATACAACATTCCTTATTTGCAGAAACTCATCCAGCTTTTTTATTAAACTGACCAATGAACCTGCCATAACAACGTCCACTGGAAGACAGTTCCATAGCTTTACCGTTCTCACTGTGAAAAACCCTTTCCGAACTTGAAACCTAAACCTTTTTTCTTCAAGTCTTAAGGGATGTCCACGTGTCCTGACATGCTCTATTGGTGAACAATGCCCAGACCCCAGATAGTTTATTGTATGGCCCGCTAATGTATTTATACACAATAATCATATCCCCACGCAAGCGCCTTTTCTCCATCGTACATAATTATAACTTTTCCAGTCTCTCTTCATATTCAAGCTCCCCCAATCCCCTTATTAATTTAGTTGCCCTTCTCTGAACCCTTTCTCTGAACCCTTTCCATTGCACTGCATATTCCAAATGAGGTCTTACCAATGCTTTGAATCCATACCTCTCTTTATACAAGACAATACCATGCTGGCTCTGGCTGTTGCCGCCTGGCATTGCTTGCTTCCTTTAAGTTTGTTATCCACCAAAACTCCAAGATCCCTTTCCAACAGGGATTCACTTAACACAGAGCCATTTATAGTATAAGCAGCACAAGGATTTTTAAGTTCAAAATGCATCACCTTATATTTATTAACATCGAATCTCATCTGCCACTTAGCAGCCCAATGTGACAATTTATCTAGATCCCCCTGCAACGATTGCGCATCCTCTGAAGTTTTTAATGGTTGACGAAGTTTTGTGTCATCAGCAAACACAGAAACCTTGCTGACAATACCCACTTCCAAATCATTAATAAACAGATTAAATAGAAGCGGCCCCAACACAGAACACTGTGGCACCCCACTTAGCACTTTAGTCCATAATGATGAAGCCCCATTAACAACTACTCTTTGCATCCTATTCATTAACCAATTTTCTATCCATGTACAAATGTGCCTCCCCAGACCAACAGACCTTAGCTTATACATTAGTCGCCTATGGGGGACTATATCAAAAGCCTTGGCAAAATCCAAGTAAACTACATCTACTGCTATGCCAGAGTCTAAATTTCTACTTACTTCCTCATAAAAGCCAAGCAAGTTAGTTTGACAAGATCTGTTCCTCCTAAATCCATTCTGGTTACTACTTATGTCAGTGAAACATACTCCAGAACATGTTCCCTTATTAAACTTTCCAGTATCTTTCCCACCACTGAAGTTAAACTTACAGGCATGTAATTACCCGGCTATGAACGACTACCTTTTGTTTTTTTGAATATTTTTTTTTGAATATTGGAATAACATCAGCCCTTTTCCAATCCAAAGGCACACCTCCAGACATGAGGGAATCTACAAAAATAAGAAACAAGGGTCTTGATAAAACTGAACTTAGCTCCTTAAGTACCCTAGGATATATTTTATCCGGTCCAGGAAATTTATTAATATTAACCTTATTTAGTTCTTTCTGTACCATATACGGTACTCGGTTAACCAAAGTGCACTTGAATCTTTTATATCATTATTGCTACTATACTCTATGATATCTGTACTTGGATCTGCTATAGTGTATACAGAGGGAAAAAAAATATTCAAGACATTTGCTTTATCGACATCCTCCGTAACTTACTTATCCCCATTAATTAATAGTGCCACATTCTCAGTCCTCATCTTCTTACTATTAATATACTTTAAAAAAAAATTAGGCTTAGTGATGCTTTGTTCAGCTATCCTAACTTCATTATTAATTTTAGCTAGTTTGATTGCTTTCTTACACTCCGTTCCCTCTGACTTAAAGGTTTTTTTCTTCCTTTTCATTTGCCTCTTTACATCAGAATTCAGCCATATGGGCGTGGATTTATTTTTTTTACATTTATTTCCCAAGGGTATAAATTTAGATGTGAACTGGCTTAAAATCCCCTTAAACACAGTCCACTTCTGTTCAGTACCATTACCTGATAATTTATTATACCAGTTGACATTCTGAAAAGCTATTTTAACCTGGGAAAATTTGCCTTCCCGAAATTAAGTCTTTGTTAACCCAGCACACTTTTCCTTTTGATAACATAGTCCAAACGACACTATTTCATGGTCACTATTCCCTAAGCCTCCAGTTACCTTTATATCTATAATGCGCTCCACGATGTTAGATATTACCAGATCCAACAGAGCTCATTTTCTAGTAGGAACCTCAACCACCTGTGAGAGAAAATTATCCTGCAGCAAATTCAGGAACTCATCACCTTTTTCTGTGTTGGCAGTTCCACTACACCAATCAATTGTAATTAAAGTCCCCCATAATGAGCACACTCCTCAAACTTGCAGCCCTTGCCAACTGCATATGAAGCTGCTAGCATTTGGCGGCTTATAGCAGACTCCAACAATGACATTACTCCCTTTCCTGGTGCCTAATTCCACCCATATTGCCTCCACTTTAGCATCCACATCGTCAGTAATCTCTTCTTTTAAATTTGGCTTCAATTCTTTTTTAACATAAACACATAACCCCCCCCCTTTCCTTTTTTCTCTGTTCTTCCTAAACAAGGCATATCCTTCTAAATTTACAGCCCAGCCGTGAGAACTGTTCAACCACGTTTCTGCTATACCTATTACATCATACTTTTCATTCAACGCCATCGTTTCCAATTCACCCATTTTGTCAGCCAGGCTTCCCGCATTTGCAAACATACATTTTAGATTATGATCCTGTAATTTATTCATACACTTTAATACACATGCCTCCCTATCCCCTATGCTAGCCCCATCCCCCTTCCCACCCCCCACTGGCCTATTTACACCCTGCTTTCCTCCTAGGCTATCTATCCCAGTGAGACTGCTAATACGCACCCCCCACCCCATTTTTTTTTTTGCTTATCAAAAAAGCGATACCGTGCCTTTAGAAATATGGCCCAATGACCCTAGCAACTGTAAAGCTTATTAATGTTTAGGCCTGGTCCAATTCAATGTCCTTTCTGTGATTCAATCAATTGCCTAGTTGCAGAGGATAGTTGACCATAACAACAAGATAGCAATTCACATTCCATAATGGAAGCCTTCTAAACCAATCACCACAATAATCACGATTGCATTGAATAAATAAACCATCTTATTATACATTTAAAAACAACTCATCATGTGCTATATATATGTTTAATAAATCTTTATCTGTTTTTTTAATATGTGGTTCAGTAGAATTGTGAATCTTTCTATACATTTTCAATAAACTGAAACCAAAAGACTATTCATTGTAATCATTTGATAAACTAAAGTGGTCAACTGCCCCCCTTGGGAACCTTTTATCATTTTATACATTTTATACAGCTCCCTGAATATCCTGTAGACAGTATTATCCTGCAGTCAATAGTGTCCCTGTCTAGATTTGACTGAATACTTGTTCCAGGCCACTAACCTGTACACCCTCCTTCACACACACAACTAATTACAAAATGATTGTAAAGCCAGGGACTACTGTGATCCATGCTTCTATTTATCAGTGTGATCTAATTTAGTATTTGTAGAAAAAGCCTCTTAAAGGGACATTTTACTGGATTTCCTTCACTCTGCATTATAATGTAGTATAAATTAAAGGTTTTCTCTTAAGGTCCCTGCTTTCATTTCTGCCAATGAATTGTTACAGCCCTTCATTTTTCAGGTGAAACTCTTTTTCTAGCGTCACTGCCTGCAGACCTGATCTCTCCTCCTCTGTATGTCAAGATTTTTCCTGCAAGACACTAGTCAATTAACAAAAAGCCACAAAGCACGATTTGCTATCTTTTACAAAGAGAATATGAATTTAAGAAGGGTAATGTAACAAACGCAGCCGCTGCAAGTAATTAACTGAAATAGAATGGGTGAAAATTGCCCTTTTAAGTTTTTCTTTTTTTATCAAACTAAAACATGCAGTATCAGAAAATCTATTTTAGTTAAAATCTAGTGACTTGTTAGGGGACCTGTAACAGGCCGTCTTTGAGGTTCAACCCTCAATCCTTTGCTTGTCAAGTAAAAATGTCTTATTTTATTCTTTGTTTGCCATTTCTGTCGCCTTTTTAGACAATAACTTAAAAGAAATGTATCAGAACTGGCTAACTTAAAACCAAAGCAGCTGTGAATATTGATGAAGAAATATTTGTTCCAAAATAGAAAAAGCAAGGGTGTCCAGTCGTTTTTTTAATAGGGGTAATCGCAGTTTATTAGTGCACAAATACACACAATGTTTTGGCCACACAGCCTTTATTAATACTTGATAAAAGCCGTGTGTCCGAAATGTTGTGTGTTTGTATTTGTGCACTAATAAACTGGGATTACCCCTTTTAAAAATGACTGGACACCCTTGCTTTTTCTATTTTGGAATATTGTATTCGGTGAAGGGGTGAAGGGGTGGCCGAAAGAGGAGTGAACACCTAGTAGGTACCCTGTGTATTGTTTTTTGAAGAAATATTTGTGTTTGTTCAATGTACAATAAAGACTTTTCATCATTGCATATACCAAAGCTGCTTTGCACAGTGACTTTGTGTACATAACACAAACTCATACTTGCAGACTGGAACTGTCTCATAGTTATTCCATAGACAAGTCCCTCAGGGTTCAAAGCAATTTGCTGTTTGGCTCACTACAACACAGCTACAATGTGCAACACTTTATAGCCAATTTGGCTTTATGTCCTGTTTCCCAAAAGCAAATGTTTACATATTTATGACGATTTTTTTTGTAGTGGACAATATCTTCTGCTACTCACAATACATATAAAATAGGGGTTTTGTACATACATACTAGACACCAAAAATAGAATACATGCAGACAATAGAATCTTAGTGCACAAACAATTCTTATTGTATATTGACTATATCTCCATTAGGTTGCTGTTTGTTGGACAAACAAAAGCAATAAGTTCAATAAGTTGACCAAATTATTTTATGCTCAGCCACCACACCAAGGTTCCTTTTATTTAGCCTAATCTACTGGTACTTGACAAATTGGTTGTATTAGCTGAAGCTTCTTCTGTGTGGCTTGACATCTTGAAGTGGACTCTCTTGTTTGCTCAGGCAGAGTTTGGGTGGAGTATAAACTTTTGCTATTCCTTATTTTTGCTTGATTTAACTTTATTGATTCTTATTAATATTTACTGTCTTTGAATACTTGTATTTTTAATATATGTTTAGTTCTTTTCAGGGTTTGGGTCCTAGAGAAGAGAAGAGCCAAGCAGGCTAAACTGGCTAAAGCCAAATGGAAGGGAGACAGTCGAGAATGGGAGTGCGGGATTCAGGAGCACACAGTCTAGAGTCTGAATGCAACAGCAGAATAAATAAAGGTAGTACAATGGAATGCTAAATACAAGAGAATGTGGGTTGGAAACTTTATGCAGAGCAAAAGGATGGAATGCTGGATTCAGTGTGTGAAAAGTACATACTCTGGTAAAGTATTCCTATACAGGGGTACCAGCTCTGAACAGCTGACATGCTTTTAAGCTATATTTTATGCCACCACAGGTAATCTGATGATGTACGAGCAGCTGTTGCAATCAGACCTGCTTAAGTGTCTAAAGCTGGGTTCACATGGTGCGATCCTTCCTCCTGACCGACCGGTCGGCACTGTTTGGGGGGCGGTCAGAAGTGTTGGTTTCAGCAAATGTAGCCACATCCATCAGTAAGCCATGACGATGTGTGCAGTCCATAGAGGACCACGTGATCGGCTGTGGTTTTCCGAAACATTGTGCGTTCATCTGATTCAGGCGAATGGTCGTCGGTCGGTTGCGGCTGAAATAAGAAACCATCCAATATTTCTGAATTATTGTATTATTCAGTACTGTATACTGCTATATTGTTACTTCAGTTTTGTCTAAATTTCAAAATAATCCATATGGCGCCCGAGGGGGTGGGGGTTAGGTCCAAGAGAACCCTAATTATGCTTATTTAATAAGAAATTTTGCAGGAAAAAACACATCATAAATTCTTACCAAACAAATATGTAGAAAAATATGATGCCATCCATATCCATATACCTTTCTGTGCACAGAAAACAAAATAGAGAGTTGGATTGAATTCAGCTGATCCAAAAATGTGCCAAGCACAGTACTATCAGACCAATGCAACAAGGTTGATCAGAGCACACAGAAGTTTAAGTTAAAATGATAAAACTTGATCCAAAGACACCATACAGTACATTTGCTTGTAACATGATGTTTTAATGATTACCCCGGTTTAGAATTAATTGTTGTGCAGAGAGAGCAGTAGTAGGGACACATAGTTGCCCTTTAACCAATACAGTTTCAGTACATAATAAAAATGATCTAAGCATTACTAAAATAACACTTCTCTTAACATCAATATCATATAATAAACACAGGTGTTTGCAATGACTAATCGTAAAACTGCTACATTTGTCACCATCCTACAGTAGCACAAAATCACTTTTTGAACCACAGTCTAAGGGCTGGTACACACAGGCCAACTAAGGCCTGATATCCCCAACAACAGCTGGTGTTCAATATACAGATTAGTAATTTGTTAGGAAGGAATTATAGTGCACAATGTAATAGTTGGTGTGTGATTGGCCCATTAAGAAGTAACAAGATATATTTCACCCTGATTGAGGACAAATTATAAGTTGCTCTGTGCCAGCTCCAATACCCTGTGCAAATCTGTCATAGAAATCAAAATTAACCATATTAAACAACTTATTTATCTAATTTTCAGTTTCCTTTTGAAGACCACTATGCACAGAAAACCCTAGCCTTGGAATCTATTTTGACGGGTCTAAACTTATCCAACATTAGTCCAATGGGTAACTACATGGAATCAGTCAGACAAAACAAACAGTTCACATTTAATAAACATAACGCTACGTTTTACACTCCATGCACCACTCATATTCTGCAGTTCAACATATATTTAATGAACATGTAAAGGCTGCCCATACCTAAATAAATGCATTTATTTCTTCAACTGAGATGGCAGGTCTTTCTCATGGTAACTACATTAACTCCATCTGAAAATACAGTGTATAAATTACAAAGTAATTGGTCTCTGCAAATGTTCAAGCAAAGCGAATATGGGAAAGTTCATCTAGCTCTACTGCATGTTTATAACAAAAGGACAATACTAACCTCCATGCAATGTACTTACTCTACCCCACACAGCTACAGGTGGAATAAGTCCTTAGGGCCTGAAGCAATTAAAGGTGTAAAAGTTTGCCCATGCTGTTAATCTGCAGCAATCCACCCAATATTATCTACCATATATACTCGAGTATAAGCTGACCCGAGTATGAGGTACCTATTTGTACCTCAAAAAATAGGAAAACCTGATTGACCCGAGTATAAGCCAAGGGTTGAAATTATGACCACTATTGCCTTCTAATTCTATATTGTTTTGAGGCTTTAGTTGCCCTTTAAATAAACAGCAGAATTCCCATACAGTAATAGCTATATCCAGTTTGGCTATTACTGTATGAGACTACTGTATGGGAATTCTGTTGTCCATTTAAAGGGCAACTAAGGCCTCAAAACAATACAGAATCAGAAGACAACAATATATACCATCCTCCTTCTGATTCTGTATTGTTTTGAGGCTTTAGTTGCCCTTTAAATGGACAGCAGAATTCCCATACTGTAGTACCATACAGTAATAGCCATACTGGATTTGGCTATTATTGTATGGGAATACTTCTGTCAATTTAAAAGGCAACTAAAGCCACCCATTCCTTGGCACGTCAGATGTTTAATAACTACAACTCCCAGCATGCTTTAGTAGCTGAGAATTGTAGTTTCTAAACATCTGCAGTGGCTCCCTGCACCCCCAGTTCAGTGGAGGAAATAGGCCCAGAACATTTCCTGTAGTATTTCCTGTAAAAAGCTGTCACTCACCTCACTCAATCTGGCTGCTGCTAGCTCTGCATCCATGCTGCCTGACGTCACAGCAGAACTGCTGCTTTAAGCAGCCTGCCATATGTGCCTATGTGAAGCAGTGTTGCATGAGGCAATACATATATCAAGTCTTCTGCTTTTAAAACGTAGAGCCATCACGCTTATCCCCCTTAAAATATTCCCCAAGTCCTAATCCTTTTTGTAGTATACAGATTTTTTTCGACATTTGTATCACACTATTAGTGTCAGTATTTTCTATACCAATCAGGAAAAATAGCTAATCAATTTCAGAGACATCATTTTATATTGTTTTGTAACCTCAGAGTAACTAATTTTCAAACCTTTCTTTATGTATTTATTAAATATTAACTTTTTTCTCCTGGAAGAACTACACATTTGTTTTGCTCCTACAAATATTTTCTTATAGATATATTTTTAGCCATTCCCTGGATCAGATGTCTCCCTATAGAATCCAACAGTCCTAATGACTGAATAAGTGGTCTTAAGGATTACTAGAGCTGCCTCTTTTTAGTGCAATTTTTAAATGTTTAGTATTGATACCATGTTGTGCTAATGCTGAATAGCAAAGTTATTTTATTTGCCTGTACTGTATGGATTTTGTTTTGAAAAGTCTCCAGCTGAGGTGAAATGCACTTCACATATATGAAAGGCACAAGTGATATAATAATAAAAAAAGGTTCTGCAAAGATCAAAGTAATTAACATTAGAGATTGTTTGCCTGTAAGATTTCTTCAGGCTAATTAGAATTAAACACAAAGTTGCAGAGATGGCAGAAATAGGATCATTATACATCTATACAAAAAACTTTACATAAACACTATCCCCACTAATGCTTCTAAACCTTGGAGCTCATTTACCGTTATACTCGAGTATAGCCGAGTTTTTTAGGTTTAAAAATCAAACATGCTTGACTCGAGTATAAGCCGAGTCAAGCAAAAACTTACCTTGATTCCATTTGCGGCCGCGATTCAGGAAGGAAAGCCGGCAGTTCCCAGTAGTTCTTCGCGGGTGCGCGATGACGTCATCGCGCACGCCGGCGGGATGACGTCATCGCGCAGCCGCGAAGAACTACTGGGAACTGCACAGAGCGAGCGGCAGCCGGCGGAGAGCTGAAGACTGAAGACTGAAGACCGGCGGAGAGCTGAAGACTGAAGGATGAAGACTGAAGACTGGACAGATGAAGACTGGAGAGATGAAGACTGAAGACTGGAGAGATGAAGACTGAAGACTGGCCAGGTACGGTAAGTGAACTGGGGGGGCTCTAGGGTGGTCATACAGTAGCACCTAATACCTTTCTACTATAGGTGTTTGGAAACTACAACTCCCAGCAACAAAAGCATGCTGGGAGTTGTAGTTTCCAAACATCTACAGTGGAATGGTGTTAGGCAACTATCTACCCTCGGCTTATACTCGAGTCAATCATGGTTTACCCATTTTGGAGGCAAAAATGGGTACCTCGGCTTATACTCGAGTCGGCTTATACTCGAGTATATACGGTATCACCAGGCTGCAGTGTGAAATAATATACATAACTGCATTTCCAAATATTCTATACTCAATAATGTTTACTGTTACTTTCTTACTATTCTATGCAAACATACAAATACTCTAATTATACAGAAGTCTTGTCTAAAACCATGTTTTATCTGAAGCTAGGTACACACTGTACAGATTTCTGAAAGATGACAGACAGGATCTGCAAGATCCTGTCTGCCATCTTTCAAAGATCTGCATACACACAGTCCCGACGTTTCTCCTATGTGAGAACGCTCGGGACTGTGTGTTTCCATCGGCCCGCTAGACCCTCTATAGGGAGTCTAGCGCGGCTGATGGAAATTTTCAGCCTTTCCCGAACGAGCGTTCGGCGACCCGATCGTTTGGGCGGCCGCGCTCGTTGGGAAACGAACGTACACACGTAACGATTAAGCCCCGATACCGTCGGATCCGACGTATCGGGGCTTATGTGTAATGTGTGTACCCAGCTTAAGAATTGTATACCTCAATTGAGAGGCAACTCAAACAATTTATAATTGGAACCTAGCAGTATTATTTAAGCAGGGGTTAACCATGGGTCTTCTGTTATGATGGTTTTATGGTCAAATAGGAAACTATAATAACTTACTAGACATTACATAGAATCAATGACTAATTGTTGAATTTATCCAATGTTTAAAAAGCCTAGGGGTTTTACCTTCTGATGTTTCCACAATGTTCTTCAGGAATGGGAAAGTGGTAAGGGCAGGCAACATGATTAAGGGTCATGGGGAAAAGAACAGGGAGACAGGAGATCCAGTACATACCAAATTAATTAAACTCTAGCTTGCTACTGCAACAGAATACTGGAGCAGGGTACCAAAGCTGGACATTGGAAAATTGGAGCAGCTGAAGCTAAATATTGGAACAGGAAAATTTAGATGGTTACAGATGCTGGAAACAGAAGCCTAATACAGAGACACAATGGAATGATAAAAAACCAAAAATATGTATCAGTCTGAGCGTCCTTTTAAAGATTCTTGCTAACCTGTGCTAAGGCATGATGACTTTTCACACTACTGTGTGATCTTGGACCATGCATCAAAACCAGTGCTGTCATTGCCTTAGTTACCCAACCCACTGACAATCATGGGTCATTCCATATAGAACCTAGCAAAAGATAAATAAGGCATGTTTGTTTACATCAGCTATCAGAGGGCTTTAAGAAGGTAGGATAAAATGATGGTCCTCCACTGGCCCTGGTCTACCTTATAGTTTTAGGGGCTGCTCTGTCAGCAGTTATGCCTCTGTTAATAAGTATAATTTACTGCATTCAGTTATGCCCCCCAATCCTGTATATTGCCTTTTAAAATCACAAAAACATATACATCTGAATATTAAATATTAAAATACTCTACATTTCCCAATATCCATCATGAAACATACAGCAACATAATGCAGTTCTGTCAAGTGATGTATCATCTGCATGATAAACATGTTTTTAAAGTGAGGTTAACACTGGGGTTGAACTCTCACCTTTCATAGGCATTACATGGACATGGTTTAGGTTATATGGTTTTTAATGCAATGCCGAGTACTATTGATTAATGACTGGCCAGGTAACAACAACAGACAACTTGTTTACCGTATATACTCGAGTATAAGCCGAGGTTTTTAGGTTTTAAAATAAACCTAAAAACCTTACCTCGGCTTATACTCGAGTCAAGGTCTTCCTTACCGCGATCGATGTTGCTGAGGCTCCAAATCCGGCTGCCGCACGCTCTGTAAGTCCTGTGAGTTTGCCGGCTGACGTCAGTACTCGGCGCCAGGCAGTGAGAGGCGCCGAGTAGTGACGTCAGCCGGCAATCCAATGCCGGCAATGGAGCCTCAGCAACATTGGAGCCTCAGCAACATTCTGGTAATTCTGGGAGGAATCTCCAGGGAGGGAGGGAGGGAGGGAGGGGGCTCTACACTGCAGTTGCATTCCCATACAGTTGTTTGGAAACTACAACTCCCAGCCAATAAAGCATGCTCGGATTTGTAGTTTCCAAAACATCTGTATGGGAATTCTGCTGTCTATTTAAAGGGCAACTTAAGCATCAAAATAATATTGAAGGCTGTAGTGGTCAGATCAGATCAGTGGTCAGATAATCAGAAGGCAGTAGTGGTCAGAATTTCTACCCTCGGCTTATATTCGAGTCAATCAATTTATCCTAATTTATCAGGTAAAAACAGGGACCTCGGTTTATACTCGGGTCGGCTTATACTCGAGTATATACGGTACATCAAAAGGTTTTAGGGTCATGAAAACTAGTTTTCAGAGTTAGACTGGTCCATGACTCCATCAGGGAACAGGGGAAACCTCTGGTGGTGCAATCACCCATGAAAACAGATACAATTGTGAAAATGTACCGTAAATGGCGTTTCAAGGGAATAATTAGAAATGGCAAGTTAATAAACCAAAGAAGTCTGCAGGAGTAAGACAGATATGTAAAAGGGTAAAGTTGGCCATAATTAAAGCTTATTTAGCATCTATGGCTACCATAAGAAATTAAAAGATAAACATTGAATAGGCACCTCAATGCTTCCTTGAGGGCCCCTGGTCTTACACATCCTGGTAAATATTAAGGAACGTACATTGGCCTTACCTCAGGGCTAGGAATACACACATCAAATGTAACCAATGATTATTTTCATATGCAAAGTACCGCAAAAAGTTTTAATGGGAACCCCATACAATTCCCAATAGAGACTGAGGTCTATATACTAAAAACTAAAACCCATTTTATTGTTAATGTGATGACATACAGTATGTATATCTTATAAGTATTTGATGTGTGTCAGTGAACTTAACCTGGCCATACACAACAAACTTACCTCCCAAAATGCCTGCTGCATACAAAACCTCCTGGCTGACCATTTTGCGATCAATGTTACAATCGTAATATCAGCCGTAATAACCATTGCAAACACAATCTGACTGGTAAACATTGTGGGAACTTCAGCAGGTAAAACTGCTCCATTTGACATTACGATTTGTTGGAACGAATGTCTAATCAGTGTACGGTCGAAGCCCTGAATGTCCAGCTGTACTGGTGTCTTATAATTGGTATTCTGGATGTAATGAGTTTAATTAAAAGCAGATTAAATATATGTGTCCATCCAGTCCAACCCTTTAGCCTACCTGTAATGCCTAACAGTTACATGGTAAAATAATATTGGAAGTTATATAAAGACATACATCCAACTAGTCCAGCCCTTTTAGCCTACCCATAAAGCCTAACTTACATAGTAACACAGTATTGTAAGTTGCATATAGACATATATCCATCTATTCTAAATTTTATTCCCTACCCATAATGTTTGTCTAACAGTTATAAAGTTACATAGTATTGGAGGTTGAATAAAGACATACACTCATCTGGTCCAACCTTTATACCCCATTCATTAGGCCTGTCTAACAGTTACATAGTAGGACATCTGATGGAAGACAGTTTCCCTAATCTGACGATTACATTTCTTTTCTTCTAATCTTAAAGATGAAGAAAGGGAAAAATAGATATACTTTTAAGAAAAAAGAGCAGTATTTTTTCATCCTAATGACCTAAACTTGCAAATTCAGCATTTATGCTTCCGAAATACTGACTTCCTGTTTGCAGGATCCCTAATAGAGACTGTTATGGTGTTGCCCTTGACCCAGTGCCTGGGTTGATTCAGTTGCTCAGTAGAGATGTGAGCATGTTGACCCATCCAATAGCCAATCAGTAGAAATTCCTGTTAGTGACATTCCACGTTAGTGTGCATTCTGGGAAGAAGAAGGACCGTTACAGAACCTAAAATGTCAGCTCACTAATATCAACAGAAGGGAATAGCAAGGGGTATATATTCAACTGATTTTTCAAAATGGAAGATAATATATAGAATAATAATTAGGTATGCATAATACAAACTAAGAATTTAATAAAAAAAATATTTTCCCCTTAACTTTCCCTTTAAAGGATGTGCACATGTACTCTGAAACAACATCTTGGTGAACAATGCACCAGAGACTTTATTATATGGCTCATGAACATTTTTAATAGTAATATTAAGAGGCATGTTGGTTGAGGGACCCCCTTAATTTGCTTTATAAAAGTGACGTTTTAATACAATGGAAAGTATTGGATTTTTAAATCTGCACAACCATCTGAAGCACACACTGACATTATGTGGCATAGTTTTGGCACCATGAGAGCTTTTGTATAAAATATTCATATGAGGAAGCGAGCTAAATTGTTATTATCCTTTGTGTCATGTGTTGAAGCAAAGGAACATGACAGTGTTCTGGAATAAGACAAGTCTGCAGCATGGAATAGACTCAGCAGGATGCTGTGAGATACACAGAGGTTCCATGCCGATTTGCGTTAAAATGGAATTGCAAGTATAATTTATAAACTGTACTCCAAACTCTGTTTTTACAGCTGTTGTGTCCTTCATTCTTGAATGAAATCATATTAAAGAGTAGCAAGTGTTGTTTAAGCAGCGTCTGATAGTAAGATAATGCTATTTCATGCTAAAAGGTGTAGATTTAGTTCATACGGTATAAAATGGAAGAGATTGGGCTGCTCGTATGGGTAAAATCAATGAATAGTCAAAGAAAGAAATAATGTCCTATACAGTTGATAAAATATTTTCATACTAAGGTTTGTTTTGTTTTCAATCTCCCTTCCTAGTACAATGCATATTTATAACTGTATTTCCAAAAGCCACAAGCAAGCGTTTTTTAAAGAAAACATCAAAATAATGTAGAAATGCATTATGTTTAAGTAACATTTAAACAATATTTGTTTTTCCTCAAGAAAATTGTTTTGTTTGCTTATGGCAACCCTTTTAGTGTTGGAATTCATTTCAAGATAATAACCAGCCTTTTCTGAATCATTTGAAGGCCAAAAAGAAAGGCCATAAATACTTCTCTGAAAGAAACTCATCAGTGTAAATTTCACCAAGGCAACGATAGACAGCAATTTTAGCTGAGTGTGTGAACCTTTGGGGATGGGACCAAGGAGACACTATCTATTTTTTTAGTGAATTCATTCCATTAATTTGCAGGGCATGGTGAACAGAGACTTATTGACTATCACATGTCATTGAAAAGGGGGTAGGGATAGAATAATTCTGCCATAAATGATTACATCTCTTTTGTTCATACTCATGTGAAGTATGTTTCTATCCCCACCAATCAATAGCAGTTATTTCTCCTCAAATTATCCACTGATTTCTCAGAGTTTAATACTCAGTGATGAACTGCAACCTTGTGGTCATTTATTTCAACAAATTTATCAAGGTTAGCATAAATGTATTACATGGGGAAAATTATACTTCCTATAACTTGAGATTAAGTAAACACCAGTATTCTTTAAACGTATTATACATGCATTAAAATGTGCTCACATACAAGTACAAATATTTTATAAATAGAAATACAGCTTATGGTTTGGAGAACTGTTTGCTCGGAGCTATCTTCTATCTTGGGCAAGACAAAGCAAATCTACTGTAGAAGTTGATTTTTATTAACAGTTAGACAACAATCTACATGTCACATTTATTAGAGTGTAGCAATGTGTACTTTGTATTAGCAAGCCTTTTTCATGATTTTTTATTATTATGTTTATGTGACAGAATGACTGTAGATTCAAAGAAACCCCTTGGTGAAAAGAAACTGACCTATGATTAGTTTCTCATTCATTAAATGGCAGAATATAAAATTTCACATAAGGAACACAGCAATGTAACACCTCAAGTAACTTGCATAAAGGTGCCTATAGAGAACCTAGGGATTGTCTTCCAGTTGTATTTAATATAAAATCAATGCTTGCGACCCCTCCTCATAGATGTCAACGCCATCGTTTTTTAGCTTCTGCTGCCACATGGGCCAAGTTTAGCCAGATAATTTTAATTAATTAGATCTGACTGTGTCTGTAATAATGAATTATAAGACCTTAAAGAGCAATTTCACCCCCAATGTAGAAAGAAAAAGCCTGGTTAAGCTGCTCCTGAATACAGCTATTATCTGTGTGGCATTCATGGCTGATCCATAAAAGGCTGCACAGCTTTTAAAGAAATGGACAGCACTGGCAGAAGGGGACATCAAACATCAGGAGGAATAACTGCCTTCAGGAGCATCTTTTCATAGGGTAAGTAGTGCAGTCTTGGGTATGGTGGCGGTGTGTGTGTGCTTAACCTAACTGTTGATTTGAAATTGGGGGTTAAACTTGCACTTTAAGGTCTCTTAATACATTAGTGTTTCATTTTTAATTCCTAGCCATGGCCATACTACGATGCTAGGATCATGGTCGTACAATCCACATATCTTATGATTGCTGGCCTATGTATGGATGATCATGTGATCAATGTGTGATATTGTTTCCTTTCGGAAGGGTCTGCAACTGTGTTTTTTTTTGTTGTTGTTGTTTGTTTTGTTTTTTTACCTGCAGGTAAAAACCAAAGAAACACAAATAAAATCTAAGATCCCTGGAGTTGCTTTTTTATCTTCTTATCATGTCAGTTCCCAATCTGGGATTTAACAGAATAGATAAATATATTTTTTAAAAATGTATTAGTATTAGTATTAGAACATTATACAGTATTATCTTTTCCAACCAAAAATAATTAATGCTCACTAAGAATTTAATTTGTCTAAAAACTTAAGGGCAAGTCCAGCCCTCAAATAAAAAATGGCATACAGGTAAATCACCTACCCAAACCCTGAACAGTAATAGTTTGAAATCTGAAACATATTATTCTAACCTGAAATGCTGCACAATGTACTGTTGCCCCTGTTTCTGCTTCCTGGTTCTTCCACTTAGCAACTGTCAGTTATGGATTTGACAATTAACATCACAGCCAACGGCTGAATGCTAATCCCCTAGCTGCCTCTTCTGAGCATGGTCAAGCTCAGGTCACTAAATTTCTTAGTTTCCACAATGCATCCAGAAACATAGCAGGCATACAGTAATGATTCCAAGACATAGTGGGATAAATCAACATGTTTTAAAGAGGACATTCTTTCGAAAATATGTCATTATGAGGGTGGAATTGTCCTTTTATTTGTCTACACTTCCCCCACCAACATTCTACCATATTGCTTATATGCACCCCCAAATACTGCTCTCTTTTTGTCCAATCCAACCAATACCTTGTTAATGCTCTAGCTTTTATTTTGAAAGCCACTCAAAAATTATAAACAAATTACCATTTTGATTTCACATTAAGTGGTAGTGAGTCTTTGTTAGTCTTTGTAGTGAGTTGTTTGTTAGTTATTTATACATGCACATTGCCATAAACAATTATCCGGTTTCCATATCATGAACAGATGCTAATGGGAGAGTCAAAACTGAAGCAATATACATGATCAAAACAAATCTTTGAAGCTTCTTCAGGAAATACTTCTTGTAAATATCCATTTTAATTTGTAAAACGTGGAAGCAAAGTTTAGAAAAATGGATTATATTTAAATACATATTTGTCTAATGATAAATTCAGATTCTGCTTGCCAAAAAAAAAGGCCCCAAAAAGCAAGAACACTTGTATCCCTTAAATACAATTAATTAACTGGTACTGCCTCTTTTCTATTTTCCCAAGGTCCTTTGGGGCCATCAATCCCATTCGAGTCTATAGTACTGGTAACAGATATAATGTTGGGCATCAAGTGATACTAGCAGCAATAAAAACTAGAAAGATAAGATAAGAGAGCAACAACCTCAATCACACTATTTTAATTTGTTACAATGTGGTTCAGTAACCCAAAAGTGTGATTTTAATTGTTAGTAATTTACAGGGTTATTCAATAATAGTTCTTATCGTTAAAATTTGTGATAATTTTGCCCCAAGCAATTAGATGTTAACTTTCAAATGTTAAATAATATCTGATTGGTTGGGGCAAAATTAGTACCATTTGTAATGATAAAAACTGTTATTGAATCTCCCTTCTAGTGTATAACTTAACATTTTGCTAAAAAAGTTCTGCTTCAAAACATGAGTAAAGGAACACTGAATCAATCCCCTAACAAATAATGAACTACCTAATCATAAACAATCACATAAATGTATATATAAAAAACCTAATTGTAGAAAATAAACTGCCAACAGTAACATTATTTAAAAAACAAACAAACAGAGAATGAAAAAAACAAAATAAAATAGAATATTTGATTAAAATTCCTGCATGCTTAATGAAGATATCTGCTTATATTCATTTGTGGTTCTCTAAACTTTATCTATGATCTTTCTACAAATAATCCTTGGTTCCATTCTTAAATCTTATTAAGGCAATCATAAAAATGAATGTCCAATACTTTTTCCAAAAACTATATTACATAAGTTGAGGAGCATCCCCTGCTAATGGTAATGTACCTTATAACCAGGCTGGATATGGCTAAAATATTACATTTTTGACAGTTACAGTAAGGGGAAGTTGTGGGAAAAATGATTATAATTTAATTGATTTCATACCATTTTCTTTGCTTGGTCAGTTGTGAGCTACCATTTCATGTTCAGCAACAGTTTATTCTTCTTCCCTGGATGCACATTTTCTTTAATTGTTCTTAACTGTAATTTCTACTAATTGACTGTTAGAGTGGTCAAACATGCTCAGATCTCTACTGAGCAACTGAATCATTTATTTATGATCAGAGAAATCACGGTATGGGCATATTAAAGTGATTTAAAGCTCCCCTTTTTCTTGAAAGCAAATGTATTTGCGCTAAACTTAAAGGAGAACTAAACCCAATTTTTTATACTCCAGAATCTAAAAATAACCCCCCTATAAACCCTAATGAGCAATAAAATCCCACATTTCAGTAAATTGTATTAAAGTAAATGTAAACATGTTAAGAATTGGATGAAGTATCTGTGTGTATGTGCAGTGTCAGTCCACACCTTCTGACCTCAATCACATGCTTCCTTGCTTTATCTTTTCTGTAAAAGGATTGGCTAGAGATTATTAATGGGTGTGACCAACTGTAACAAGTTTCAGCCATAGCTAAGGACTGAGCATGTGCAGATCATAATGGTCGTTGACCAAACTGTCTGATACTAGAATGCTGAGAAGTAAAGCAGAAACCATATGTTATTTAGGTAAATTTCCCAGAGCCAGTTTCAAAATGAGAGGTAAGACACAGATTACTGGTTATATATCAAGGTGTTCTGCCTTCTGGTTCAGTGTTGTTTTGTGTGTGGCTTTAGTTGTCCTTTAATGTCAGGGGTAACTTGCTTTTATATTAGTCTCTTTCAGTACAAATCATAATAGTTGATGTTTCAGATTACTGTGTCAACTGTTTGTCTAGCACTATTTTAATTGTAACTAACACCTGCATCAAGGTGGCATAAAATACTTGTGACCTACTCTCAAGGTGGTTTTGGGTTGTGCCAGGTCCTCTTCAAACAAAGTGTGTTCCTGCTTTAAATAGGCCATTTAATTAGCTTGACAATGCTCCTGTCGTGGCATTAATCATATCTAAAGAGAATACAGGGAGAAGTGCACAGACAAACGTATTGTAGATTGTTGCTTAGTGAAAGCGTCAGTGGAATTAAAACCTTATATGATTTTACACAACAGCCTCACCAAACAGCATATTTGCATATTTTTCTATGCTTCTCCCTTTATCTTTGACTGTACCAGTACATAAAGAGCCAACTTGTTCTATCTAAAGCTGTACAATTGATCTTGCATATAACAACTATCTCCAAAGTTATTACACTATAAATTCTGACATGCACATCCAATGTATGTCAAAAATACTGGGAAGCTATAAATACATTTAAGTGATCTAGCAGTGTAGATGTGTCTAGCTGCAGCAACATATTTGGGTCATATATTTTTTTGAGGTAACTGTACCCGCAGGAAATATAAAAGCAGAGTTTATTGCCTGTGTGCTAATAGCAACAAGCTGTGCTGTAAGATGATGTGCTTCCGACGTTTACAATGTACTTGAAGAACCATACTATAGGGAAAATAATTAAATCATAATATTGCATGTGGCAAGAAGGCTAGGTCCACTAGCCAGAAAGGGGGAATTCTTGGAAGAAATACATGCACAAATGTATCAACAGTAGATCACTTATGTACTCTATTTAAAATGTTAATATCTTTTTCAAAAAAGAAGCATGCGCTAATACATCTGCCACTTCAGAGATACTTGAAATTCCTTCAGTAAGTGAATAAATGATCCTCATGGATGAGATAACGGAAGTGCATAAATAGTATTGATTTAGTGCAGAACCATTAATAAAAATGATGGAATAAAATACACAATGAAAATGGACTCATAAAACTGCTCTAAATACTTGCTCTTCTCATACATATAGGAGCTAGTAAATCCAGTGGAACAATGCCAATATACAGTTAATGGTCCTCTCTCTGCAGAATGCTTCACACATATTCAAAAGGACATAACAAAATGTCTATGAGCCTGAGACAAGCAGTCTGATTTGTAGAGGAGGTCTGAAGCATTAACCACCTATATAACATCTATTGTACCATAGACTATTTATACGCAATGATTGTAAACATGTCCTAAAACCTTTATCACTATATCATTTAGAGTAGTCAAATATAATACTGCTTACACAATACTGCAATAAATGGATTGCAATGTCTAGCACTGATAAATATATACCCTAGAACATTTACTGATCAGCCAGTGTGCTAGCTACCCATATCAGAAATCCAATATGGTCAGGTAGCTGACTGTTTTCAATAAAGACTACATTTTGGTTATAGTCTCCACCCTATAAAGACATGACATAGCAAAAATTTATTTAAATAGCAAAGTAACTTTGCCTTGTCAAACTTTCATATTATTTTTCGCTAAAATTTATTTTTCTCTGAACTTTGTTACGGCAAACTTCCGCATTGGTATTTATAATGCAATGAAATGCACCCAATGACATTAAACATCCTCTATGCCGATGCATGCACTTCCTCTTCCCCAACATCTAACCACAACTCTGCGTGTACTCTTGACCTCAAACAGGTGCAGTGACTGTCAATACATTCTGTAATCTGGTAATATTCATTCATAGAAGAAGGGGGTCTAAATGTTACCAGAGATCTTAGGGATGATTTAAAATACTTCTGAGCTCTGATTTCTTTACAACACTGATTAGATTAGTAACCATGAGGTTGGTAGTTGAGTGGTTTACAAAGCCATGGGGCATGTATATATTATATATGTCAATACTAATTGTGTAATTTCTGTAATGTTATTACTTCATACTGTAGGTACTGCTTAGTACTTAGGTAGTGCTGTGATCAGTGGCCATAAGAAATAGAAGTGGAACTAAAGCTCTGGTAAGAAATATGTAATATAATGTCTTGTATAAGCCTCTTATACAGCTCTGTTTACATTTATAATGTGTGAAATGGAGAAGTCTACAATAGACAGAACCATTTCTGTTTAGTTTGTAATCCTATTCCATATGTAACCAATTGTATGCATAGTGGATATTGATTTTGTCTTGATATTCTTCAAAACCACTTGTCTTTCAAAGCTAGTTACTGTTACAGGTCTACATGTCACAAACCTTTGAGAGCCTTTTTAAGTGATTGTCCAGGAACATATGGAAACACAAAAAACATGTAGGGAGCTGCTGCAAAGTAAAATGATCTGATAGGTAAAAGAAGGATTGTGCTGAGCACATACCCTGAGGCAGGAAAGATGTTCCTTGAACAAACTGGCTTCATCAAACCAAGTAACGTGCTGCTAGACTGCTAGATTTCATTTTTAAGCAAATAATTTGAATTTAGGCCACTGTCTTTTACATATAGTTATATAGAAAGGGCTTAAAGTAGTGTGCAAATCTTTTTGTACAAACTAAACAGATGCTTGATAAAATAAAAACTGTATAGTAGCTAGAGGATATAAGTACTGTAAAGGTCAAATACACACAGGATCTGAAGAATTGTGGGGTCACATTATAAATAGTTCACATGCACTATTTCCTTAAGGCAAGATAAACAAAAATAATAATTCAATTTTAGATTTACCAGTTCGTTCTGCTAAAACAATAAGATGATATCGGTTCTAACGGTTCTGAAGTCCCAAAGGGTTGAAAATTCCTGAAATCGAAAGTAACAAGAAGTTCGAAAATCTTTGAATTTTAGAAATAATCCAGCCACATGACCTAAAATTACCAATCATAGCAACCTTGGAATTAAAGTCAGTCAGTGTGTTGTGCGTTAGGGCAAGGCCACACTAGTGCGCTTTAAGCTCGATCGCACTACAAAAAGTGCACACTAGAGTGGCCCAATTGTGGTGGCACACTAGTGCGCTGCCATGCTGTGCACTGCACATGTGATCCGTTAATCAGCATGCATGCAAGCTGCATTTTTCCACGCATTACATACGCTCCGCCTGCGCAACATTGCACGCTCACATCGCACCAGTGCACCAGAAAAACATGTGCACTCATTTTGGCACACTCGAAAGTGCTACAGTGTGGCCTCAGTCTTACTGTCCCTTTGCGCTGCGATCCACACAATTTTATGGAATCAGAATGCATGTGATTTGCAAGAAAAGATGCTGTTCGCATGCGCTCTGAAGATGGATTGCAGCACAGTGAATGCAATGTGTCCATCACACTGACATGCACCGTACTGCGATTCTCACACAATAACGGATCGTGTTTGTTGGCACGTGAAATTCCAAATCTACCGTTACTGTCCATTAGCAGTGCAATCCACCCAATTTTGTGTAATCGGACCGCAAACCATTAACAAAAATTTTTTATAGCATGCTCTCCAAGAATGGATCATTGTGAAGCGCATGCAATGTAAAGGGCCCTATTTGGGAAAAAAGTGATACCAAGCCTTTAGCGTTCATAATAATGACTGTTAATTTCCAATCAGTTTAGTGATCATAAATTACCGATAACAATTGTAAATCTAAGATAATGTGATTGTAGATTTATGATCCCCTAGAATACCGTTAAGGTATTCTACGACCGAATGTTTGTTGATTAACGAACGTTCTGTGTAAATATACATAAATGTATCCAATGTACATTAACAAATAGGACCTAACAATGATTCTAATCTACTTTAAACATGTAGTAAGGAAATTTAATCATTATATCAGGAGGTGGGAAGGTCAATTATTTTTGGTTTAGCTTGAATGATTCTTCACAGACAGACAGCTGGATAGAAAGATAGATAGTTAGATAGATAGAAACACACATGAAAAAAAAGTAAGGCTGAGGCCACACAGCAACGCACAGGAATTGCGCACAAAATCGCGAGAGTTATCTCACGCGATTGTGTGCGCTTTTCTTGTGCGTTCGCGTTTTGCGCATGCGTTTTCGCCTTTTCGCATTATGGAAACGCTGCTTTAATGCACCAAAAATGGTGAACGCATGCGTTACCAAAACGCGAACGGACGCGCAATCGCAGGCGGATCGGAAATTTTCGCATTCCCGCGATTTCCATTTTAGCGAAAATCACGGTCGCAATTGTGAGCGTGAAACCCGTGCGCAAACGCGCGAAAAACGCGCTAGTGTGGCCTAGCCCTAATTCCTGTAATGGGAATACAACTAACCATCTAGTTAGGATGTCTCTGGTTTTAGATAAGATTTTGTTATTGTGATGCCACATAAAGTTGAGCAGCACACAAAGTTCTCCTTTAAATTTCAGCACAAACACATGTGTTTTCAAAAGAAAAGTTTCTTTTTTTTTTTAATCTCCCTAACATGCTTGTGATGGTTCTCATTCATCCAGATCATGGTATATCTGTTGTGCATTAAAGCATCAACTGTAAAATGCTCATTTAGGAGCTGTGTTTGAGCCTTTTGCAGTATCTGTTTGGCTCTGATGCCTTTAACTGTGGAATTCAGACGTATGCTGCATGGTACTAGCCTTTGTTGTCTGCATTGGAGGTTAAATCGCAGGTGGTTTCTGTAGTCGGCCAATTTCCTTGCTGTCTTTTCCTATTGCTGTACAAGTTTGAGGGTTTTCTCCCCAAAATGATTTAAAAATATGCTTGTGAAGGTTCTCATTCATCCAGGTCATGGTATATCTGTTGTATTCAATTAGATCAACTGGACTTGAAGTTTAGTTCTTGAAGACGTTTCGCTAGTCATCCGATTGGCTTTCTCAATTCAGAATGACTTGTACAAGAATCTGTGGCAATTATGTACCCTGGAAAATCCCAATTAGCATATCACAGCCAGGTGTTAAGGGCGTGATTGCATAGTGGCTAAGAGGTGTTATAGGAACGCCCAGGGTAAGGTATTCAAGAACTAAACTTCAAGTCCAGTTGATCTAATTGAATACAACAGATAAATCTCCCTAATCTTAAAATGCCCATCCAGTAATTTAGTTGTTCATAAATAAATGTTTCCAAAGTACTGAATGCCTGTTTATAGAAACCCAATAGTCTGGTGTGGTCTTGCACATGACTTAAGTTTCTGACCGAGTCATCAACCAATAAAGATGAAGTTAAAAAAAAAAAATTTGAAACAATTCTCTGTGACAACCATCCTGGGAAAGACATTAAATGGCATCTCACTACTGACCATAGTACATACATACATACACATACATACATACATACATAGGACATACAGTGACAACAGATTTCTTAAAAATGAAGAGAATATTTAGAATACCTACAGTGCCTGTGCTCCTTATCTGTAAGAAAATATCAGATAATACCTTATTTACTAGTCTACTACAGTTAGAAAACATTACATAACATCAGATTGGTTGTTATGCTATTTTGTTACACTGACATAAAGACAGAGATATTATGTAACTCTATGGTTGTTGTTATATGCTTATGCAAATCTTATCAGATTTTAAGTGTTTAATGAGTTTCACTATATTTAATCATCAAAGTGATAATCTAATTAAAGTGTCCCGAATGATGGAATGTAAAGAGTTACTTGTGTCATTCAACTTGAGGACACAAAAACGGTATCTGGATTAATCAATACATCTTAAGTGATGGATGAGTTCTGATTTGCTAGTTTCCCCATACAACACGATAGGCCTTTTATATCATTTTGTTTAGACAGTACACATAAAGTCAGTTTAGTACGGTTATATTTCTCAGACACTTACATGATGACACCTGATCACCACATCCTAGTAAAACATAAGAGAAAGAGATTTTAGAGCAGAAAAAGGACAGATAAATAAAAGTTTAGTTTTATTCTTCCCCACATTATAATAACCCTTTCAATGCCAGCAATCCAGACAATGTTTCTCTCTAGAATGCTTTTTCTGCCTTATTTGCACAATTGATGGTACTTGTTGAAAGTTAAAGGGACAGTTCAGTGGAAATTATCAATATTTGTTAAACTGTTAGTTTGTGTAATGCCTTCTTAGTTATTCTACATATTATCTCCCATTTTGAAAAATCAGTTGATTTCATACCCTTTGCTGTTCCCTGCTGATGACATTAGTGAGCTGCCATTTCAGGTTCTAACGGTCCTTCTTCTTCCCAGGATGCACCACTTCCTTGGAATGTTCCTAACATTAATTTCTACTGATTGGCTGTTGGATGGGTCAAAGATGCTCAGTTCTTTACTGAGCAACTGAATCAACCCAGGCACTGGGTCAAGGGCAAGACCATAACAGTCTCTACTAGGGGTCCTGCAAACAGGAAGTCAGTATTTCAGTTGTATTTATTTATACACAGACAAAATGATGAATTGGCAGATTAAGATCATTTGATAAAAAAATACTGCTCTTTTTTCTGAAAAGTATATGTATTTGCACTGAACTTCCCCTTTAAAGGGTCCTTTCTCAAGCTTGAAAAAGGACTCGGTGTCCGAAACATGTTGCAATAAATAGCACTTGTGTTGCAGTGAATAGACTGTGTGGCATCCCCTTCCTCATAAAATTTTTTGTGGAATTGTCTTGGTTACTGCTGAGTACGGAACATTTAGAAGGTGAGGACCCCCCCAAAACATACCTGGTGCATCTGGTGGCACTAGAAAGTTACAGTGCAACTTTCAAAGCTTTATAAAAGTTAACTATGTACCAGAGGTGGGAGGTACCTCCCATCTCTCTTTAAATCATTGAATAACCTGGAAGGCAGTTAAAAATAAGGGCCCACTGCAACTCACAAAAAAACACTGTCAGGCTCCTTTACCCAGAGCTGCTATTGCTCTGGGTAAATTCTCCTTTTGTGATTCAATATCGTGTTTGCGAATGTGAATGTGGGTAAGGGATTTACTCACTGCAGGATTTTAACACCAACTATTAGCTGGCATTAAAATCCATCGCTAAAACTAGCGCAAACACGATATCACGAGCATCAAATTTTTGCGTAACCCATGCATCCAAGGCCAATATGGATTTAAAGTCACGCTAACCAGTAGCGAATTGGTTAGCGTGACTTTAACTCCACATGTTTGCCCAACGAGTCTGGGTAAATCGGCCCTTGTGTGTTTCTGTGCACTTAAAGGGGAACTGTGGTCTCCAAACAAGTTGAGTTTAAATAAAAGGCCAGTTTCCTACCTTTAAAACGAGCCATCAACCACCTCTCTACCTGCTCCACAGCCCAAGATATAAACAAAGGACTGACCAGAAAGTTAATGGGTGGGAGGCTGACATGTGACATTCCTAAGGCTTCGGTGAGCACAGCCTCAGACTCCCTCAGTGTGTGAGGGAGACAGGAAGTCCATCCTCCTCTCTGCTGTGTGAAGTCCTGACAGAGTAGGTAAGGGAGTTTGAGTGGCCCATGGCACCTGCGAGTGGTCGGGTCTTGTGCACATGTGAGTGGATGGGACTTGTGCACCAACGAGTGGATGGAGCTTGTGCACCTGCAAGTGGGTGGGGCTTATGCAACCACGAGTGTGCGGGGCCACATGCGGCTGTAAGAGAATGGGCCAAGGGGGGTCTGCAACTGGAGGGACCATGGGGTCCATGAGTGGGAGGGACCAGGGGGGCTGCAAAGGGGAGGAGGAGACACAGGGCAGATTGACTGACATGGTTTTAGAGCAGGAAGCGCAGGGGACCTGGTAATGCTGCTGCCATATCACACACAAAAATTTAAATATCTTCAAAACTATGCAAAATAAACAATGAAAATAAATTGCAATAAATTAAAAACTCTCAGGAGAGCAATTCCTATCAATTTACCTAAAGTCATTTTTGGACCACAGTTCCCCTTTAAGTTCACTTCTATCCACTTTCATATGCGTTTGTACTTCCTAACGGATTATTAAAATGCCTCTAAAATATTGCATGGCCTATTTATTTGTATCTGCTCGTGTCTGCTTTGTGTTTTTTATGAACTTCTAAATAAGAATTACACGTCATTTTTTTTTACACCTAATATGAAAGCTTTTCTCCCCAGAACACCTATATATTGTAAGATTCTTTTACAGTAAGATGCATTTAGTACATGTGAGTAATATTCTGTAATTAAGAATGTTTCCATGTTGTTGCCAGTAAAGTCCATTTAGTATTCAATAAGCCATGCCCCCTGACCCCAGTATTCACGGTCTCTATACAGATGTCTCCACACCAATATGAATGTCCCTGACTTGAAGACTTTGAAAGATGCTTGTAGGTAGGGTTGCCTCTAGGGATGCACTAGAACTCGAACTCGAGCCAGAGTTCGAGCCAAACTTTATCAGTAGCTCGTTTTTCGGACTCGCGGCTGTAATTATCGAATTTATGGGGCGTTTGCTAACCCTAGAATGTACCATTCGTTTTTCACTAACCCTCAAATGTACTACCATTTGCTAACCCTAAGAAGGATTGTTCGTTCATTTTCCAAGCCTTCAAATGTAGCGTTCGCTAAGCCTAGGAAGGATTGTTTGTTCGTTCGATAATCCTCGAATGTACCGTTCGTTAACCCTAGGAAGGATCGTTCATTTGTTCGTTCGTTTTCACAAGCCTTCGAATGTAGCTTTCGCTAAGCCTAGTAATATAATAACCATATAATAACCTAGTAATATAATAACCATATAAAAAACATATAATAACCTAGTAATATAATAACCATATAATAACCTAGTCATATAATAACCATATAATAACCTAGTATTATAATAACCATATAATAACCTAGTCCTATAATAACCTAGTCATATAATAACCATATAATAACCATATAATAACCTAACCATATAATAACCATATAATAACCTAGTCATATAATAACCATATAATAACCTAGTCATATAATAACCATATAATAACCTATTCATATAATACCCATATAATAATAACCATATAATAACCTATTAATATAATAACCTAGTCATATAATAACCATGTAATATAATAACCATATAATAACCTAGTCATATAATAACCACATAATAATAACCATATAATAACCTAGTCATATACCATATAATAACCTAGTCATATAATAACCATATAAGAACCAAGTCATATAATAACCTGGTCATATAATAACCATATAATAACCTAGTCATATAATAACCATATAATAACCATGTCATATAATAACTATATAATAACCATATAGTTTGAGACAAACTAACACTCGAATGTACCGTTCGCTAACCCTAGGAAGGATTGTTCATTCATTCAATAATCCTTGAATGTTCTGTTCGCTAACCCTAGGAAGGATCGTTTGTCCATTCGTTCGATAATCCTCAAATGTAAAGTCTAATGTAGCTTGTGCAAAACCCGACAAATGCCCGCCTGACTTCAGGAAGTGTTTTAACAAGTTTTGGTGACAGTGACATGTTTCCCAGACTATTTCCCGGCTGCTACAGCCATTTACAGTAAGCTACCACTGTTAGTTTAGCTATAAATCACTCTGAATTTTCGAACTATCACTCTCCCATTGACTTTAATGGGTCCGAATTTGAATTTTCGAACTTTCTCTGAAGTTCGAAAGTTCGGAAACGGACCTAACTTTATATAGTTTGCCCATCTCTAGTTGCCTCTTTCTTGCTATAACAAACCTGAACATACGTGGGAGGGTTTATTAGCGGCTTAAAGTGGGCACGATTTAAAGTGGACGGGGTTGTATTTGAATTTACGCCCCGAGAGTGATTGGTGCAATGGGACCAGAAATCTTGGTGCATTCTGATCTGTCTTTAACCATTGCCGGACTTTTAACGCCAGCTTTAAGCTGGGGGCAAAAAGTCCTGCAAAGACAAGCTGATAACACCTCTTGCAGTGGCTACTTTGGTGAATTTTTGTTTACCTACTCAGCCGCAACGAAGGAGTTAAACTTACACAAACTGGTATAAAATTGGTTAGCATGAGTTTAACGCATCACCCTGTAAGTTTATTTATTTTTTAATTTTATTTACTATCTTAAGAATACTAACTATAATATAAAGGCATAAAGCTGTCTATATTACTATTCTATGTAGCATGCTGAATAACAAAAACATAAAATGATTGGGGCCCCAATACAGACACAAATTACACACATTAACATACTTTAGCATCCACATAAACAAGTACAAATCTGAACATATACAGTTTAACAGATACACACACATATACACTTTAACGGACAAATATGGCCCCAATATTCCCCCCCCCGGGACTTTATTGTCCATTTTCCAAGTAAAAAAGCATATTCTATCCTACCTCCCTGGGTTGCCATTAGTAAAAGCAATGACCTGTCAAACGTTTATGCAGTGGCTGAAGACTCACCACCAGATGCCCTGCATCCAGAGCATGAATATCTCTACTATTATTAGATATTCACATATGCATCAGCAACAAACCACGAGCTGACATCACCTGAATGAGTGGAACTTTGACTGCTCACTTCTCTCGGCTACCCAGAATTGTAGGAACAGGATTTCCTACCTCTTTGGGAAAGGGATTATAAAGTCCATCAAAATTAAAATTAATTTTTAAAGGGACACTATACTGAAAAAATTTCTTTGCCTCATCTTAATCTATAATTGAATACATGTAAGTAGCACTTACTCTCATTTGCTTGTGTTGCTGCATGCCTTCAATCCAGCACACATTTTGTTTGGGAGCAGTATCCCCCCTCCCTCTTTTAACCACTCCCACTTCTATCCGACCTGACTTTTCCCCCACAAACCAACTGTCAAGCCTGCACACAGCATACATCATTCCAACTGTCAAAACTCTGTCACCATTCCAGCTACAGTAAAACTACTCACAGAAGAATAGTTTTTGAGAGCAAGGAACTTGATTGACAGCTGAAATATAAGAAGTTTTAGACTGGATATCTAAAGAAATATGGGGAAGATCAACAAAAAAATGATACAGTGGTTGGGAAGAATTATAGTTTCCAGTTATGGTCAATTTAAAATAACCTATTTTTCAGTATAGATGCCCTTTACATTTTTACCTACTAAAACCCAGAGATTGTTCTATTTACAATGATTCCAGCCACCCCTAAATGTACTTACCAGCTTCTGATACACATTCAGCCTCCTCAGCTGCTGCTATGTTCTGTTTAAGTTGTAGAGCAGCAGCAGAGGAGGCTACTATGCTTGCGAACCTGACATGGAACTGGTAGCATACTTTGTACACAGACACTTGTCCTAAGTTTGGCAACCTGGCACTGGTAACATGCTTGGCACACAGACACTGGTAATATGCTTGGCAACCTGGCACTGGTAACATGCTTGACACACATACACTGGTTCTATGCTTGGCATTCTGGCACCGGTAACATGGTTGGCACAGACACTGATAACATGGTTGACACGCATTGGTACTATACTTGGCAACCACTGCCAGAGGGATAGACAGACACACAAAGGCATCGAAAGAGACAGAAAGGCAGTGTGTGCTTGGCACACAGACACTGGTGCTATGCTTGGGAACGTGACACCGGTGATATGCTTGGCACACAGACACACAGATGATTGGAAACCTAGCACTGGTAATATACTTGCAACACTGACACTGGTACTATGCATCCTGGCGTTTGTAACATGGTTTCAAATTAAAGCAAATTTGAGATTCAAGCTAATTTTGCAGTTTTACAAAATAAAAGTGTATTTGTGTGTGTGTGTTTGTTGGTTTGTGTATATTAAACAAGATTCATAGATATCCTGTATATTGTATAAGGAATAATGAACCCTCTACAGTACTTGTGAATCTTCTCATTCTCCCAGGTTATGGTTTGTTGTATTCAGTTTAGTCAACTGGACTTGTTTAGTTCTTGAAGACTTTCGCTAGTCATCCGACTGGATTTCTCAATTCAGAATGACATGTACAAGAATCTGTTACAATTAATACCCTGGCATGTCCCAATAAGCATATAACAGCCAGGTGTTATCGAAACTGCCAGTTTGCTACCAGTGAGCACAAATTTAAATCCATATTAGCGTCGGATGTGCGGAATATGCAAAAATCACATGCGCATCTGACGCTCACGATTCAATATCGCATTTGCGGTAATTTTAGCGCAGGATTTTAACGCCAGCTAATAACTGCCATTAATATCCCTAAAGGAGCATTTACCCAGAGCGATAGCAGCTCTGGGTAAATGAGCATGATTTAGGAGCAGCTTGTTTCCCTAGGATATCTGTATACTGGTTACATCCTTACGTATAGTACATACTGGGAGGTTTCAGGGTTAATATCTAGAAAGGTTTGGTTTGTTATTTTGTGTATCCAAGGGTATGGTTTAACACTTTTTATATGACCTCCAACTTTTGTAACAGTTTAATCACTTTAAATACTTAGGGGCATATTTATAAAGGGCCGTTAATACCGCCCAAAAATTACCGCCGCATTGAATAAAAAATAAAATTTTTGCCATATTTATAAAAGCAAACCAGACCAACTCAAAAAGCATTACCGCAGCAATGTGCGGTGGTAATTTGAACTCCCTTTACAGTATCGCGGCAAAGAGAGCTCAAACCAATGTACGGAGCAGGGGGCTGGGAGGGGCTGCTGGGAAAAGAGGGGCTGCTGGGAAAAGGAGTCCTGACAAGCATATTCCTCTTGTCAGGACTCAGCCGTGTACCTGCACCTTAAAGAAAAAGGACATATGTTTGAAGATTGTAATGTCAACATATTGGCAAAGGAACAGGATTGGTTCAAGAGAGGTGCCAATGAGGCCATTTAAACCAAGCCTGAAAAGAGGGTGTGTGTGTGGGAGGGGGTTTTGACACCAATTGTCTGCCATGTATAATGCTATTTTGACGCCTTACCCGGGGCAGTTTCGATAACATCCCTTAAGTACCTCGTACACACGTTGGTTAATTGTCATACGATGCAGCCGACGAATGAGCAATCGCACGATATTTGTATGAAAATATAGCATCAACAATCGTCAAAGACCAACGACCGTCGACTATTATCGGCTTTTTCCAACGATCAGCCTGGCGGATTTGTTCTGCCGACTATCATATATTTGTACATGGTTGGCAGACTATCATTAACGTTCTACGAAAAAACATATAAAAGGCGCATGCTCTGCTTTCGTAATTGCGCGAAGATACGAACGTAACTTTACGTACGAATGTCTATATCTAACGACTATTGTGACTATTGTTGCTGTGCGTACAGATGTCCTTTCAATTATGAGGATTAACGATAATGTTGTTAAACATTAGGAGGTCCCTAACACCTTGCTGTTATATGCTGATTGGGACATGCCATGGTATTTATTGCCAATTTTTGTAGTCCTGATATGAGAAAGCCAGTCTGAATACTAGCAAAACGTCTTCAAGAAAGTCTTGTTGATCTAACTGAATACGACAGATAGCTCCTTACAGTGTAATTTTAGGATATTAAGTCACAGAGGAGTTCACTGACCAAATAAAAGCACAAGGCTGCATGCTAAGTCAGGGAACTCTGAGTAGATGCCATACCTTTATATTATATTGTAAGGGGCTTAGCAGAGTTAATAAAAATAGGAAACCAAGGGCCAAGAAACTCTATTCAATTTTGGATTTTTTGTACTTGCAGGGCTGCAGCAATTTTTTTGAGTCTCTCTGGCCTAAACGGCCTAAACACTGCGTGAAAACTCTCCTTCAGCCTTCTACGATTTAAAACATTTGACTGGGGGCCACCTTAGGGGTTGGGACCCTTCTGGGCAATAGCCATGTTTGCATGTATGGTTAAACTGGCCCTGTATACTTGGGCAGTGGTCTTTTAGTATTGATATGATTTGGCTGTATTTTTTTAATGCTTTTTTAATTTGATTTGTTTGTTTGTTTTTTTAATGTTAAGAAGTCAAATATTCCAAATACTTATGCCAAAGGTCTCTCTCTGCTCTTTCCTGCAACCAGCTGGTTGTGTAAAAAGTAAAGAGCACAAGCGCAGTAGTAAGACTTGCATGTGCATGTGATGAGAGGTGGGCAAGCTTCATTATTGGAAAATTTAGCTTAGCAGCTCGGTACATTATGAAATACATAGTATAGAAACAAGGGGATAAGTGCAAGCAATTGTACGGATACATTATTTATATAAAGTTTCATACATTTAAGACTGCACATGGATGGTTAGATATAAGTGGGGTGTGCCCTGACACACAAGGATTGGAATCCCTGCCCCGAAGAGCTTACAATCTAAAATCTATTAGAGAGCCGCACTCTTTTTGCAATTATTAAAATCATTCTATTGCAGACAAGTGACCGTTATAAGAAAAAAACATATCTGCTCAGTGCAATCACTTATTATATAAACAATAATGTACCCCCCTAGTTTAAAAAGGATATTTAAAGTCACAAAGTGTTACTACAGTATCAGCCAGGACACAAAGAGTTACTACAGTATCTGCCAGGATAACATGTAAAATCAAATCTGTGCATGTTCTACTGGGGGCCAGTTGATGGTCACTTTCCAATGACAGGGGTAGCTATGTGTTGTAGTACAATATTCCATGTACTGTAAGAGATAATCAGTAGCACTTTCTGTTCACTCTCCAGTCATAGATAACATGGAGGGGGGGTGATAAAATAAAATACTTTTCTTTAATTAAGAAGACTTCTCTTCCCTCTTCTTGCAAATGAATTTCTTTGGTACCTTGATTCTCCCCAGGGAACAGGGAACACACACTGCTGCTGTCTTTTTGGCTGCACAGTGTGCACGAGCTATTGCCTTTCTATTAGAAGGAATGCGGTAGTGATGTATAAGCTGCTAGAGATGTGGCCTGCAGAGTACCCGGCACTGCCTCTGCTGCTGCTGTGATTGAGCTTCTCTCGCTGGAGCGAAACTGCTGAGGATTTTCTAACCTGGGATCCCCACCACCCATAAGACTTCGTTTTAAGGAACCTACTTCAATCGGGACAGAGGGAAACCCACACACAGACAGTTGGGGAGATACGGAAGGAGCCAATGGATGCAACAAGAGGATGAGCGAGTGATCAGGGGGCAACTATTCCATCCAAGGTAGGGAAGGTGTTTGATTTGATTGCAGGCATGAAGGATCAGGGACTTGAGAGGGGGAGGAAGGGAGAACTAACCGCATTTCATTCTGTACCGTCTCCTTACTGACTGAGCCCCTTGGTACAGAACCCACAGTAGGAGACATATGCCTGGATGGACCAGTGGATTTCTATGGGGAAGGAGGTTTATTCCCTTAACTGGGGGTCTTGTAGGGGCTGATCCTACATTGAAATCAGTCTGCAGCATAAAGATATAAACATTATATTTCTCTATATGTTTGTATGGATGGAAATCAAATGGCAAACTTTATGTGTTTCTGCTTTTCACCTGATGTCCCTGTGCATTATATTCAGCCACATCACTGTTAGTTCCAGAGATTGCTCCAGTGTAACAGTGTAATATGTGACTGGAATAGTAGATTCAGCCATTGGGGATGAGGAAACTGGGGGATCTTCTTCCTCTATATTTTTTGCCTGTTATGTGTGAAGGAATTACTCTGTCTGGTACAATGTAATATGTGAATTAGATTTTACATGCAGGGAGACTCCCTAATAAAACATTGAAGGTGATCACCATATCTCCTTCTAAGGACACTGTGTCTAAACTTCATATATAACTGTCATTTAGCTAAATTGAAAGGATTATTCTCACCCCAATATAGCTACAGGTTTCTAATGCTTAGAACAACTTCATTGCCCTGCATGCTGCAGAATTCTCCCTTGGAACCCTGTTTGCCTGTTTCATTGACAGCATGAGTAATTAAGTAGACGCTGTTGGGGGCAGGGGGATCTGCATGTTGAGCTGGAAGTGTCATATGGTAGATCCTGGATCCAAGTGAATGTTTCAGGGAAGCCAATGAATTTCACTGTATTTGCTGTACTATGCAAGGAAATATGGAAAATAGATGGGGGTGTCGATTAATAACCCTTTTAATTAAGGTCTTTTAGGAATAAATAGATAATTTTTAATGGTCAATATGGTTTAAGTTTGTCTTTTTTTAGATCACGCTTCTGAGTATCTGGTTTATTTACTTCGTTTTGTTTTAAATCAGGCTTTGCTTTAAGACCGTACACAAGTAACATTCCTTAATTGTGTTGCTTGTTAAGCCAAATTCATTTTAGATCCTTGTCTTGTGAGGCTTCTGCTCTCACCCTCTGAGAACACTTATTTTAACCAATATTGCAAAGCACTGTGGAAATGAGATGAGTTTAAACTGAAGCAAATATGTTCCTAAACTCATAAGTTAAGCTCTGCTCTAAATGTCTTTTTATTACTGGAGAGGTTTTCCTACCACATTATTACAATGCAGCCATATTAAATGGGTCCTTAGAGCAAATATCCAGTGAATCTACAGCATCTTACTGAAACAGCTAAATTGCTTAAGTGATTCTTGGCATAAGAACAACATGCAACGCTCTCCTTCCAAGCTATAGTGGTGATTATTTCCCGTTTAGCTTTTTCCCAAAATACTGTATTTTACACAATGCGCAAATGTGAACGTTAAATAATAAGTGAAAATTGTTTTTCTTCCCTTTTTTTTGCTTGCAACAAGTTCGTTCTGTTAAATGTTTTACAGTTGGCTTAGAAAAGGAGCCCAGTCATTGCATACATTGTGACTGTCTGAATGAAGCAGAGGACTTTGTGCCACTGAACAGCAGTGCGCATAATAATGTGTAGCCTCTTTTTTTTTTTTTTTTTTTAAGTATTCTGTACTGCCTTATGCAAGAAGAGAATCTTACAGGAAATATCATGGGATTCTTGTATGTGGCCCCCAGATAGCTTCAAGGTTTTTCCTGTTTTAATCATAGGCAGGGATGATAATGCAGCACCCAGCTCATCTCTGCACTGATTTGTGTTGCTTGCTCAGCCTTCTTTACTATCATACGTTGGAAAATCCTAGACATGACAGATTAGAGTGCTGCAGATATATCAAGTGCAGGTTGGATAATGTAGAGTGACCCAACCAGAAAATAGCTTTAAATCTAGTTTTTGCTTCAGGACTGTGCTGTCTGTATAGAATAAGATAACACTAAAATGTAATTAAACAAAGTCGAATCAGGAATAGTTTTAAATCCTCCTCTTTTGGAGAAAGGTTCAGTGAAGTACCTCAGGCTTTGGATTTTCACTGGTAATTCTGTTACTAGGTGGAGCCTGTGCTGCCATGTGCCTCTGATATCTAGCAACTGCAATCTTAAAATAAAATTGGCAAAATTAGAGAGTAAAAGTGTCTCCACAATGTACTAATATTTTGTTGTTTAATTGTTTATCATGCTTTTATTTTATTTATTAAAGGGGATTGTGTGTATAAATATGGTTGCATTGCATGACTGCAACAAATTCTCCCTTGGGATGTTGAGTAGCATGATCTGGATGGTGACAGTGAAATGAAGGTTCTTTTGTTTCTGGAGAGGCCAATAAACCTCACTTATGTCGGGTCATTGATCATAAATTCCATTCTTAGACAGTTAGGGCTCTCTCAACATAACTATATTTTCCTTGTGGAAGTAACACTCATGCTACATACAGTATGATGCTTATTTTAGAGGTGTAAAATGTTGCCTCACCTGTTAATCTGTGGCAACCAGATGTTATCAAATGTTTTCTTACTGCAGTAGTCCAGTAAAACAGCCTCAAATTAAATAAGCCTGTACGTGTCTGTAAGGTAAACTGACTTCTGCATATGTCATTGGTTGGAAAACCCATGACTACCTTAAAATGAAAATATGTAAATAGCTAGAGCACCCACCAAAACCATAAAACGGTATTGCTCACACAGCCAATAAGGACCAGGAGAATTTTTTCTACCCCACTTACTATTACCTGCCCATTCAGAATTTTGTCTGTTAATAAATAAATACTGACTTCCTATTTGCAGGACCCCTAATAGAGCCATTGACCCAGCGCCTGGGTTGATTTAGTTGCTCAGTAGAGATTTGAGCATCTTTGACCCATCTAACAGCGAATCAGTAGAAATTACTGTTAGGACCATTCCAAGGTAGGAAGAAGAAGGACCCTTACAGAACCTAAAATGTCAACAGTAGGGAATAGCAAGGGGTAGAAATGTAACTGATTTTTCAAAATGGAGAAAAAAACTAGGTATGCAAAATATTAACTAAGAATTTTAAAAATAATAATTTACACTGAAATTTCCCTTTAAAACAAAAGCAAGAAAGAAGCATTTTTTTGTAGTTTGATGGATCAATGCATCTTGTTAGCCATCTGTGTTGAATTACAATTGATCTGATTCAGTGTCCAGATGGAAAATGGTTGTTTTATTTAAAAATCAGTGTTGAATTTAATTAAAAAAATGTTTGCTAGAGTTTTTTCTCCTTGCATTGGAATAACTATTCAAACAGGCCAGTAAAGTTAACCCACCTCCTAATATTATCCTTTCTAAGAAATCTTGCGTTTTGACATTGGTATGCTTCTACTGCTTGGTGTACAGTAATATATCTATTCCAGCAGTCTTATGCTAATATGCATCATATGGTCCTTATAGATGGGTGGATAGATTTGTAGGGTCTAAATCTGTAGGGTTTAAATCACGTTTTGGGGCACAATAGGGTTTGTACTATTTGGTACTATTTGTACACCAAAATGTTGCATTTCTCTGTTACATGCACCTATAATAAATATGGTGTTGAACTATAAATCTTTCAATACCTACATAATATTTGATAATTATTTCACCTATCTATTGTACTTTCTACCTGCTTGCTCTTGAGTGACTTGCATGTTTCTTAAGAAATTAACAAAAGTTTCTTCTTCACCACTGCACTGTAGGGAAGAGGGAAGTGACAGGCTGCGAGATAGGGTATTGGTTTACTGACTAAGCATATTTCAATGGCCTCCTTGTGAATTTTGTCTCAGGCAGCCCTCAAGTACAATAAGAGATGACATTTCAGATAGAATGAGCATCCTTCAATGGACATATTACTGGGTAATTCCAGGCAGTAATGTTCACAGCTGGAATGGCTTTCCTATGGCAGTTAAATGAGACAGAAAGTCTTCCATCTGGAACTTGCCTAGAGGCTTCTATCTATGTAGCTTGATCAAACCACCACTGTAAGCATTTTTAAATTTGCTTGAGACTTTTGAAATAATACATCTTTAATCAGATGTAATTCAAATCTGTTTCACAAATACAGTTAAAACAAAAGAACCTTAGTGTTGCCTTTAAATTTCATTGCATGTCTGCATGTTGCATCTTCAACTTTTGTGGTTGGTTTTTTTCCCCTCTTATCTATCTTTTTCTTTTTTCTCCTAGAACATGTTGGGGTTTTTTTTTGTAATGATTATGGTATTACTGCAATTACTGAACATACCATAAAACATACAATATGTGTCTAAATATCAAAAATCTGTTTAATTTAAAGGCACAATAATGTTACTGTACATATACTGGGCAATGGTGTAAAATGGATACCAAATGGAGTAGAGGATAATGCAGTTAGTTTTCAGTATCTGGTGCCATGTCATTTTTGTCTTGTGACATAGCAGGTTAGAGGACATGGTTTCAAATAAAGAATGAAATGATTTTTCATTATACATCTACAAGCGGTGCAAAGAAGTAATCTAGAGCGTGTAACAATTTCAGCGTTCTGCTGCCAATGAAGAAGCTACAAGTTCAGAATACAAGGTAGACCTTAGACTGTCACCTTATAAACTCATTGATCTATTTATTATAAAGCCACTTCTGGCATTGCCATAAATCATTGTAGAATTAAAAGGAAACATCAAGTTTATTTAGTATAAGCATTTTCTAAGAACAAAGGCTAGCCAATATTTACATGCAACTACTGTAAGTGCTAGGCAACACATGCTTGCTATCTGCGTGTGAAAATCGCAGAGCAGTACATGTCAACGTAGGTGGCAACTTTCATGCGCGCATTCTGGACTACTGCGCAAATCGCAACGCAAACAGATGGTAACAACGCGTGCTAGTGTGCGCAGATTTTTTTAAATGCGTTACCATTAAATAGTTTATTATAAATAAGTCTTTTAGAAATTAATATTATATATATATTAAAAAAATTATATATAGGTATAGATAGATGGAGCACAGCACTTGACTGGACTTTTTTTTTTCTTTTTGCAAAGGCAGAATTATTTCAAACATTGTGGTCACATCAACGCGTTTCGGCCATCTTGTAGACGTCGTCTTGTGGCTATCTTTTGGCTATCTATTCCTGAAGTACTGTAGTAGTAAAAATTAAAGAAATTTGATGCACTGGTATAGTAAATTTCTAAAACATATTACGTTGTTAAAAAGTGTTGTTCCACAAACGCTCTTTTTTTCTTCTTATCATGAACACTCTACTTCTTTATACTAAATTAACTGCTTTGTGAGTTTTTACAGTCATAATAGTTTAAAAACATGAAAAGGCTTTTCTACACTCAAGGGATGTGTAGATCATCATTTTTAAATCATGTAAATATAGTATGATTCGTATTATTTTGGATTCAATCTCTTGTATTGCTAAGCATCTTAAATGTCTTAAAATAATGTGCAAATGTATTCACTCATTTAGATGTGCTTAACCCCCCTAGTCAGTCACTAGGCAGTCCAGAGACTCACACAGCCACATCTTCTTTGAGTAAATATGAAGAGATAAGCAGACTATTACAGAGAATAACATATTTGTAATAGGGATGGATCCACATGGTCAGGGGGCCAAAAGGACCTACAATTAAATGAACAGGAAATGGCATAAGACCTCCAATTAAAGTATGCATGGGTGTGTGTGTGTCTATGGTTGGAGGTCCTATGCCTTTAATGAAAAAAACCTTGGATGGATGATCTCTTCCCTCACTATAAAAAGCCAGTGTGTGGGGTAGGAGTGATAGCCAGCTAATCCAATGCACAAATCTGAGAAATACAAAAGTTTGAAAAAATTTTTAAAGAAAAAGCAAAAAAGTGAAAAAAAAGTTAAGTTAGGACCTTCCCGACTGGGGTTACCTTGACACGGTGTGATCACAGTAATATATACTAAAACCCTTTTTGTTATGTTTACAAGTTTGAATGTGAGAATATGATATTGTATGGGGCTTAGGAATGTGCATTGATTTCTTCTTATTATAGATCAGTAGCACTTTCACAGAATTTAATTGTAATTTTAGACATGTTCTGTTCTGTTACTGATCTGTTCAATAACATAATTTTAAACCATGATGTTACAGAACAGATTAGTAACAGAACTGAAATAGCTTGTTAAGGAACTTGGGAAAGGTAAGTCAAAGCAGTGCAGAAGTATTTATCAGGTTCCCAAGTAGTTTCCCCACAGCTCCCCCGTGTACTCTACATTTAGGAGGTTAATGTATGGTGAGTAGCAAGCTACAGTGGGGGATAAATGAAGAGAGGAAATGTGAGTAACAGAAGAGTGCAAGGGTAAGAGAGCTGACTGGGACAATGAGCTGATGGAAATTGAAGGGAGGCAGGAGGGAATTAAAAAAAGGAAGTGGGTTGGAAGAAGTCAAGAATACAATAAGCCCAGAAAAGAAAAAGAAATAAAAAAAGAAAGGGAAGAAAACAAAAATCAGAAAGGGGAAAATAATTAAAAATAGTAAATGAAATAAATGACCAAAGAAAAATATTGAATATTGAAATTGAACTATAAAGAGAGGAGAACGAGACACAAGGAATTAGCTATGGCAGAAGGACTGAGAGGTGGACATGGACATATATAGCAAGAAAAATGTGCAAGTTGTGTATCATGTTAATAGGTGAAGGTGGATACTTTTTATTATATTTGTTTCGTGTATATCACTGAACATATTTATTTTTATATTATTTTTTAGCATTTTCTCAATATGTTTTGAAGCAGCTATCTTTCCATCATATGTCCAAACCAGTCAGCCCACACCAATGGTAGTAAGTTTCAGTGGTAGATTTGTGTGTTGAGAGGGGGGGGGGGTATCAGGGAAATCCTCTTAAGAAAATTTCCATGATATTAGCCACCCCATGTCTTGTTATATGCTTCTGTGATATTATTCCTACAGGTAAAATCAGCTCCCCTCGTGTGTATATTTAATGCATGATTTACTGTGAGAGTATAGTTTCTTTTATAGCCATTATATATTACACTTGAATTGCCACATTCAGTTGGTTTATTAGAAATGCATAGAAAAACATAATACTTGTTGAATTATTAATTTAGCCCAACAAGCAGCATATCAGTGAATGTATTTTAAAAATAAATAACCCTAGAAAACCAGATAATATACACATAACTGTACTAATAACAGCACCAATGTGACAACCAGTTAAACCTACTATATTATACAATAAATATAGCTTTAGTTTAAAAAGTATTTACAGATATGTTTTTTCTTGACTTTTGTCCTATTCTACATTTCAACTATATGCAGTTTAGCATAATCTTGTGTTTTCTACAAATCTATAAATGCTTAAAACATGTGTCAAGAAGGGCACCAATAGTATCCAGGGAGGTTGATGATGCAACATCTTCAAAACCTTCAGTTTTCAGACAAGGGCAGCCTGCGCTGTATTTTAGTACCCCTTAAAAACTTAGATTTATTAAAGATTTAATAAAAGTTCTTATCGTTTAAAATGGTGCTTCTTTTGCCCCAACCAATCAGATCTTATTACATTTGAAAGCTAACATCTGATCGGTTGGGGCAAAATTAGAACCATTTTTAATGATAAGAACTTTTATTAAATAACCCTGAAAGTTAATTGTTAGGTGCTTAATAATCTATCTTACTACAATGCACACTCCAATGTTGTATACATAGACTGTTCCATTCTTCCCGACTACACATTTTGTTTTCATAAATAAGAGTTGTATCTGACATTGCAGTGTTTTCTAATCTTGCAAGGTTTGATGTATGTCATACTGAAATATGCAAGTTGCTGGTTAATATGAATAAAACAGGATATAAGGCTAATGAGCAACAGATACATTTACATAAAGTAATGCATTCTGCATCCAACAAAATAATGTTCATTATTCAATGGTTTATTCTGTCACCATTTGTTATGGAATAAACCACTTATTCTTCAGTTGAGATTTTCAGTTGAAATGTTTGTCCAAAATGCACAGATTTATAAATATTTCTCTTAGTATTTCAAAAGAAACAAGTACAGTACATAACATACTATGCGTAAAATATATGTTTTTTGGCTGACTTCTAGTTAAGGATTTGCCTGGTTACTGCTTAGCAAATTACATATTTCCAAGCAAGGTTTATTGGTGGGCAGTAGCAGACAAAGCCCAAATATAGTTAAAAATAGTAAACTCCCAATGAACATTTCAGCTGTTCATCAGTTTGCAGGACTTAAAGGTTGTCTATACTGATTTTTTCAAGTTTACAGAGGAGATTTTAAGAGCAGCGATCGGCATTGACAGGTAGGGTGAAAGCAATATTGGCGGCCCATAGAGGTCTGCCTGCTGTTTGTAACTAGCATGCATAGGACAAGCAAAAATTCAGGTTAGGCTGGATCCTACTTTCCCTGGAAATATGGAATACAAATAAAGTAGGTTTAAAATACTAGATAAAGGATTACTGCCTTTCCCAAATTCTAGGGGTTACCTGGAATAACGCAAAATTGCTGCAAGCAAATCAAAACGGGCAGCAGAGTGGCAGATGAGATTCATGTTTCATGAGATGTTGATAAATGTAAGGCGTTGCTTTTGGGGTTTAACAATCCTTGTGTGACCTACACCATAAATAACTCTGTGTTAAGTGAATAATGGAAAAAGATTTGGGGGTTCTGATTGATAACAGACTTAGCAAACAATGCCAGACAGCAATGGCTCGAGCTAGCAAGTTATTGTCTTGTATAAAGATTGGAATCAAGTGGAATTGATTCAAGGAGAAAAATATTATTCTACTTCTTTACAAGGCACTGGTAAAGCTTTGGAATCCCATATACAAAATTGACATCTTGGAAATGAAAGCAGTTCAGAGAAGAGCATCTAAAATAATATGGGGAATGGAGGGACTCGACTGTGCATGCAGATTAGAGGCTGTTAACATTGGAGAAGCGACGTTTGCATGAGGGTATGATTGTTATTCAAATATATTAATGGCCCATATAATAAACTCTGGTGCATTGTTCACTAGTAGGTCATATCTGAGGACACATGGACATCCTTTAAAGGGCATGTCCACCCCCAAAACTATAATCCCCCCAACTACTGGCCCCACCATGTAGTGTAGTTTAATCCTTACCTCACATCCCAGCTCCATAGGGTTCTCCTGTAACCCCCCCCCCCAAAGTCCCAAAACTAACCACCAGGAGGATAGCAATGGCTCTGCCGCTATCTTGCCTCCGGTAGATATTTGCCATGCGTACTGCGCCCCCTTCTCCCCCCCCCCCCCCCTCCCTCCCCCTCCCTCTCCCCCCTCTCCTCCTCCCGTTCTACTATCCCTCCCCCTAGCACAAATCCCCTTAATATGATGTTCCCCCATGTCCCCCAGCCCCAACCGCATATTTTTTTTTTCAAAAAGCTCCCCAAACTCTTACTTACCTCTCCGCTTTCCTCCGCTGCACTGAATGACCGACTGCCGGTCCCGCCCCTCTGCTTGCATTCTCGCAAGCAGAGGGCCGGCAGTGCGGCGGAGGAACGAGGGGAGGTAAGTAAGAGTTTGGGGGGCTTTCTGAAAAAAAAAATTATGCAGTTGGGGCTGGGGGACATGGGGGAGCAGCATATTAAAAATCAGTTTTACGGGTGGACATACCCTTTAAGACTAAAGGAAAAGAAGTTTCAAGTCTATTTGGGGGCCCTGGGCAAAAGATTATGTAAAGTACCCCCTCTCTTACTATCTTTAACTGTGTAAAACCTAGGTTTTGGGGGCTCATTAGGCTGTGTACATGTTCCCATATTTTGTCCCTATCGACCATAAATCAAGTCCATATATCAGAAGTAAATTTTGGGGCCGATAGACAAATATTTTCATCGGGCAGTGTATTAATTAAATGTGTTGGATGCTCCACAATTTTGCCTCTGGTCTGTTTGCAACTAACGTCAGATATTTAGACTGCTGACTGGTCGAAAATGGAGATTGGTCTGTTGGGTCAATTATCAGCCTGTGTGTACCTGGGCAATTGTCCTGTTTGCCACTATGGTAAAACTGGCTGTTTAGTCATTATTACACTGTGGAGCATATTAAAGGGTATCTCCACTGAGGAAAAAGCATTTTTTTATTTTTGGTTTATTTTAAAGTACACCATCCCCCAACCCTCTCCCTACATTTTTTCCCCCAGAATTCCCTTTCGTTTGATTGCAGCAGAATGGGAAAGTTGTGCAGGTTCCTGGGGGTGTGTCTTCCCCTGTGCTGAGAGTGCTGTCACTCAATGTGCATCATCATGGTAGCAGACACACCCACTTGGCTGCAGTAAGAAATCCTTTCCTCCCTGGAAACTCCCTACTAATTCATTTTTACAGCTAATCATGCAGAGAGAGACAGGGGAGGAAAAGTTAAAACCCTCTTCCCACACTACTGTAACAAAGGCAGGGGGACTTGCGTTGTTTTTAATAAAGATGTTTTGTGTCTAACTCTGATCAATAATTGATTTCATAGGGGATGCTGGGAATATGAGGCAATCTGGTATGGGAGGGAGTGGGAGAGAGAAAAAGATTACTCCTCCATTAATTAGTGTGGTCAGCAAGCTGCTGTGATGGTCATGTGATTATTCCTCCATTAAGCAGTGAACTAAGTAGCTTAAAGTGTGTGTGTGTGTGTGTGTGTGTCTGTCTGTCTGTCTGTCTGTCTGTCTGTCATCGACCAACCAGTCAGATCACACAGACAGCAGTCCCGACGGATCCTCTCACGTTCTGCGCATGCACTAAAGGAAAACGCGCGTCTGACATTTCCCATGCAGGCAGTCACTGACAGTGGGCGGACCTGCACCATCCACAGCGTTCTGGGGGAAACTCATTGGATTTCTTCTAAACTACTGCTGAAAGACACCGGATACTGCAGGTACATATCCACCTTACACATATCTATCCTTACAACCCAGGTGACTTTTATCAGTGGAGATACCCATTAATAAAGCAGTGCAGTTATTTAACAAAAGACGTTACAGTGAAATCTCCAACTGTTTTAAGTTTTTTCTATATTTTAGTGTTTGTAAAAATAGCATAGCAAAATGAGACACTAATCACAGACAGTTTAGTACATAGGGTATTTAGGTTTACATTGAAAAATACGAGTAAAATCAGAATAATTTATATTACTGATGTTAAAAAGGGTAAAACACCAGGACAAATTTTTCAATACTAAATGTTTCCCCTTTTGAATACTCTTCCTTTAAGTACATAGGCTGCATGAATCATATATATATTTTTTTTACTTATTTGGATTTATTATCGTTATACAATGTTTGTTATATAAATAGCAAATAAAGGATCCAGATAATTTCAAGTCAAACTTTTTAGATACCTTAAGGGCAATTACACTGATAAAAATCTACCAGCTCCCTTAATTGTGTCTATAAAATCACTTTTTAACACTTCTAACAGGGAGATTCAATAAAGGTTCTTATTGCTAAAAATGGCGCTAATTTTGCTCCAACCAATCAGATCTTATTTAACATTTGAAAGCTAACATCTGATTGGTTGGGACAAAATAAGCACCATTTTTAAAGGGCAACTCCACCCTAAATATCTTTTAGAAAAAATAGCCTCTTTAAAATATGTTGATATATCATAGTTTGTCCTATAAATTCATTACTGTTTGCCTGCTATGCTTCTGGATGCCTCATGTAAACTGGGAAATTTAGAAACCTGTACTGCGCCTGGGCATGCTCAGAAGAGGCAGACAGGATTAACATTCAGTTATTGGCTGTGATGTCAACTGTCAAATCCATAACTGACAGTTGCTAACTGGAAGAACCAGGAAGCAGAAACAGGGGAAACGGGACAATTTGCAGGATTTCAGGTTAGACTTATATATTTCAGATTTCAAATGATTATTGTTTAAGGGTTTTGGGGAGTGATTTACCTGTATGTAAGTTTTCATTTTGGGGCTGGACTTGCCCTTTAATGATAAGAACTTTTATTGAATCTCCCTGTAAGCCCTTTACATAGCTGAACTAAGCTAAAATGTAAAGGACCCTGAAACGATTCTGTAATTCCTAAATAGCAGATAGCTATAGCTTCTGAAATCCACATGGATAAAAATGATTTTTAAAGCTGTCCTTAGTGAGTGAGAACTGGAACTCCAAGTGCAAATGCAAAAGCAAAAATGCTCACAGACATATCAAGGGCATGTAGTTATTTAACATCTTTATCAAGGGGGTCATGGGAAAGGGCTAGAAAATCCACAGCATTGGTAAGAATGGGGCAATGCTTTGATGTTCGTCAACCATCAAAATCAGACCTAAGTATCATTGGTTTGCGCTGATTGTGCTATTTCCAAACGTTTTCAGTGGAAAAGAGTGTCTTACCTGACTACGATCCCACAATGCATTAACTCTGGCACAGAGCTTGACTACATTGCAGGATCTTACCATGCCCGGTATGTATTTTCTGTGACCCACTGCAAAAACTAGAAAGCTGCAGAATTAAAGAGATTTCTTCAAAATGCTATTGATTTCAGAGGTAATAGCAAGTTATCAATTACATATTTATGAAGGATTCCTTTTTTTTAAAAGCTATAGTTGCTTTAATTTAATTTAAGTCATTCACTTTAAAAGTTTTGTCACTTTAATTCATCTTGAGTTTAATGGAAGAAAAATCTTGTTACAATTATCATTACAAATCATTTAATCAATTTCCCTTCTTGCCTTCAGACTTGTTAACCATATTTGTAACAGTATTTTCCTTTGAGCACAGTCAGGTACCCTAAAAGCAAGCACTGCAAACTTGACTACTTTTGAATGAAAGAAAAACAGGAGGTAGGAATGCTTGGTCCTACCTTTAATTAAAAAATAAATTCAGAGGGCAATTTTTTGGGGGTGGGTAAGGGGGTTATTTGTCCTTAATGTTTAGCTCAGGATATTCAACATAGAAGAGCAAAACTATTAAAAATGATATTATCTAAAGAAAGAAAAATACAATCCTGCCTATTGAAGACCTTTATAAAAAGCATTGTCCTCAATTTCAATAATGCACATAACCTGAGCCTCTGGTAAATCCCGTACGGTAGATTTGCCCAGAGCAGTTGCGGCTCTGGGTGAATCTCCCGAAAGAACTTTTATTACATCTCCCTGTTAATCTTTAAGAAGATAAGGCAACAATGCATGGTACAGAAGGAAATAATAAATACAAGGAATTACCGTATATACTCGAGTATAAACCGTCCCGAGTATAAACCGAGGTACCTAGTTTTAGGGGAAAAAGTAGGAAAACCACACTGACCCGAGTATAAACCGAGGGGGTAGTATTTGCCACTAAAGATGTTTGGAAACTACAACTCCCAGCATGCTTTATTGCTGGGAGTTGTAGTTTTCAAACATCTTAAGTTGCAAATACTTACAAATAAGAGCAATATAGCATGCTGGGAGTTGTAGTTTTCAAACATCTTAAGTGGCAAATACTTGCAAATAGGGGTAAATCCTCCTATATTTGTGCATACAGTTGCACAAATAAAGATGGTTTTACTCCTGTTTGTATGTATTTGCCGCCACTTAGATGTTTTGAGGTGCAAGTGATGTTTCTCCACCTTGTCTGGCGGCCGCGCAATCCGCATCCTCGCTCCACGGCCTCTGCGCATCCGGATGATGTCACTACCCGGCGCCTCTCACTTTGCGGCGCCGGGTAGTGACATCATCCGATGCGCAGAAGCTGTGGAGCGAGGATGCGGATCGCGCGGCCGCCGACAAGGTAGGGAAACATTGACTCGAGTAAAACCCGAGGTAAATTTCAGGCTTTTTTTAAAGCCTGAAAACCTCGGTTTATACTCGAGTATATAACGGTAAAAGGTTTTTTCTTAGAAATACTTTTGCAGCTGGTCCTTGAAACTAAGGGATTGACCTCCCAAGCTTCCATGTTCCTTAGATTACAAGACATAGCTGGGTATTGTAATTTCCTCGGCTTCTTTTAGGAAAGACCAACGAGATTTAGATCAGTGGAATTTTTAATATTCATTTCTGTACAAAATGCCTAGGTATTTAACATTATCAGGGAGAATCAATAAAAGTTCTTATCGTTTAAAATGGTGCTAATTTTGCCCCAACTAATCAGATCTTATTTAACATTTGAAAGCCAACATTTGATTGGTTGGAGCAAATTTAGCACCGTTTTTAATGATAAGAACTTTTATTGAATAACCCGTATGTATTTTAAAAAATCAACTGATTTTATTTTTGCTATGCCCTGCAACATTTCCATGAAATGTTTCTAACAGTGATATCTGTTGATTGGCTGTTTGTGCATCTGACATGGTCAGATCTCTACTGAGTAAGTGATCACCCAAGGGAGCTTAGTTACGGTAAGGCCATATTGGATAATATTTGGGGCCCTGCATACAGGAAGTCTTTACTTTCAGATCATTTCAGATGAGCAAATTAAGTTTAATGGCATGAGAAAAAACTCCCGTTTCCTTGACAGCACATTTTGTAGTATATTTTTTCCTTGAAAGTATTTGTACAGAAGTTGCCCTTTAAAGGCATCTAACTGGGATGCTGGATTGCTGCCGTACTTTCCCCAACAGTTAAAGGATAACTATACTGTTAAAATGTACTTTTTAAAAATAAAAAGTACCTAGGGCAGGGAGGCATGATTGTTTTTTTCCTACCTCCCAATATTGTTTCATAGAGGTGCTACAGCACATACAATTTTCCTCTGCCAGGTTATGGCCCTGGGCCTTCCTGTAATAAAAATAGCACCGAAGCACCCAGGAAGACTGTCAGAAGCAGTATTCTTCATGCTGCCACTCCTGACAGAAATTATATTGGGAGATAGAAAGTACCAATCCTACCTTCCTTCCCCAGGTACTTTTAATTTTAACTGTTTTTGGAAAAAAAACAACCCAAAAAACAAAACACTATATGCACTATATGCTTGTGAAGGTTCTCATTCATCCAGGTCATGGTATATCTGTTGTATTCAATTAGATCAACTGGACTTGAAATGTAGTTCAGAGCCGAGAACATCCCCACTAGCACAGAGGCGAAGGCTAAAGAAATTAAACATCTCAGAGGAGCCCTTAAAACTTGTGGATATCCAGACTGGGCCTTTGTCAAAAGAAGTAGAAGGAAAGAAAAGAACACAAATATCAACAGTGAAGGGGAAAAGCAAGACAGGAGGAAGAACATGGTCATCCCATATGTAGCAGGGGTCTCCGAGAAATTAAGAAGAATTTTCAAAAAACATTGTATCCCTGTCTGCTTTAAACCGAACAACACACTGAGGCAGCAATTGGAACTACATTTCAAGTCCAGTTGATCTAATTGAATACAACAGATATATATGCACTATAGTTCTCCTTTAATATGTAAATTTTCATTCTTCTTAACCAGAAAGTTCAAGTACTGTATAATCTTTTATTGAAATTTTTCTTGAAAGGCTGCACAAAGCTCTGTTCTAAAAGTAGTGTCTCTAGCTCGAAAACGGTAGGAAGAGATACAGTTCACAAAATAGGAAAAATAAAAGGAAAGAAGAAGAAATAGAACAGTGGTTTATCTCATTCAAGCCAATTAATAAAACATTGCTAGGTATCTTAGAATTTCAAGCGGCTTTTCAAGTCATGTTTGTATTATATATTGTGTATTTTCTGGAGGAATGTAGTAAATATTATTGGCACAAATATACATGTTCACTTTTTGAACATTTGTAAGATCTTGTAAACAGAAATGCAGGTTGTAAACTTGTAGTGAATTCTTAATAATAACCATCTGTTCCCTTAATGGCTAGAGACATATTTGTATGTGTGTATCAACCATGTATGACATGCATATCTACTGTTTTATTCATAAATTGCCTTTTCTCTGGTATCATTGCACACTTGTATCTTTGTGGTTCATGCCATAACATGATATTGAAAAATAAAAATAGCAAATACTTTAAATAAGAAAAAATAGCAATATTTCTCCAAATGATTTTGCCAATGATGGCATTAACTGCTGTAGTAGAAAAAATTAAGGTCAGTGGCATAGCTACAGACCCATTGGCCCTGATGCATAATTTGGATCTGGACCACTCTATCCCTGCTGCCAACACAAATCAGAACTACATCTACTCAAGGCACAGTAGCTAAGCAATCAAATCTGTGGCATATTACTTTGTTGGCTGCCACTAGTAATGCCACCTTTTGCAGTAGTGTGGGGATAACCAGAACCCTGGCACCATAAGTGGAGGGGGTAATATAGCTCATTATGACCATATACAGCAGGATATGCGGTCATGATGAGCTATATTATCCATTGGATTACTAATGGATAATATACCTCCTCCCCATACAGATCACCCAAAATCGCCACACACATTTTCCCCCAGCAGCAAGCACCCCCAATCCTATTTGAGTACAGGTGTAACCTATGAAGTGTGAATCGTACCTCAGCACACCATCTCCTTCACACTTTGAGTGCTGTCAGTCTTACTCACGGATTGTGCATGCGTGCCTTACACCGCTCATCGTGTGGTGTGAGTAGCGTGCTCATTTGCTAGAACCCAGAATCACTTGTGGGTGTTTCCCAGTCTTCAATCTGATTGGATAAAGATGGTTGGGAGGTACAGCGCACCTTCAGAACAGAGAGGCTCCTGGCCCTGGGAAAATGTGCGGTTGTGCAGGGATATAGTAGGTAAGGGCCAACTGTCACTGCCCAGCAACATGACCTCTCTCTTTCTCCCCTCCGAAACTGCCACTACCTATTCTGCTGTTCTGGGCCCCCCAGTTGCACAGGACCCGGTTAGTGATTAAGGTGCATTATAAATGCTAGTGAGGCAAGTAAGTGGCTGCCTATGTACAAAGCCTTTCTCAAAGTTTACATTCTTAAATGTAGCATATAGTACCATCTTGGGGCACCATTATTTTGCTTTTAATTATATGTTATGCTTCAATGTGCTTTTTCCTAGTACACATAGGAAGTAATAGTATTTTGTTTATATGACTGAAGCTTAGACCCACCTACAGTACATTTTACTTTGTACCCTGGTCAGCCAGTCTGAGTATGAATGAATTGTTAGATCCTTTATATTTAAATATGATTTACTTTAAAGGACAACTCCACCCTCATAAGAACATCTTTTAGAAAGAACGGCCTCTTTAAAATATGTTGATATATCATAGTTTGTCCTATGAATTCATTACTGTATGCCTGCTATGTTTCTGGATGCTTCTGGAAACTGAGCAATTTAGAAACCTGTACTGAGCATCTACTGAGCCTGGGCAAGCTCAGAAGAGGCAGACAGGGGATTAATATTCAGTCATTGGCTGTGATGTCAACTGTCAAATCCATAACTGACAGTTGCTAACTGGAAGAACCATGAAGCAGAAACAGGGGAAACAGGACATTGTGCAGGATTTCAGGTTAGACTTATATATTTCAGATTTCAAACTATTACCGTTTAGGGTTTTGGGGGGTGATTTACCTGTATGTAAGTTTTCATTTTGGGGCTGGACTTGCCCTTTAATGAAGAGCATACTACATAAGAATGTCATCAGCTAGAAGTTTGGCAGTTCCACATGCTTATCATTTCTGCCTAAGCTTATGTCAACATCACTGAGATGCTGTGAGAAATAAGATAAATTAATACTATTATACCCACCAAGTATATATGCCATTAACATCATCTGGTTGTCATCTGTGATGATTTACCTGTCAGCCTTGGACATGTCTGTTTCTATTCTTTGATCTGGAGCCTTCCATTTTCTAATTGGTCCAGCTGACTGGAATGTAGGTAAAATGATGTTACCATATTAGCTTCACTCTTTTCAGCAGCTTTAAGTAAGAAAAAAGAAATGTAGTGTTAGAAGAATCACATGTCTCTTGTAAATTACTGGTACTAAGCTAAAGACTTGACAGTATTAGGTAAAAATAAATCCCTGAGGGATATGGCAGAATTGAATATTTTATAGTGTTGAATCTAGCTAGCATCAGGGTCTTGCTACAAATATTGATGTGACAGTTGATATAGGAGATATTTGGCACTTGTGTCACTGAAGACCTTAAGAGGTTCATACTGAGATGTTCTAATTGCTCATAATAATACACATCCCAATGTAATTAGCACTTGAGGTGTAAGCAAGTGTGAAAGCCTAATTGATGCAGAGGTTTTACACACACGGTAGACTTTTTGAAGATAAATTCATTAAATTAGATCTAAGAAAAAGTACTGTATGTTGGGAGCTTTTCTGATTCCTACACTTCTCATGATTCGCCATAAAATTATTTTTAAATTTACTTTAAGTCTGGAAAGGTTTTTAAAAAAAAAGTAAAAAGGGTTCATTATCCTTGGATTATTTTTAGAGGGTGGTGAAACCCCCCACCTATACCTTTACAAAATAATGACCCTTTAACACTCAAAGAAGATAGCAATAGGGTGATTTCTTCTGGGTCAGTGATGCCCAACACGATCAAGATTGTTTGCAGCCCGTGCAAACCCACAGCAAGTTGTAGGCATAACAGTGTGTCAGGTAGGGCTATGCCTGTAGTGCATGGGTATTAGAATATATAGGGGAGCACACTACAAATGGTGAATCCAAAGTTTTATTGTGAAAAACAACAACAATGTTTTGGGATGCCTTGTCCCTTTCTCAGGTAAGGCTTACAAAACGTTTTTCACAATAAAACTTTGGATTCACCATTTGTAGTGTGCTCCCCTATATATTCTAACGCTAAAGAAGTGTCTGGCCCTAGGAGTGGAGGGCAGGCGGATTGCACCTACTTATTTGTCTGGCATTCAGCCAACAGCGGTGTGCTGGAGTGGGACCTGGACTGTTCTGTAGTGCATGGGCCAGTTTAAGGCACCTCTGATCTGGGTAGTGTCATTTTTACTAGCATTTTACATGTGTCAAATCCAATACTAAAGTCAACTTTTATCAGACACTAATATTAGTGCACAGCAAATTCATTCGTGTTTTTAAGATAGTTTTCAAAGGAATGTTCATCTCACATTAGATGAAAGCTGAAGTGGAGTTGTCAAATTCTCTTGGCCCTGGTATAATTTTGCCAACTACTTATAAGGCTAATTGTACACTACAGCAATTTATTTGTGGACCGACTATGGTCAAATGATGTGTGAGTAATATATATTTTATTGTATGTGCAATAAATTGCATTTAATAATAATCATTCAATTGCTATTATTAGCCACTATGGTTAAATCTTAGATATAGTTAAATTTAAGCACTCATTAATGCTTTAATTGTATTTCTCTGGGCAAAGTTGTTCACTTGACATTATCAAAACGAAATGAATATGGTTAAATGTCCTATGAATACTTAAAAATAATATTATTCAACAACTTTATTAATGAGTCTTACGAATAATAAAAACTGGGCTGCTGTTGAATTCCAAGGTTAACTTGCAAGGTGATTTGTGTCTAGAAGGAATTTTTTTTTTTTTTAAGATGAACAATAATGATACACGGTAATCCAAATTGTACCTGATCTTAAGACATGTGCCATGCCAGATTCTGGTTGTGTGTATTAGAAAGCCTAGCAAAGTTATTGTTTGACCTTGTTCAGCTGGTAGTTTTTTATTTCTATTATGGGCTAGTACAGAAATTTACAGTGGTGCTTTCATTTTATTAGTAGTGCTGCAGTCACAAAGGCAGAGAAATCAAAATGAATGAGAGACATATGGGGTACGGTGGATGATTTGGGAATAATTATAGCCGTCAGAGTGTGATTTATATGCATGTAAAATTTCTAGGTATACTTCCAATGGGAATTTTGACTTTAGTTTGTTTCCTTATTTTCTATCGCCTTGCCTTTTTAATATCAATAAAACGAAGCAGTTTCTGTGCTAATATCAACATCAAAGTGAAAAGCTTTAAGATAATTTCAATTGAGAAACAGATCATACTTGTTAGATTTATCTGCAGTTTAGTTTTCCTTTGACCCCCACCTGATGTTTCAGACAGTAAGAAGAATTGTCAATACCTCAAAGATACAACCTTCCCCCATTTATAGGTAGCATTGGGTTCTAATGCAGTGCACATATGTGAAGAGCTGAATAATTTTGCTTGAGAAGCAAGAAAATCTATATAGCCCTTGTTCAGGGCCTGTTAACTTCTGGGTCAGAGACAGAATTTAACTTGTCAGGTAAGTATAGGGTTTGCTATCCTCCACTTTTGCATATTTGATGTGAAAATGGATTCAATGTTAAATAATGTATGTATGTATAATTTTATTTATAAAGCGCCACTTGGGTACGCCGCGCTGTACATTAAAAAATACATTGTATACAAACAAGGGGATAAGTGCAAGTCATTATACAGATAAATAAAAGTTAAATCAAATACAATTTCATACATCGGTTAAGAAATCTTATAAATAAATAATGTATAAATTGATATAAGTGCAACAAGCCTTGATACATTAGGAACCAGATCCCTGCCCCGAAGAGCTTACAATCTAAGTGGGAGGGACAACATACAGTTACAAGTGGGGAGGATGGGTACAAAGAAAACTATTTGAATGGGTACAAAGAAAACGATTTGACTGTTTTTTATGATGTTGGCAAGTCATTTAATTTTCTTGTGTCACAGGCATGACAAGGATGAAAATTACAGATACTGAAGTTCTCCTCAATTTGCTGCTATTTTTACAATGCAGCAGAATAGATTCAAACACAGCAATATAATAACACATAATTAGAGTATATGTTTTAAATAAGGAAAGCTCTTTCTAATGCTTAGGCTGTACAAGATCTTAAAATAAAATTGTGACGTCTACCCACTTTATACTAAAAGGTGTTACACAATAAATTGAGTTAGTAGGAAAACAGGCATTGTGTTAAAAAATGTTTGTGTGTAATATTTTTCCTTGACTGAAAATATGGAAAAGTATCAGGCGCCAATAAAGCTGTTCCTGGCTGTATCACTAAATAGCATTACAATTCCTAGTATCCAATCTCTCTTAAGAAATGTTGAAAAGAGATGAAGAATCTCTGACTGGTATTCTTTCAGCTTTCTTTTTTATTATTTATGATATGCAGTCTGTGCTAATGCAAAATCATTTTTAATGCATTGCACATTGTGTATTACAGACTCATGTTTTAGTTGAAAGAACTTTGCCTTCTATTGTAAATTGTGAGCACTTGTAATTTATATTCCCTTTGTAACCAAGTCTATCTCATCCATTGCACTGTATGACAGATAACTTTGGAGCGAAAACCAGCAACATACTCCTTATAATATATTAATGTAATCTAATGTCTGATATGTGTTATTATTCCTGTGGACCACGGAATGTCAAAATTAATATTACTGTATGACATATTGGTAGCCTTCACCTTCCATTGTGTGCATGTACAGGAATGGACAAGACCATAAAGTGCTTAAACTAATGGAAACCTTGGGCCAATTTTTCAATATGGATTAACAACAGTTAAAGAGAAACCAACAGAGCTGTAGGGGTTTGAGTGGTTATTATACAGTAGTTCTATTTTATGTGCGCTTACTTAATTGGTTTTTTTTGTGTTATGAATGAAATTTATAGATCCCATGAATTTGCATGCATCTTTTTCTGACCTATGCAGATACAACTTGACAGCTGTAGTTTGAATCGCTCTCTGTGTGACAGTCTTCCACCAAGCCTGAAACATCCCCACAGTGCAAAAAAATTTACTTTTGCTTTCAATCTAACCAAATAATAATTTAATTCATTAAAACACAGAGTAATATCTCACAAATAAAACAACATACAGTATATACTCGAGTATAAACCGACTGAGTATAAACCGAGGTACCCAATTTCACCTAAAAATCTAATAAAAGTTGTTGACTCGAGTATAAACCGAGGGTAGAACTTGGCATTCAAGATGTTTGGAAACTACAACTCCCAGCTAATAAAGCATGCTGGGAGTTGTAGTTTCCAAACATCTTGAATGCCACCCTCACTTGGCATTCAAGATGTTTGGAAACTACAACTCCCAGCATAGACTTTATTAGCTGGGAGTTGTAGTTTCCAAACATCTTGAATGCCAAGTGAGCGTGGCATTCAAGATGTTGGAAACTACAACTCCCAGCATGCTTATTAGCTGGGAGTTGTAGTTTCCAAACATCTTGAATGCCACCCTCACTTGGCATTCAAGATGTTTGGAAACTACAACTCCCAGCTAATAAAGCATGCTGGGAGTTGTAGTTTCCAAAACATCTTGAATGCCACCCTCAAACCCAGTTAAGTTTGTACCTGTGGGCTCTCTTCATCCAGGATCTGTGGGCTCTCCTCCATCCAAGGGCTTCCTAGGACTGTGTGCTGGTAAGTTCCTCTCCAGTTCCTCTCCGGCAGCAGCGTCCTCTCCATTCCTGGCAGCAGCGTCCTCTCCATTCCGGCAGCCGCACGATCAGTCCATGTACTGGTGCGCCGGCTGACGTCACTAATGGCGCCAAGCCCGGCGCCAATTAGTGACGTCAGCCGGCGCGCCAGTACATGGACTGATCGTGCGGCTGCCGGAATGGAGAGGACGCTGTGCTGCGGGAGAGGACGCTGATCTTCTTCAAGGTTAGTGCTCGAGTATAAACCGAGTCCGAGTTTTCAGGCTGATTTTTCAGCCTGAAAAACTCGGTTTATACTCGAGTATATACGGTACCTTCCAGCTGCCACAGGGCCATTTTAAGATTCTTGTCCTGTTGTCAAGCTTTGTGGATGGGTGATTCATGGGCATGGCTTGGCAGAGCATTGATAGGCTCTGATTATGTACTTGCAACTGGAAAAAGTTAGAAATTATGGTAATACAAGTTACCTACAGTAGCAAAATTAGGTGGCTTGCTATAACAACGAAAGCACAACATATAAAGGAAAAATAACGTATGCTGAAGTTCATGCAATTTCACATCTAATGGTTATATAAACATATTTATAGATTTAAAAAAAACCTGCAATAAAAAAAATCTTATTGTTGATTTGATAGTAAGATTTCTGAAAGGACCCTACTTACACAATCCTCTTTTTCTCTTACCCTCCTACACCACCGTGTATATTGCTCTCTTTTACTCTTAGTGCAATGAAGAGGCAAGACATGTATTTGTCGGCTGAAAAGGTCGGCCGCAGCTTTATTAATAAACATCAGATTTGATGCCAACAATTTTCAAAATATATAGGGTTTGCACTCCCACGGATTGCTGTCCAGACCAACAACAGTCCTTCCCATTTTTACCATAGGCACATATGTGCAGATAGGAGAGGAGCATTTGATGCAGGCAGGGCAACTGTGAGTGCAAGCAGTCATCTCTAGCCCTTCACCTCTTTGCTTCAAAGCAAAAAGGTTAGACAGAAATAGCTCCTTTACCTCCCATTCTTCAATTAATGCAGTAAAGATAATAGTTCACTTTCTGAGTAAACTACGGTATACCTTTAATGCTGTTTGTTGTATTATTTAAATACACTGAGATTTTAATACACTGAAGTTGCTATAGCATTTTTTTTCATATGGTAACTGTAGAATAGAATGGCATCCACAACTATTCTCCCAGAACTGGAGGTCATTGTGACATTTTTCTGTGACTGACTATACATCATACACAATGTCAGCTATCTGATTTTACAGGATTGACTTTCCTATGAATACATCAAGTTGAATTCCAATGACTTAAAGCCTCCTTATTCAGTCACTGTTGTCTCCGGTTATTGGTTTCATGAGATCAAATTTCTTAGCAGTGATAGATGTACTAGTGTTTATACAGATTTTGCTTACCTTCCTAATTTACTATAAATTAATTTGGTGTTGCCTTCAAAGGAGAATGATATGGTAAAAACTTAAGCTTAAATTAAGATAAGGCATCAATACATCACCCTGGATCACATTTTTAAGTTTAAAGTGCAGTTGTACTCTCTCACCCACCCCCCTCACATTTGTACCCAGGATGAGGACCTAAACTGCTATGTTCTAGCCCCTGGATTTACCTTAGTGTGCCTTTAATACTTAACTATACTCATATTTTTGTATGTTCTCCCCGTGGTTGCCTGGGTTCCCTCTGGGCACTCCAGTTTCTCTCACAATCAAAAAGACATACTGATAGGTTTTATGTGTCAAAAAAATGTGTTTAGATTGTAAGCTTTTTGGGGCAGGGCCTGATGTGAATGTATACATGTAATTGTAAAGCTCTACGGAAGAATTTAGCACTATATAAATCCACAATAATAATAATAATACTCACCAGAACCACCTCCATATGCATGGCCTAAGGAAAGGTTTACTATACAAGAAGCTGTTACCCATCAGGTTAGCAGGACAGGAAAAGTGGTGGCTGCATAGGTTTCACAAATGATTTTAAATCTTCAAAATCAAAAATAACTTGTTCCTATTTGTGGTAAATTTATAGTCTTAAAGCCTATTATTCTCCTACTAAAACACAATTTGCCTTAATCTGTGATTCCAAAAGAACAACCAATCAGCAACTCTTGCCTTATACTAATGGTGGGCATAGATACTGCAATCCAATTTTACAATCCGCGGGTCATACGATCAGATTGCCGGTCGACCAGAAACGTTGAACTGGCTCAATGGGGGAAGTTTTTGGACGATCGCCAGCCGATCGTCCATACACGATCTGACGATCGTACGATATCAGTACAGTATATCCCAATATTGTAGAATCGGGATCTTAGCAACTATGGCCACCATACGTATTACTGTAAACTATGTATTCTTTGTGATTATTTTCTTAATCCCCCTTTTATAGAACAATACCTCACCTTTAACAACTGTTAAACCGATTGTTAATTTCCGACCGGTTTAACGATCATTAATTTACCATTAATTTATCGTAAATTAACGTTAACCATCTAAGTTGCCGATCACGAGATTGTAGATTTACGATCCCCATAGTATATAATTTACGAAGGTTCCGTGTAACTGTACGGCTGCACGCTTTATAAATATGTCCCTGTGGGTCAGAAAAGGCTAAACTTGACAAACAGACAACATAACAGCAGCTCTTTCTTACATATGTAGATTAATTTTTATAGATTAAAATTAATGTATCAATAATTGTGATTGCTACTTGTTAACAGGCTAGCTGTGTAATGAGAGTACTAGAACCTATTGAGAATATTCAAGAAAATGCAGCATATTTCCCACAATCTATTTTCAGTGCGTGTAGAGTGACTATTGTTACCTTGGAAATAAGGGAAAAATGGAGGAAATGTAACTGGTCTTTGATTTACCATTGTACATTATGCTGAGATGATTTTTGAAATTTTGTGACCAATTATATTCTTAGTACTTGTGGGGCTTGCTAAGAGGTATGCACGAATTTAATAGATTGTACGTGGATTCGACAAGGTTGTAGAAATGTTAGGAATGCTGAAAGTGCCTTGTGACTGGCATGGGTTTGTATGGTAGAAATACATTAAATAATCATTTAGGTGCTGTGTTAAAATGTCATAAATTGAAACAGAACATTCAATAGACTGTAGCTAGAGCCTAGTAATATATATATACAGATATTTTTTACATTCACAGCCAGTCAGACAACTACTGGGAGGCAATTTAGCTTTTTAAGTCTCCAGTTCTATAGACATTATAGGAAAACATTGGTGACTAAGATTTGTCCTGCCCCAAGTAGAACTGTGAATAAGTCAAATAAAAAAATATGCTGTAACATGTACAGGTTAGGGGCCTCTACCAGGGTTTCTTAAAGGGTGTGCCAGAACACACTTTTGTGCCTTCAGAGAGCCGGAGGTGTGCCATAAAGAACTCAGGGGTGATATGAGAAAAATTTACGTTTCCAAGAAAAATATTGAAAACCGCAGAAAATGCACAAAGTTGGCGCTGTACTGGCGCTGTACAGGGTAGATGATAATGCCCTATAAAATTAAATAAACTTATCAACATTCTTAAAATAAAAGCACAAAATGCCATTTACTGTATAAACTGTGTGATAAACAAGAAACCTTTATACATAAAGACTTCTCTAAGTTTTTTCTTATTAAATTCATTTTGCGGTGCTTCCTTTACTAGAATCACATCCATTTGTCATTATACTTTTCAAGGTCAGTTATATGCACAATAAATTCTTGTAAAACAGGTATTGGCCTCAGGGGATTACTGAAAGTAGCTGGCAATCCTATAGCAGCAACGAAGCAGCCTGGAACTCTCAAACATATCCCGCTGATGTCCCTATGAATAAGTTATCTCATCATCAGACTATTTGATATTTTTTTAATTAAATATTGTTAGAAACATCCGTCATTTCCATATGTCAGCATTGTACTCTCCTGTATGTTACCTTAATATTTTAGTTAACAATTAAACAAGATCTGATAAAATACAGCCTGTGTATTATTAGTGCATAAAACTCATCTGTGGAATATTTGTCTTTTAAAAAATTGGTTTCAGGCTGCCCTCAAACAATGCCATACACAAACAGCAGGATCACTGGCTTTACAAGGGGAATAAAAATGATTGCCTTGGGTTTTTTTATTGGTTTGATTTGTTGTGGGCCAGATGGGCTAGCTGACATTGGTTTAGTGTTTTCTACATATATAACTGTCATACTTTGCCAAAGTGTTAAGGTCACTTCCAACTTAAAAAGTTTGATGTAGAAATAACACCATGATTTCATTCTCTTTAGTTTTTTAATGTATATCTCTCATTTTCACAAATTTTTACAGGTTCAACAGGTTCAAACTAAAATGAAAAAATACTTGCCATTATTAGTGAATTCTAGTGATGAAAGATGATTGTACAAAACAAGTAAATTTACTAAAGCAAGCACTGCAATTATTTTAAAAGGAGAACCTAAACTCACCTCCCCCCCCCTACCCCACACTACATATATAGTAAGATGGGTGAGGACCTAAACCACTAGTAGGATCTCACCTTTAGTCCTTCTTAGAACTGCAGTGGTACTTACCTAAAATTCCTTTATAGGAAATACCGGCTCCTTGCAGGGAATGTAATCTCATTACCCTTGTAACCAACAGACTAAAAAAAGAAGAGAGGACCAGTCTGGGTACTATTCAGCTATGGTACCCAGGGTGAGGACCTAAACCACTAGGTAGGTAGTATGTCCTTTAACTCAGCCTTCCTACTTCTCTAACATGGGACTACAAAGTTGCTTGCTGTACAGCTCCTTTCTCCTTTACAGCATATCTGCGCCAATGGATTTTGTAGGGGGAGGGATTAGAAGACCCTGCAAGGCATGATTTTTACAGGTGCAACAAATGTCCAATAAACTACTGGTACATTTAAAGGATAAGTGCACTGTAAGATCAAGTTATGTTCATTTGGAAGCTGCAGCTTTAAAAATACAGTTTACCAATGCCCTTCCACAGCCTAGCTTTGTGCCTTGAAAGTTGCTGACATCTTGTTACTGGTTTGCTGAATGTTAAGCTCCGCCCCTCTGAGATTTCCTCTGCTTTCTCCTGCTTGAGCCTCAAACAGTAATGCTTGTGAGTTCCTTGCACACGCACGTGCATGGAACTCACAGGTATTACTGTTTGAGGCTCAAGCAGGAGAGTGCACGGAACTCACAAGCATTACTGTTTGAGGCTCAAGCAGGAGAAAGCAGAGGAAATCTCAGAGGGGCGGAGCTTAACATTCAGCAAACCAGTAACAAGATGTCAGCAACTTCCAAGGCACAAATGTAGGCTCTGGAAGGGCATAGGTAAAAAAAAATATGGCAACGGTATTTTTAAAGCCGCAGCTTCCTAATGAACATAACTTGATTTTACAGTGCACTTATCCTTTAAATATAGTTATTAACTGCTTTTATCTGCAGTTAACTAGCTAATTCTAGTAAAGTAATTGAAAGGCTTTACACAGCAGTGCGCTGAACCAACATTCAACTTACAATGGTGTACCTCTGGTTTAAGGGCAACTAAAGCGACAAATGATTTTTTAAAAATTTTGTATGCATGTATAGTTTATTTATAAAGCACCACTTGGGGAAGCAGTGCTGTACAGTAATAAAACACAATAAAGTCAAAAAAAGTCATACAAAGGGGATAAATACATAGATTAGTCCAGTACATAAATATATAAATTATATAAATAGAAGTGCTAGAGCTTTGCCACAAGAGGAAAGGAGGTCTCTTCCCCGTAGAGTTTACAATCTAGTTAGGGGGGAAACATGCAGGTACAATGGAGTGGGTATAAGTGCTGGAGTGAGATGTATGCAGTGCAAATAAAACACTCATAGACTGTGCTGGTTACTAGATAGGTAGGATGCAAGGCTAGCTTTAAAACCTGCTAATTCCATTCCTTCTACCTTTCTGATTGGTTGCTATCTGGAGTGGTGAACTGTCCCGCTTGTGCTGTAGCTGACAACTCACTGCTTCTTCTTCTGAGCATGTGTGACTTTCTCTCCTTAATGTTAGAGACGCTTCATGCATAGAGGAAGGCTCTGCTTGGTAAGGCATGTAAATAAACGGTCAGTTAGGCTGACCAAGCTATCATAAATAGTTTTTAGGGCAAGACCCCCATTAAAGAGATACCTTTAGCAGAAAACACTCAGAAAACTCACTCACTTTATGCTGTGCTAAACTTAAGCAGTATTTTAATTGTACCAATGATGTCCAGCCTGTGGTCCTTTGGATGTTCACAGTTGTCCTACAGTTGCACACATTCATTAAACAAAGGAATGAGAATGCAGTGCAGCGACAGGTGGTAAATCCTTAATTGTACAAAATTAATTATTTGTTTGTTACTTTATACATACCAACCTTATTGCCAGGGCTCTTTTCACTGACTTTTTAAGACTCCTGTCTGGGGCCCAAAGGACAAAATATGTGTTTCTGAAAGATATAATCTCCTTTTTAAAATCAGTATACAGCAAAACAACAGGGTAAAAAAAACAACAACAAAAAACAAACATTGCCTGCCCTAGGGCCCTATGTAATCATAATCTAACTACCTGCAAAATTCTAATTATCACTATAATTCCCATGAAGACTTAAAAAACACTTCACATTCTCAATAATTTTAGCAATGTCATGGATTGTAGATTTGTGTTTTTTTTGTTTTTTTTTTGAGTTAATCATTCCATCTGTCCTATAGATAGTAAACATCATTCAACTAGAAAATACACCTTCAGCTTTGTTCTATACATTCTGTATTTAGCTTCTACGTGTACACAGTACAGTGTGTTTCAGAGATTTATAATATATATCACACCAGTCATTTATTAATTATGCTACAGGCTATAAAGTATTTACCCTTTAGGATTTAATATATTAAATGTATTTTCTTTTACAGTTGCTGTGCTTTAAAAAATATATTATTGACCACCATTATTTTTAACAAGCAGATACAATGTTGCTGCCATTGGTTTATGACCTTAGCCAAGTCTTAGCACAATACAGTAAAACTACCAGTGGGACAAGAGATTACTGATATTCCCAAACTGTTCTAGCCAAGAAGGGGAATTCTTGTATCTTAAAGTAAAGCCTAATATTAAGTTAAGCTCAGCTTGCTTCCCTTGTAATTACAAAAAAATCTTAAAGGGCATGTCCACCCCCAAAACTACAATTTAACCCACTACTGTCGCCACTGTGTAGTGTTGTAAAATCCTTACCTTACATCCCTGCTCCAAATGGCTGCCCTGCAATGTCCCTCCAAAGTCCAAAAAAGTGATCAGCAGGAGTCTGTCTGTATCCATATAGGACTCTGCCTCCTGTCTTTCCCCCGGGAGAATTATGCCATGCGCACTGTAGCCCTCCCTCCCTCTCCCTCCTTCTCCCGTTTTCCTCTCCCTCCCCAATCCCCTTTTTTGTAGTGTAGGGCTCCCTCCCCTAAATGCCATAGTTATTTGCAGAAAAACTCTCCTGATCTCTACTTACATTGCCTGTCTCCCCCAATGTTCAGTACAGCCGGAAGCCGTGGCTGTGATTGGCTGAGAGGCAGCTGGCTGAGAGGCAGCCGGTCCAACCCCCTGCTTGCAGTTTCATGCGAGCAGAGGGCCTGGACTGAACGTCCCCTGTCCTACACTACAGAAAAAGTTAGAAAAAATGGGTGGACATGCCCTTTAAAAATAATTTGTTGGTGCTTCCCCAACTTTTCTTTCTAAATGTTGCTGCTTCTGACCACACAGATGCTAGACTGAATATGGATAAAATGAATTTTATTGAGACATGCAAGAGACAGGCACAGGCTTTTCATACCCTTACGTGTCTAGTCATAGGGCCGCAGAAGTCTCATTTGACATAAGACATATACATATGAATACCAGAAAAGGCACTGTGTGCTTAATCCCATGCTAATCTTTTAGCACTGATATTGTAACAGGTTATTGTTGGTTTACAGTGAAAATTGTGGAGGTTGCGGCAGTTTCAAACATGTTTTCTAATTGAGTGGCACTAGCAAAGTTTTATAATTTTTGATGTATTAAGTGTAATTAGATTGCACTGAACATGACGACAAATAAAATAGGCACAGGGGATCACAACTGAGCTTGCATTGTTCTATGAGCTAACAGTTTTCTAAATGCTGTTTGCTATCCTGCATTTCCCCTATAATTAACTACGGTAGTCCCAATGGTAAGCAAACAGGACCATGGGAATCAGGAAGTGAAATTAATTAATCAGAAAAACTTTGTAAAGTTTTTTTAAGGTTAAAAATTTAGAATAATTGTAATTATCAGAAATCTCTGAAGAAATTGGTTGACCAGGGACATGTAGGTCATAATTTTCATAAAAGCAAGTTATAAAAATATTTGAAACTGACAATAGTAATGCTTACTTACAAAAAGGATACATCCATAGTGATGGTATCTCTTTAATTCTATAGCAACATAAAGAGCAAATAAAGGTGATTGCTGCAGGAAAAATACATCACATTGGAAGGCCTTGCCACGGTTATTTATGTTTCTCACAGAAAAACCATTAAACACAGTATTTCAAAAAGTGATTTCCTATCATGTGGAAAACAATGCAGAAACATATTTGCAGACCCTTCAGTGCTGGACTGTCCTAATGGGGTACTGGGTATAACCCTGGTAGTCCTCACATGGGTTATAGCCAAATTGGATTACAATATACACTTTAAAGGCATAAAACATTACAATATTTAGCCTAACGTTAAGAACACTGGCGTGTTGTAGGAAAAAAATTTGCATTGCCATTTGTTTCATGGTCTGGAAAATTTTAAGAACCATTGCACTAGAAGAGCAGAAAAGGTATATATCTTGGTGCTTTTGTTGCTATACATACCATACAACAAATGATTTTATTAAGTGTTCCATTAGTAGAATAAAATGACATCATGGCACTCTCATTGTAGTAGATAGTAAAATGGCTTTATTATAAGGAGTCTGGCCAAATATTTAAAGTGGCCTAGGGCAGAATCCAAGAAAGTGCAAAGTGAACAGTGCAAATTAAAGTGACATAGTGAACATTAAAAACATATAAATGTCCATGTAGTAGACACACACCCTACAAATAGGATAAGCATATAAATAAAAGTATACATATGAATATGCATATAATTTGCAAAAACCACAAAAAAGATATACGGTAGGGTAACAGAGTATATATTGCACACTATATGGATAAGATACAGAAGTCAATAAGGTAGGACAACTACCCTAAGCAAAATGCACAGGGAAGGAAGTGACCCCTCAGAGTATCTCTTTTCCTATAGCTATATCAATGTAAAAAACAAGCTATGTAAAATATAGATGTGTACTAGCCCACTAAATAAAACTGCCCTACAGTATACAGGGGAAGCAGACCAGATAATATGTAATTATTATTACTATTATTATTGTGGATTTATTTAGCGCCAACATCTTCCGTAGCGCTTTACAATTACATGTATACATTCACATCAGGCCCTGCCCCAAAGAGCTTACAATCTAAGCATAGGATATCTGATAAGTTCACAAATAGGGAAACATATAAATAGAGGTATACTTAGGGAACCAGCGAGATATCCAAAATATAACTCTGGGTGGGTCTACATCTGGGCACAGCTAAAGGGTAGTCTAGTGAAGTCGTATAAGATACCTGATGGCAGTTTGCAGCTGGCTAAAGCAAGCTGGCATTGACCGCTATAGTATTTGTGAATGGAGTAAACAGATCCATTCACCATTACAGATTTTTGTATCATTACTAGGTGATCAGTAATGATGACCTACTGTTAGTATGGAACTGTTCCAACTTTTTTTTGGTGAAGAATGACGTCAAATATATCGGATACATCCCTGGAGTCCGGCAGAATGTATATATGTGAGGGTGTGTGTCTAATTTGTGGCTGTGCTTGAGTGTGTTGGTGTGATTGTACATTTGCTTGTTTAAGTAGTATGTTGTATTGTATGTGCATGTCTGTGTAATGTGTGTGTGTGTGTGTTTGCGTAAGTCCACTGCATCATATCTTCTTTGAATAGAGCAAAGCAGTTATAAATAAATCCAAAAGTAAAGTACTAATTAGAAAAGTAGAAGCAATATGTTCGCAAGGGGAAAATTACAATTAGCACAGTGAGCTCAAGCTGTATAATTATACTGTAATGTCAACCATGCTAACATCTATGTTCACTGAAAAATCTAACATTCCACTATCTCACTATTCAGTGCAGATCCAGATTGTAGCTGTATGTTTTCATAGATGACTATGGACGATACAGTATGCTGAAATTCTAAAATGAATAAAAAGCTCTGCTACATAAAAATAAAAAAGGAATGAAAATTAGCCCCACTAATGTAGAAATGCAATGCTGAAATATTCTTCTGGTGTCTCAATAGGAATGCTAGAAAGCACAGTGGCAAACCGTAATACTCTGTATTTCACCTGTGCAGTAAAAGACTGGCAATATGCATATTGTTGTGTCAAAATAGCGACCCTTATCAAGTTTAGTTCCATTTATTATATATGGAAATACGGCAAACCAGGGTTTTAGTTTTTTTAGTGAAATGCTTTAGCCAAACAAATAAATACTAATGCCCTGCTTGAGGTTTTACAGCTGCCTTCTCCAGTCTCTTCATAATTATTAACCGTCCCTCCACCTAGTTAATCCAGCCCAAAAGCTTGAAAAACCTTCTGTTTTGTCATCTGTGTCCTAATCCCCTTCCATTATAATATTCATGAGCATGGCCCCTAGCACCTTGTTTCAGCCTTTGTGCAAAGCATTACATTGTCAATACTCATTCTGCTGTGCATATTATTGTTTGAATTATAAATGCAGTTGAGGTGTATGGAAATATTGATTTGGTAGAGATGTAAATTGTTCTTTTACACAAATGAACTAAATTGAATGGCGTCTTTAATGACTAATAAAGACTTGTTAGCTTTTGGGGTGCAGATGTGAACAAACCCTTAAATCTGCAATTTCTCAGAAGGTTTCTCTAGAATACATTACTTCCTGCATAATAATGATTCCTGTATGGCATACGTGTGTAAACCCATTATCATGCAAGATGAACATAGAAATTTAAAGTCACAAACAAAGATGATTAGTGCATCATTACAATTAGTAAGATGTTTATGGGTTTCAGGGAGCAGGTGTGATTGTTATGCTGATTGACAGCTTACTAAGAGATGGGAAGAATGACGCTCATAATAATATCATTATTCATTGCTTATTCGGAATGGATTTGGTGTCGCCTAAATATAGGGTTGGGGATTATTCTTGGTAGACTTTATGCATTATCAGGGAGATTCAATAAAAGTTCTCATAGTTTAAAATGGTGTTAATTTTGCCACAACCAATCAGATATTATTTAACATTTGAAAGCTAACATCTGATTGGTTGAGGCAAAATTAGCACCATTTTAAATGATAAGAACTTTTATTGAATCTCCCTGCTAGTATGCCGGGCAGCTGCTAGATTTGGTTATTTCATCTTAATATTTTCAGAAACTGCGATTGGCTCAAACCAAGACAAATTGCTGTCAGTTTAGTAGATGTTTGGACTCTATACTGCATGCAAGCAATCTGTGGACTAAATTCACAATAATTTAAAAATTGATATGCCCTCTAGTAGCCTCCAGATTGCAATAAACGGGGTAATAGTCGAGTTCCCCTCACGACTATAATCAACTGTCTGCTAAGGACAGAATTATGTAAATCCGAAAAAACAATAACCCCAATAAATATATAATATTAAAAAAGAATATATTAAAAAGACAACTTTATTTTAGCATAAAACACAGGAATGGTAACCAATCAGAAATTTTCTGGAATATGATTGGTTAATGTAAAACATGTAAACCAAGCATTAAAAAAATGACCAATCAGAAATGGATTAGGGTTTTCTGCAAACCTATATAAAGAGGTGCACTCCGCCGCGGACCTCAGATGCTATCACAGTAGATGGCTGAAGAAAGAAGCGGCTGGCAACATCGGCTCCGCTGAGGCCGGCGGCCAAGATAGACACATGGTCGGGAGACAGGGGCAACGCGGCTGTCAGATCAGAAGGAGCAAGTGTAGCGCCAGGTAAGGTAAGTTCGGCTGTGTCCCCTGAGCAAACTATTATTCACATGGAGGTGAGAATAAGCGTTCTCACCTCCCTGTGAATAATAGAAACAATTGGCAAACACTTGTTTTTTTGGTTTACAGTTCCTTTAAGTACACTAATTGAATTGCAGTTTTCTTATACTAAAGTGGATTTCTGCAATTATAAGTCTCTACATATAGCAATAAGAGACTATAGGAGATTTTTGGATAACAAACTCCTTCAAATTGACTTCACTTAGTCACCACAAAATAAGGAAATTATTTTAGTGGATGTATGATCTTCAACTCTTGCTCTTTTTATAAGGATTAATATTTTTGCTATTACGTATAGTTTTTATGGGCTGGCCAGCCATTTGTGTGTGTTAATATACAACTGATGTCATTTTATGGGTTACCATTCCTGTGTTTTATGCTAAAATAAAGGGGTGTTTTTAATATAATCTTTTTTAATATTATATATTTATTGGGGTTATTGTTTTTTCAGACTAAATTCACAATCCCGGGAGTATTTCACTTGTTCTCCAATGATATAGTAATGCAAAGTGTGTGATTGTAAGACCAACACTACCACAGTCTGCTGTGACCATTACATTTATTGCACTTTCGAATAACTTTTCTAAACAACATGTTTATAGTTATATCTGACTCTGCCCCAAAGAGCTTACAATCTAAGCACATGTATTTGGCACATACAGTCTATGGGGCATATTTATAAAGAAACGAAATTAGCGCCAAAAAATTACCGCCGCACATCGCGGCCGAGAAAATAGCGCTATCGCCGTATTTATAACGCCATTCCCGCGATATGTATCGCGGCTGCGATGTGTTGCAGTAATTTTAAGCCCCTTCGCGGTGATACTGTATAGTATCTCCCGCGAAGGGACTTAAAATCCCTTCCCGACGCCTCTCCTAAGGGGGCGGGGCATACGATCCGGTTCGAGCTGCGGGACCCCTTAAGCCCCAAAGGGCTCTTGTCAGAGCCGCAAGGGCACTTGTAAGTGCCGCAAAGGCCCTTACAAGGGCCGGGGAGGGGGGGTCCCGGTTCGAGCTGCGTGACCCCTTAAGCCCCAAAAGGCCCATCTCAGGGCCCCACTGGAGGGAGCCTCCACCCCTCCCAGCGGGTCCCTCCCTTCCCCTCTCCGGGAGCGGCCGGGGCGGGGGGCTTGGAGGGGTTGCTGGGGAGGGGGTGCGCGGCGGGTGGTTGCGACCACCTGCTGCGGCCCCTTCCCGCGAGCGGGGAAGGGGTTGGGAGGGGCTGCTGGGAAGCGGCGGCCGCCGCGGGGGGTTGTGGGCAGGGTGGGCGTGCCTCCCGGGGCGGGTGCGACCACCTGCCCCGGGTTGCCTGCCCATCCCCGCCACGGGGAGGCTAGTATCGGCTGTTTTCGCCACCTTCAAGGTGGCAAAGTAAAACAGCCGATACTAGCAGAGCGAAACACATACCGCCGCTTCTATTTATAAAGGTAAGTATCGCCGCGAAGGGTTAACGCTTCGTTAACTTTTCGCGGCCGTTTTCGGACATTTATAAATCGCGCTAAACGCAATTTATGTGTTAATGTCAGTGAAAACTGACATGAAAAGTTAACGAACCTTTATAAATATGCCCCTATGTCTTTATGATTGTGGGGTAAACCGGAGTGCCCGGAGGAAACCCACGCAAGCACGGGGAGAACATACAAAATCCTTGCATATGTATCCAAGGCTGGAATCAAACTCAGGACTTCAGCACTGCAAGGCATCAGTGCTAACCACTGTGCCAATGTGCTGACTGTTATTGTATGCATTGGTCACCAGATACTTAATGATAATCTCTATTCCTTTCTGGAATAGGTATCTGCCTCCTCCCTTCGCTCAATGAGCTTTTTATAAGCTTGAGCGTGTAGGAGGCAGCAGGTGAAACAGTAGTCAATCATAGGCTGTGATGTCAGTTGTCACAGCCTTGATTGACTGCATAGAAAGAGGAACCAGCTTACAGGCCGATGCACCGAGCACCGCTATCGGCAACCCGGTGCAAACAACCCGGCGATGTTATATGCCGATAGCGGCGCTCGGAACATCGCTACCTGTCGCTGTTCGATTCCGACACTTTCAACGCCAGCTATCAGCTGCCGTTGAAAGTGCCGCAATAAAATGCCGATTTCGGCATATAACATCGCTTGCGGCGGCTGCGCTGTTAACTTACGCATTAGCCGCGCAGCCGCCGCAAGGAAGGAGTTTAAGTCACGCTAACCGATATAACATCGGTTAGCGTGACTAAAACTCCAAAACAGGAGTGATGCGCCCTTTGGTGCATCGCCCCCATAATCTGCTAAAATTGGGGCAAAAATTATATTTAAATATCTGGTTAGTAATGCAAGTTATACATTGTAAAATATATCAGTGGAGGTTGGGGGCAGGTAACTAACAATTGACCAGTTTTTTGTTGTAATTGTGGACATGCCCTTTAAACTAGTTGGTCCTTTGCATTACAAAATTGGTGTTGGTATTCCCTTTAAAGGGCAACTGTGGTCTCCAAACAAGTTAGGATTAAATGAAAGACTGCAGTATTTTCTTTATAATGAGCCAACAATCACATCTCTGGCTTCACCCTGTGAGAAATGATATCAAGGTGAATGTTCATACTTCCTGCTTCCAGTAGGTTGAGTGACATCAACTTATCTCTGCACGCCCATCTGCCCCGGGGGAGAAGCATGCTCAGTACAGACTTAATGCTGGGTAAATCAGGAAGTACCTGGGGGAAAAATGTACAGTTGAGAAGGGGAGCCTATAAATGCAGGCAGGCTGGTCACATGACTACAAGCTGGTCACATGGCTAAAAACAGGAAGAGTTCAAGCAGGAAGTAATATTGCAGAACCTTTCCAGCAATAACTTCTCACAAATTTTATCTAGAGATGTGATTTAGGTTTTATTTTGAAGATACAATGGAAGGCTTTTTATATAATTCTTAATAGTTTGGAAGAATTGGAGACCACAGTTACCCTTTAAGCTGTTGTTTTGTGCACTTGTGTAGTAAACAGTTTAGATTAGAAAACAAGGGAGTAACTAGAAATCAGCACACACACCCCCAGCAAAGCTTTGAATGCTCAGCCCTATAAAGTAAAAAAAATATTTTGCCAGATAAATACACCAGACATGTGAGTACTTGTGTCTTGTGTGAGTTTATCAGTGATTAATGGCTTATGTCTCTTTTGTTTAAGATCCCAGTACAGTGCTGGTTCTCTTCTTCCCACCCATCAGCTGCTAACTGAATCAGTCAGGTCATTCATTTGTTTTAAAAAAAAATCTGTCCCTACTGCAACTTATTTTCTGTGCTAAAGACCCATTGTATGTATCTATCTTATTTGCTGCTTATTTTTCTCCACTGAAGCACAGATTGTCATCTCTCTTATCTAGGTCCCTTTCATCCCTGGATGGGCCCCAGAAACCTCAGGGGTCACGGGGCAGTTTTGCCACTAAGAAAAAAAATATGACCCGGAATTAGCTGTTTCATAACATCCTTTATGATATGCATGCATTAAGAATAACATGTTTGCACACTCAAAAACATTTAAGGAAACATTAATGGCAACCAAATACAGATGCTTTGTCTAGTATCTTTTGTGTGTCTTGCAAATGCACAGTCAACACGTGACATGTTTAATATGTGTGCCCTTTGTTAAGTCTTGAGTTGCTATGGGACTGCAGATCATAGGGAAGCTACTAATTTGGTCATTGGGTAGATTGGGTTTGATTATTGGGTATTTCTTTTTCCTTGAAATTTACAATATTCTTAACATTCCTTATCACAATGTAATTCGAAGGCATCAATTCCTTTCCTGTCCCTCTTTATTGTCCAGCCCTTACATCTATATGGAACAAGATAAAATACTAATAAAAGACTGATATTGCTTTTATTCACGTTAGAGCTTCCATGTCTTCCTTTGGTAATGAATGCGGTGATACCAACATATTGAAGGTTGTTGATCTGTATGGGTTCTCTCGTTTTAAGTATACAAATGCCATGTGCAATATATTAAACCTTTATGATGCAATTAATCTAAAAAGGAGGTCAGTAGTAGTCAATATCCTAGAAAGAGTTCATTTTCCCCCCACAGTATGTATTATTTCATGCCCTAAAAAAACTTCTCTATCGAATTATTTAAACATTATAATGAGCACGAAAAAGCAACATGTAAATTAACATCTTACATCAAAGAACCTAGACTGCAACTGTGTATAATCCTCAATTGTAATAGGTCTCATGGTACTAGTTAATGCAGTATGTTGTGAAACAGGACGCCAACAGAATTTCAATAGGTTAAATCATCATAATGTAATATTGTCATTTTTTTTTTGTTCTTGCAAGTGTGATGTGGTATCCAATATTAAACTGTGATTTGGGTGGAAATTGTAATGAAGGATACCCATTGCACTACACACCAGTTGATATATTCATAATGGACTATAATACTGATTGCCTTTATTTGTACATTTTTCTTAGCAATAATTTATTAGCATTTCATTACTTGCAAGCTGCAGGAATGTGCTTACAATACCAAATAGGTAACTGAAAGCAGGAACCACAAGTCATTTCAAGCCCTTCAGCAACATTTTCATGGCAAATAATTACACACTAGCTAAGAAACAGTGACACTATTTCCTTTCAGACTAAAGTATGTGCCAAGACATCCTCTTAGATAATGCCAACCATGTAACACTGCTTAGTTTTCCCCTAACAATTCCTGCTAAGATTTTGCAATTAGTAGATCATCTTAAGTCTGGCTAGATGTCTTTTTTGATGTCTTTTATTTACATCTTTTTTCTTATCTATCAACCAGTTAATTAAAATTATTCACTACATAACCGATCAGTTTTAGTAAGTGACAGGGATCTCAAATATTAACCTTTAGGGGTTTTGTACGTTTATAGCAATTAGTTTCTACAGGGTTTGCTGCAAATACTTTTGTGTAGCACTGAATATACTCCTTCGTTTTATATTGCTTTTTTTTTAGCAATGTTTTAGTTTTTATTCACCTCATGTAAAACAACATATTATCACTGACAGGATGGGCTTGAATTAGACTCTACCTCACTCCTGCCATAATTGGCAGTAAAACTGGTCAGTGCAAGACCAGTGCCAAAAATAACCATTATTTCTGGTGTGACTGATTGCTGCCCACTTTCAAATTAATCTGGCAAAAATATTGGTGTGGGCACTTTTATTTCAGACTGACAGACTAACGATAGATTTATTGATATAAGGAATATTAGGTCCTGGTCAACCTGGCTATAGAACACATCACTTTTGTTTCCTGTGGACTGTTGGCGTATAAATATACATTTCATCAATCCAAATCATGCATTCTTAAAGGTTAGAAACTTATGCCCACCCTCTCCCCCACATTTCCTGTTTATTTTATTAATCACATGGCAGGGGAGGCGGCAGTCACTCTTTTATTGGATGAAATTCTCTTTTAGTTATAGCAGTTAATTGACACAGCTCTATCATATTAGTATTTTATATGGTATGGTGCTTAAAGGGCATGTCCACCCTTATTAAAAAAATTCCCATATAATAGAATGCCTTCCCCTAGCCCCAACCGCTATAAAATAAATTTAAGAAAGTGCCCAGATCTTTGCTTACCTTCCCTCTCTCCTCCGATACCCGTCCCGGCCTTCTGCTTGCAAGACACTGCAAGCAGAGGGCGGGACTGGCAGCAGCGTCCGTGATTGGCTGAGAGGCAGCCAATCACGGACGCGGCTGCCGGCTTCTCAGAATGCTGGAGGAGAGAGGGAAGGTAAGTAGAGTTCTGGGGACTTTCTTAAAATAATTTTTTTGCAGTTGGGCTGGGGGAAGATATACTAATGATGGGCAAGGGGTTTTATGGAAGGGGGGGGGATCGCAAAACGGAGGGAGGGAGGGGGAGAAGGGCTGCAGTACGCATGCCAAACTTCTCCCGGAGGCCAGGTAGGAGGCAGAGTCCTATATGGATCTGCTATCCTCCTGGTGGGCAGTTTTTGGGACTTTGGGGGGGGGACTACAGGAGACCATATGGAGCTGGGATGTGAGTAAGGATTACACTACACTACATGATGGGGCCATTAGTTGGGGGGGGATTTTTTGTTTTGGGGGTGGACATGCCCTTTAATATATTGGGGGTGATGTATGGAGAGCCGCAACCGCTTAAAAGAATCTTGTTAAGGTGTCAAAGATTCAATGGTTAGCACAACTTTATTATTATTTTTACCAAAGGACAACCTCCACAAGCAATGGCAATGCACCAAGGTGAGTGTGGTACATTAGTGGCATTAAGGACATGCAATATCGCATTGGTGAATTGCAGAGTGGGGCAATGGAGGGCGATACTGGCCCCATTGACTTTTTGGAGACTGCTTTGCTAGTATTATAGAGCTCTATAACGACAGCTGGTACAGTCAGGAACAGTGAAAAAGAAGTGGAAGTTCCTTTACTATTTAAACTTTAACCTTGCCCACAGGACTATGACTATGGCAGGAAATGCATATTTTTTTATTTCCTGGCAGCTCACAGCCTGGTCGGGCTAGAGGTGTTTTATATTATGGAAAATAGCAAAATAACTCAATATTTGCCACTCTTGACTGAACTCTCTTTCTGCTGTGACATGCCATCTGTTGCGGACTGAGGTGTTGGGGCCCATCAGGAAATCTGAGACCAGGGGCCCATCAGGACAAGTTTAGGGGCCCATATAACATTTAATATCTCTATTATAATTTATTTACATATCTATCTTACTCTTTATGACTCCTATTTTTATTAAAATGCATGAATCCCTGGCTCTTTGTTTAAATGTTAGCATTTTATCTTTGGTGAAAGTGAGCTATGGATCATCTGGGGGATTCCCCTGTAACCCTGTTGGCCAGTCTGACACTGATCTTGGGTATGAAGCACAACGTGTACCAGAAACCTTACACAAGTACCAGAAACCTTAGCGGTGTACCAGACACCTAACAAATGTTACCGAGCACATTACCTGCTGCTAAGGAATAAGGGGATTTTAAATGAAGGAATGAAAAGCAGGGTGTTTTTTTTGGAGTATTTTGCAGTTTATTAAACCGTACTACAATTTAAAAATTAGCTCTAGAACACATTTTCAATTAAAGTGATGGGAAGGAAACATTTAATGTGCCTGAAATCATTGAATATCCCTAAATTATATTTCCACATCAAATACATTTATAAATAGGTTACTTGAGGGATCACAGGGAAGTAATTTAGATGTGGACACAGCTACATGCTTCTTCTCACTACTTCTCAAACGGAGAAAAATACGGTATACCTCCAATTATTTTCTTATTACTGCAAAGTAATTATACCGGGTTCCTATATCTTATATTAAAATGCAATTTGTTTCATTCACTTTAAAACTTCATCAAAGGATTATACATTGATAAAAGGCAGATTTGGATTCTAGGAACTCCAGATCCTTGACACTATCCCTAGTGATCTATATTAAATTCACATCTAATACTATCCCTGGTGAATTGTAATAAATTCACATCTGTAGGCAGGCAAATGCCATACAGGTGTGTGTGCAGATCATATGCAGATTTCACTGCAGTACACACTGGATTGGAAATGTGGTTTAGTTTGATATTGTTGAGCTTGTGCTACTGTTGAATTAGAGATTTAGATTTTTTTGTCATGGAATAAATTTTAAAACTGCAGTTTTACATACTGACAAATTCATTGTGCAATAGTTGAAACATATTTACAATAGTTTTTTCATCCTGTCCTGTTAAGGTTTAATCTGCTGGCACACGTCTACTATATACTGTATATATTATTGGATCTATCTATCTATCTATCTATCTATCTATCTATCTATCTATCTATCTGTCTGTCTGTCTGTCTGTCTGTCTGTCTGTCTGTCTATCTATCTATCTATCTATCTATCTATCTATCTATCTATCTATCCTGCATGCACTTTGCACTACCGGGTTTGTTAAAGGCCTGAAACTAAAGGCTGAAATGTCGCTTATATGTAACACAGCCAATTAAATGCATGTGCACTGGACTTTGTTGGCAATTATAAACTGATTTGTGTGCAGTGGGAATTTGGAAGACTTTATTTTGACAACAATATACTTTAACTTTACAGACATTTATATGTACATGTTTTCTATGCTATATTTATTATATCAACAGTTACAGTATCACATTATACACAGATACTTTATTAAAGAGCATGTTCAGACCTCTAACAAAGTTTCAACCACACAATCTAGACCCCCTAAAAAAACTGTTTTTCTTTTGGTCCCTTACTGCTTTTCCGGATGCAGTGAAGGTGACATCGGTGCCAATGGTTGCACAAGCTGTCTGCTTTATGAATGCACAAGCACACAAAAAAACTCACAAATCTGTAAAGTAGTGCAGTGAGAGAGTGGTGAATTTTAAAGGAGAACTATACTTGATTTTTTTAACCCTAATCTGAAAGCTCTTCTCCCCAAAAGACCTATACATTGAAAAGTTCTTCTCTAGTAAGTTGCGTTTAGTAGATATAAGTAATAGATTCTGTAACAAAGAAGGCTTCCATGTCATTGCCAGTGCAACTCACAGCCCATGTTGGCTTCAAAGATCTATGCCCCCTGACCCCAGGATTCACTGTCTCTCTGCACAGAGTTTCTAGATTCTGTTTCTAGCAAAATATAACATTTCTAAATAAGCCTATAGTCATTGTTGGGTTGCCGGTGGTGCACCAAGTAAATGCTGTGTTTTTAGGAATTTACAGGCCAAGAAGTCACAAGTTTAAATCCCCTGGTTTACTTATGAAACAATACCAAATAGTCTACTGCCTGAGTTTATTGCTAATTTTGTTTGTTTCCATCATGTTTCTAGAAAAATATAAAGTTTCTACATATGTACAAACTTTATTTATAGCAGCTCTGTTATTTATTTACCAACCAGCTTTAATAGCTGACAGCCTTCCTGGAGCAATACAAAATAGTGAACTGGTTTTACTGACATGTACTCAAATGTACTTGTATCTGGGGTTGAAAACAAACACAAAATTGGAACACATTTTCAATTCCCAGTGCCCCCCCCCCCTTTTGGCATAGAGGTAGAAAGCTTTCTTTTTAGCAAGACACAGAATCGAAGGTTGCAGGTTCGATTCCCCATATTTACTTTTAATTTTTACTTAGATGTTAATATTCTGTTTCTCACATTCATGTTAGCACAGAAATAAACTGCATTGCTTTTCTTTTATGTATGAAAAGCAAAGGCATTTATTATTGTTAGGGACAGGAGCATTTATAATGTGTTTACACAGAAACTGCTTTCTATGTCAGAGGGAGGGATGATCTCTGAGCTGTAACATAATTGGCTTAGCCGGGTGTTCCCAGATAATGTGAATTTTTAAGGTCCCGACAGGTTATTTTCCTAAATCACCCAGCATCCACAGCAAAGGGAGAGGTGAGACACAGCTTTTTGTATCCTTGTGAATGTGCTCTTTGAATTGGCGCAATGTTGTCTGGAGACTTTAGTTCTCCTTTAAGGAAAATAATTTTTAGGAGAACCAGAGAGAAAGGTATTGGAAAAAAAGTGTTTGGGAGGTCTAGATTGTGTGGTCGAACATGCCCTTTAAATTATGATAAATCTCTGCATTAATGCTTTGTTTCTGCTGAGTTTGATTACTTGTGCATTTGTACCTTCATTGTTCCTGGTTTTTCAGCTATCCACTCAATGCATTCTAAAGGTTCATATAATGTGACAGCTGCTAAGTATTTTAGAATATTTCCTTCAACCATTTACAATCCTTTCTTCCTAAGCTACCTACTGTCGGCTCATTCCCAGGACACAAGCCTTGGAGCTTTGTGTTTTGCTTGGTATCCATTGCATGTCATTTCGCTTTATTTTGAGTAGCTTGGTGAAAAATAATGTGTTGACATCTATAATACATTGGCATGTTTGTCGGTCACTTGAGGCCCCAGCGCAATACATTTGAACAGACTAACAAAAGTGCTTTCCATTTATATACTTTATATGTGGCATTTGTAATATCACCAAATGGATTTTCAGAACTAGATATTTATGCAAATAATACTGCAGAATTATATTGTCATATTAAAGCTTTAAGCTGGGTACACACCATCCAATATTTCAGGCCGTGCGACCAACCTTTAAGGGTATCAGTCAATCAGCCCGAATGGGTGAGCCGACAGGTTAGAAAACCTCGGCCGATTGTGCGGCCCTCTATTGCTGTGACCAGCATCACTGAAAAAGGCCATATCTCCCATCACAACACCTGTCAGATCTTTTAGAATTTTTGTTTGCTTCTAAATCTTGGAACAAAAACATTGTGATATTGCAAGTATCTCAAACAATACAGGGATGCAGGCATTACTGTAAAATAACGTTCATTACCAAGTGGAATTTAACGATAATTCCGGCACACTGGCTTTATCATAAAGTAACAAATGGTAACAGTCATTATTTTACTAAAATGATTTTTTAGAAATAAAATACATTTCGCCCTTGATTTTAATTGGTTATAATTAAAACACCAAACCAAAAAAAAAATGATTATATGCTTAAGCCATGATCCAGTTATGGGTGGAATTTTGTGACTCAGAGCAGCTGGTCTTGCTTTCAAACCTTCAACTGTAGCATCATAGCCTTCTATTAGAATAACGGTTATGGGCAAATGGTATTCTTCTATAAACAGAAAGCAAACATTTTAGCAGCACCTCAATTTAAAATGACACATGTATTTGTCATAGTTAGACCTGGAAACATTATCTTTGCAGTAGGATGTGTATTTATTTCTTTGCAATAAATCAAATTCCTCTGTAATTCCCTCATTTTTCACTATAGTTCTTCTTTGTAACCAATACGGCCCTGGCTGAACAAGACCTGCGTGTATTTTTTACTGTGATCTTGCTACATATATTATTAACTTAAATTGCAACAACATTTCTTTAAAACACTGAATTGTGTCAGTTAAAAATATTAGGAAATAAGCTGACCCAAGAGGCCAGCGATGTTGAACTTTGACACTCCAGATGTTTAGGAACTACAACTCCCAACATTCTGCAACCAAGGCATGCTAGGATTTCTAGTGCCCAGTTTTGAGATCACTGCAATAGACCATATCTCTTGTCCCAGCTTTAACTCCAACACTTAAAAGTTGAAAAACAATTTTCGGCATTTTTGATCGACCACTCAACAATGTTGAGAAGTTATCGGAAAATCAAAGATCCGGCTAGGCGTAAAACTTTCCACCGACCCCACCTTCAGTCCCTATCTCTCATAAGATTTCAAATGGAAATCTGGGGAAAGACTCAAGGTGAAAGGCTTCAAGCTCTTCTTCCGTTTGGATTTCCGATTGTTGCACTCTATCAGAAATCCAATCAGAAGGACATCTGGCCGTGTATGGCTAGCTTAAATCTTGGAACAAAATAAATGTGATATCACAAGTAACTGAAACAGTTAACAGCAGTGCAGTATGCAGTGTGTTTCTCATGAGCAGTAACAAACAAAGGGTTAGGAAACAACCATGACATCAAATTCCTCAGAGGTATAAAACAATCCTACCATTTATCTTGAGCTAATTGTATGAGCTGAGCAGATTAAGTTAGAATTGTCTCCTGTATCATGTGGGAGCAGAGGTGCTATCTGATAGTCTATATTTAGACATTACTGGCTGAAAACTGGGGCAGATGAGGTGCCAGATTTGCCACGCAAAAATCCTAATGGTTACTAGTGGGATTCTGCTGTGTAAAGATTGAAATCCACGATTGCCCCAGTTTTGCTGCTCTTATTCTTTGACTAGATGAATTACTACAATACACGATTTATTGTGCTTTTTTTTAGGGACAGATATTTAAAAGAATTATCAGTTCTACACAATGTGAAAAAGGTCAGAAATTTTGTGCTTGGACTAGTAAAGTTATATCTCATTACACTGACACCATCATGTATATTCAGATCCCAATGAAAAATGGGAAAATATTCCTGCAAAGCTCAAAAATACTCAAAAGGCTTGCTTGTTTTAGTCTTTCGTACTTACAACCTACCGGGTATACATTCATATGTGATCTTGCAAAGTAGATAAACAAAAATTGCTCAATGGGAAGAGAACTCTTAGCATTTTTAGAATAGCAAAAAAATTAAACTTTGAAAACAACCTGACTGCGATCCACGTTGCCTTATAGCCACCGAGGCATGCTGGGATTTGTAGTTTCCAAACATCTGAAGTGCCAATGTTCAACATAGTATGTTGCATCATGTATATAGCTAAAAGCACCTATAAAACAAATTGATGTACCTAAATTAATTAAAATAAAAATACACAAAGATTTCCACCATGCAATCTTTTTTGTATCTTTGTGTTAAGTGAGAAAAATGACCACAGGAGAAATCCGCTTGAAGAAAAATGTTTTATTGAATTTATAACCGTTCAATGTTCTTCCTTTTTACTGGCCTTCCTTCAAAGACAACACTAGATTTGTGAAGGAAATCTAATGTATTGAGGGAAATCTGACATCCTCCTTGCAGCTCTTTAATGCTAATGAAGCATCATGACCCATATTCATTAAAAAAGCGTGAGCTAAATTAACATGACTCAAGTTGGCCTAGATTTAGTGTAGACTGAACAAAGCAATAATACAAAATGAATTCTGAAGTAATTACTTCTAGAGAAAGTACACGTGTGGCTTTTTTGCTTCCTCATCCAAATGTACCTCCTTAATATTATTAGTCTAGCATTAATTGATAGCTTCTGGAAACTATGTAGTATACAATAAGTGGGCAGCACCATATAATGGACCTGTTAAACCTGATCAAAAATCATAAGTGTTTTCCTTTATTCTAGAGACGTTTTTGGCCAAATCATTTTTAGAGGAATTTATTGCCTCAGAGGAGTCTTTGCCGGGTTCAATTAATCTTTGTTTACATTTTTTTCTAAACAAGAGTTTAGGTAATAAGCAGCAAATTCAAAACTTTGTATAATATTGCTAAGCAGCACAGCTCAGGGACAATCCATAAATCCACAATTCATAAATAACACCTGTTGAAAATATTAATGAGGTTATAAATATTCCTTAGAACATAAAAACGTAAAAAACGAGTATCATGTTCACTTTTGAGGAAGATTTGATTACAAAGTTACAATTAGAATTCTTAGCTCTCTGCAAATTTAGTGGACTACTATTTTTGCTTGTGAAGGTTCTCATTCATCCAGGTCATGGTATATCTGTTGTATTCAATTAGATCAACTGGACTTGAAATGTAGTTCTTGAAGACGTTTCGCTAGTCATCCGACTGGCTTTCTCAATTCAGAATGACTTGTACAAGAATCTGTGGCAATTATGTACCCTGGAGAATCCCAATTCGCTATCACAGCCAGGTGTTAAGGGTGTGATTAGATAGTGGCTAAGAGGTGTTATAGGAACGCCCAGAGTAAGGTGTTAAAACAGCATTGTACATGGCAGACAGTTGGTGTCGAACCCCCCCACCTCTATTTAGGCTTGGTTTCTTTATTTTCACATAAATGGCCTCCTTAACCCACTCTGAACCAGTCACGAAGGAACGTGACTGGTTCAAGAGAGGTGGTTAAGGAGGCCATTTATGTGAAATAAAGAAACCAAGCCTAAAAGAGGTGGGGGGGTCGACACCAACTGTTGCCATGTACAATGCTGTTTAAACACCTTACTCTGGGCGTTCCTATAACACCTCTTAGCCACTATCTATCACACCCTTAACACTGGCTGTGATATGCTAATTGGGATTCTCCAGGGTACAAAATTGCCACAGATTCTTGTACAAGTCATTCTGAATTGAGAAAGCCAGTCGGATGACTAGCGAAACGTCTTCAAGAACTACATTTCAAGTCCAGTTGATCTAATTGAATACAACAGATATGACTACTATTTTTCTAATTAAATTTTAAGTTTATTAAGGAGGATAACTAGCCCAGGCCTCCTTTACTAGGGTTACCTTGTTGTTTGTAAAGCCTTTTGTTTTTATGATCATGAACATGTAACTAAAAGCCCTTAGTTTGAACTTTATGCACTTGCCTAACTGCTCCTCTCCATCCTCCCAAACACCTGCTCACTAGTGTTTGTACTGTGCTCCTCAAGGTTGCCGCATGCAACCCCTTCTCTATGAGTTTGTTGCACCCTAAAACATGAATCATGCTGAAGATGGCTTAGTCAGTGCACCTGTAAGACATGAAGGATGGTGACAGTTAATCATCTTTTAATCATAATAATTTTGGATAAGATGTGCTTATTAATTCTGATCAGCAGGAAGATTTGTAAGTAAGAGTCCCAAAGTGTTGCATTAGTAGTAATGGCAATCTATCCCTTATTAAACTGCTTGAGAATGCTTAGAAACCCAAATTATTTTGTTATGCACAGATATTGTTTGAAAAATATTTTGTGGAAAAAATGTTTGAACAAAAATATTTACACAAAAAATGCAAACATTTCATGGGTATTATTATTAGTGACTCATTTTGACATATTTTAATGAAAGCTGTTAAGTGGTTAATACATTACACTGTTTCTTTAGGGTAAACTTGTGCCATAAGCATATACGCAGTAAATCTGTCAAAATGAAAGGAACCAAGGAATGACAATTTCACATGGGATATTCTTTGACTGTTTAATGGTGGTACCATGACAAACAACATGTCCACTATGTATAGTGTATTGGCTTTCACCAACTGTTGTGAAGGAAATGTGGTGACACAGATTATACCGCAAAAACTTCTAAATATAGTATGTAGAAAGCTTAGTGGTTTGGGCAAACATAATGACTTTGCAAAGCTTAAAGTTACAGAAGATAGTAAGTTTAAGTACATGCATTCTGTCTCCCCCCAACCCATGTTTAAATGTTACTTGTATTACCTACATTTAATTTCTGTCAGTATAATAGATAAATATTTTTACAATGTATGAAAACTTTCGAACAAATGATTAACTGCAAATACCAAATAACCTTTCCAAACAATACAGACAGGAGGATATAGGGAGCTTCAGGTATGTGCTCTGGGTGACCTAATGTAAACCCTGGACCAAGCATTTTAGGTTCTAATTCTGGGTACATCAAAAGGAAGGAAGGTTGGTTAAAAGTATTAAATGGTGCATTTTTCTTGTATAGCTAGGGATTCAGAGGGCAAAACAGGAAAAAAATACAATCTCATTAATTAGGCAATCAAGGCATTGTCCTAATGAACTTGTATCATTAGCAAAGAACTAAGGGCCATTTTTATAAACATGCAGTATTGGGCATTAGTGATACCGCTCGTTTATGGTAAATTACAGCGGCGGATGTAAATAGTATAGTATTTGAGGTTGAATAAAGACATACGTCCATCCATTCCAACCTACTCAGCAATACTCTCATTTCCTGCCTAACTGTTGATCCTGAGGTAGGCAAAAAAACCCACCAGAATAAGAATAAAAATTCCTTCCTGACTCCAAGTGCCAACCGGAAATTTCCCTGGATCAACTCTACTTTATGTATCAATACCAGTAACTTGCAACATTCCTTGTTTGCAGAAACTCATGCAGCTTTCTTTTGAAACTGTTCAATGAACCTGCCATCACCATGTGCAATGGTGCAATTCACAGTGAAAAAGCCAAAAATTGCACTGCATATTCCAAATGAGGCCTTACCGCAATCGTACATTTATGCCACTTTTACGGTGTACACTTACAGTGTGATGCATCGAGAGGCAATGCTGTTGCTGTGGAGTTAAAGTCGTGCTAACTAATACAATATTTAACTCCTTCATTGCGGCGGCTGCAAGTGATGTTATTCAGTATATCGATAGTGGCAAACTATTGCAGCACATTAGCTAATGGCTGGCGCAAAAAGTGCCGGAATAGTTAACTCATTTTTGCGATGGGCTATCAGCATATAACATCATCAGAGCCATTGCTCCGAGGAGCCGTTAGCGGCTAATGTTGCTTCCCCCCTTTGTATCTTTCTGTTCTAAGCTTAGTAAAGCTAGCAGATGGTTTTCCGATTGGCTGAAATTATGGAAAACTACGTTGGAAGAAACGATCAACATCCTTAAAATGTTATTATTCTAAACATTTATTAATTATTTATATTTACAGTGTATGCCTTTATTAAATGAGAACTAAACCCAAAATATTATTGACTTTATTTACTTTTGGGGTGATTTAGGAGAACAATGCTGTACCGGAATTGCTTCCTTAAAGTTCCCAAAAGTTAATATTTTGTATGTTACTTCTGCTGCACGCTGTTTTGTGGATATTTGAAAGTATCACCCCTCATTGGCATTGGTTTTATTGCAGCTGAAGTGAGAGGGAAATGAACTTTAAATTTTCAGAACAGAGGGTGGATTAACAGCCAGAGGAGCACAGGACATTGTTACATTGCTCCTACCTCCAATAAAGGTGTGTAATATTGCAAATATACATTTTTGGGAAGTTGGGTAATGGATTGCTGCCTTATCTTACAGCAAAAATAATATTGGCTTCACCTTACTACTTGTAGGCAGGAAACCTTAGTAGGATATTATCTTCCTTTAACAGTTTCCCAGTTGGTATCCTGCAATAAACTTTATATAAATGTTGACCCATATTATGTTTTTGCCTCTCTAATAACTTTAATAAAAATGTCTATTTGGCCTTCCAGGGACATCATCCTAAATAACCACTTAAGATTTAAATTGAATAATAGAACAGAGGTTCATATTTTACAGAAGATTTATTCACCATGCTGGCAAATGGTGTATTCTTGTGCTGCACTCAGCATGTCATTGTATAATAAAATATAAACAAAATTATAATCTTGACAAACATACTTACCCCCGTGGTGCCAACAAACATTAAGAATGCCAGAAGCATGCCCACTAAAGCAAAGCCTATTTTAAAGAAGCTGATAAATGCCTTGATATTGTCATTTGTTGGTAAATTATAATATTGGTTTCATTATGGAATATAAGGATGGGTGCCATAAAACAAACCACCTACAGTTTTAGTCAAATTCATCCTTTCTAGCAGCTGTTTAGTTTGCACTGTCAGACAAATTACGTATCAGCCTTAATTATATTTCTAAACTCAATAGGTTGTCAGCACTGATAATACACAGAAAACAATTAATGCAGGTCACAATCATTTGTCTTTGAATCCTAATGCAGAAAAAATATTTCAGAGTGTCAAATTAACTTAAATTCTCAGTTAAACCTACTGGTCATGGGCTATTTTAACTTTTTTGGGAGAACCCACTTATATTTCTGGATATTTCGGTATAACTTACGTTCTCAGATGAGGCAACTTCTTAACAGCTGAGACAGACTGATGTTGGCCGAATGTTCGTCTAAATCGTTGGTTGGGTTAACATATCCATCTTTTTATACACCCAGCTTTAGATGGGAGTAGGGATAGATGTGAACTCAAACCCGGTGACGAGTTTGGGTTGAACTAAATGAGTATCCAAACTATCAAAACTAGTTTGGGTTTTTTGAATTTGGGGACTTATTTTCGATTTGGCTAACCCTCAAATGTGTTCAGTAACCCTCGAATGCAGCCTTCGATTTTGGTAACCCTCGAAATGTAATGTTCGGTAACCCTCGAATGTAGCGTTTAGTAACCCTCAAATTGGCCATAACCCTCGAATGTAATATGAATAATAGTAACGTGGGTGGCGGGTGCAGGCCCGAAATAAAACTCTGATAAATGTATAAAACTTAGTGTTTATTGTGCACCAACCATGGACACACAAACACAATCTGGGTGTGGCCTTTCCCAGATGCCACAGCCATAGGCCACACCCCCTCTCTGATCTATGTTCGTGTGTCCACGGTTGGTGCTGATTTTTAGATGTTACAATAAACGCTAAGTTTTATTTTTTTATCTGAGTTTGATTTCGGGACTACTCCCGCCACCCACGCTGCTATGATTCGTATTAGACTTTCTGGTATGGTCGGACCGGCTCCACAGGTGGATTGAGGACGCCGAGACTGCTCGAATAGTTTCTATTATGGTGCAGCTCCCCACAGTAAGATTGACCATTTTTGTACATAACCCTTGATTGCAGCATGCGGAAACTCAACAATTGCCCAATTGTGGGGGAAGGAAGTGTTTAAATAAGTTTTGGTGATATGGACATGTTTCCCAGACCGTTTCCCAGATGCTACAGCCATTTATAGTAAGTTACCACTGGTATTTTTTATGACGGTCGGAAGTTCGAAAACGAACCGAACTTGAGGAAATTCGCCCATCTTTATTGGGAGCAGCCTCTAATATTTTGAATTACATAATTTGCTTAGTACTCTGGCACCTCTTTTCCTTTTCACTTGCTCACAGCAATTTCTAGAGCACCACTGTACATACAAGTCACATTATGTTATGAGAAAAGCAGTTTACAGATATAAAATAAAATCTGTATTATCCTACTATAAAACAAAAGGTCAAAATATACCCTCACTAAATGAATTACTACTTGCAATAAAAAATTACAGTATTTTACTTTAATGTAAGTCTAGCTAGGTAGAAGGATATAAAATATATTGGTACAATATTTGTCTGATTTGATTTAGATATTTTTCCTTAGTGCCGCCCACCCCGCAACATGGTGTATAATTAATGATTTGTACACAGGTTTATAATTATGTTACTGGGTAATGCTTTCATTTCTGTTTCTCAAAAACGACCATTTTTCAAGACGCTTAAATGATTTAATTGCTAAAATAGGACTTTCTGGCATTCAAAATGTCAGTTTTGTACTAGTTTAACTAATTACACACTCCCAGAAAACAAATAATGCATGCATTACATTGTATTGAATCATGAAAAATAGTGTTTAGTTTGCCACTATGTGTATGCAGTAACTGTACCCATATAGCGTATATACACACAAAGACAAAGGAATACATATTTAAAATTTATAAATGTGTTATCTTTCTGGAACATTATATTAAGTAGCCACAAGGCAAATTGCAATTCAAAAACAGTATCCTAATTGCTCATGGACAATAAATTATATATATATGCAAGATATAATTGAACAAGATTATAGACAGATAATAACATCACAGGAATAATTGGAGTGTGAATATTAATCATTCTTATAATCAAGAACATTACAGGGAAAACCCATTTTTGTGTACTAAAAATACTCACTTTAATCTGTTTTGTATCCTTTTGACTTTATCTTTAATCATGGGTATTAAATACATCAGTGTCTGTTAACATTATTGATTGGTCGGTAATAGAACCTGTAAGTTAAGTTACCAGTCTCACTGGGATAGATAGCCCAGGAGGAAAGCAGGGTGTAGATAGGCCAGTGGTGAGCGGAAAGGGGGTGGGGCTAGCATAGGGGATAGGGAGACATGTGTATTAAAGTGTACGAATAAATTACAGGATCATAATCTAAAATGTATGTTTGCAAATGCGAGAAGCCTGGCTGACAAAATGGGTGAATTGGAAATTATGGCATTGAATGAAAAGTATGATGTAATAGGTATAGCAGAAACGTGGTTGAACAGTTCTCACAACTGGGCTGTAGATTTAGAAGGATATGCCTTGTTTAGGCAGGACAGAGAAAAAAGGAAAGGGGGAGGAGTATGTGTTTATGTTAAAAAAGAATTGAAGCCAAATTTAAAAGAAGAGATAACTGGCGATATGGATGTTAAAGTGGAGGCAATATGGGTGGAATTAGGCAACAGGAAAGGGGGTAATGTCATTGTTGGTGTCTGCTATAAGCCACCAAATGCTAGCAGAGAGGAGGTGAGTCAACTTCATATGCAGTTGGCAAGAGCTGCAAGTTTGGGGAGTGTGCTCATTATGGGGGACTTTAATTACCCTGACATTGATTGATGTGGTGGAACTGCCATCACAGAAAAAGGCGATGAGTTCCTGAATTTGTTGCAGGATAGTTTTCTCTCACAGGTGGTTGAGGCTCCTACTATAAAAGGAGCTCTGTTGGATCTGGTAATATCTAACATCGTGGAGCGCATTATAGATATAAAGGTAACTGGAGGCTTAGGGAATAGTGACCATGAAATAGTGGCGTTTGGACTTTGTTATCGAAAGGAAAATTGCGCTGGTTTAAAGGGTATGTCCACCCAAAAATAAACTTTTTATATGTTCTTTATATAATAGCACCAACCTCAAACGCCATGTTCATTTTTCTCAAAATCATTTGCTTTGCCTGATATTTAATGAGATATATATCAGGCTGCACTTCCTCTCCACTTCCACTTTAGATGACCCCGAGCTGCAGCTTAGAAAAAAAAAAAAAAATTCTTGCCTGTGTTTGTGTGTGTCTCTCTCTCTATCTCTCTCTCTGGGCTGGCTGGCTGCAGCTGTTGATCCTGGATTTCTTCAGTACACATAACTTTACAGCTGTGATTGGTTGAGAGGGAAAAGAGGGGGGGATCCAAGGGTCAGACCATTACTGATGCAACTTCCTCTGTTCTCACTGCTGGATGCTAACAGACATGCTCAAGAACATGAAAAGAACAGAGGCAAGGTAATGTAACCTGTCTCTGTTCATCGCTGTATTGGTCCATGCTGCAGGATTAAGCCAGCTACAAAGGTCTGTAACTTTTGAACCACTGGACCGATTTAAATGCTGTAAAGTTTGTTTTGGAGCACTTATTTGGGCCAAATAAATATAAAAAGTTAGTTTTGGGGGTGGACTTGCCCTTTAACAAAGACTTTTAATTTCGGGAAGGCAAATTTTCCCAGGTTAAAAGCAGCTCTTTAGAATGTCAACTGGGATAATGTTTTATCAAGTAAAGGTACTGAACAGAAGTGGACTGTGTTCAAGGGGATTTTAAGCCAGTTCACATCTAAATTTATACCCTTGGGAAATAAATGTAAAAAAAATAAATCCGCGCCCATGTGGCTGATTTATGATGTAAAGAGGCAAATGGAAAGGAAGAAAAAGGCATTTAAAACCAGAGGGAACGAATTATAAAAACTGTAACAAGCAATCATACTAGCTAAAATTAATAATGAAGTTAGGATAGCTGGACAAAGCATCACTAAGCCTAAACTTTATTTTAAGTATATTAATAGTAAGAAGATGAGGACTGAGAATTAATTAATGGGGATAAGTTAGTTATGGAGGATGGCAATAAAGCAAATGTCTTGAATAATTTTTTTCCCTCTGTAAACACTATAGAAGATCCAAGTACAGATATCATAGAGTATAGTAGCAATAATGGTATAAAAGATTCAAGTGCACTTTGGTTAACCGAGGATATGGTACAGAAAGAACTAAATAAGGTTAATATTATTAAATCTTTGGTGGATAACAAACTTAAAGGTAGCAAGCAGTGCCAGGCGACAACAGCCAGAGCAAGCATGGTATTGTCTTGTATAAAGAGAGGTATGGATTCAAGGGAGAAAAATTTTATTCTCCCTCTTACAAAGCATTGGTAAGGCCTCGTTTGAAATATACTGTGCAATTTTGGAATCCTGTGTACAAAAAGGACATATTTGAAATGGAAAGGGTTCAGAGAAGGGCAACTAAATTAAGGGGGTTGGGGGAGATGGAATATGAAGAGAGACTGTAAAAGTTACAATTATGTATGCTGGAGAAAAGGCGCTTGTGTGGGGATATGATTACTGTGTATAAATACATTAACGGTCCATACAATATACTATCTGGGGCATTGTTCACCAAAAAACATGTCAGAGGACACGAGGACATCCCTTAAGACTTGAAGAAAAAAGGATTAGGCTTCAAGCTCAGAAAGGGTTTTTCACTGTGAGAACGGTAAAGCTATGGAACTGTCTTCCAGTGGACGTTGTTATGGCAGGTTCATTGGTCAGTTTAAAAAAAAAGCTGGATGAGTTTCTGCAAACAAGGAATGTTGCAAGTTACTGGTATTGATACATAAAGTAGAGTTGATCCAGGGAAATTTCCGGTTGCCACTTGGAGTCAGGGAGGAATTTTTCCCCCCTTAATAAATTTGGCAGTTTTTTTTTTGCCTTCCTCTGGATCAACAGTTAGGCAGGAAATGAGGATATTGCTAGATTGGTTGGACTGGATGGATGCATGTCTTTATTCAACCACAAATACTATACTATACTATACTATACTAACAGGGAGATTCAATAAAAGTTCTTATCGTTTAAAATGATGCTACTTTTGCCAATCATATCTTATTTAACATTTGTAAGCTTACATCTTATTGGTTGGGGCAAAATTAGCACCATTTTAAACAATAAGAACTTTTATTGAATAACCCTGTAAGTTTCTTCCAGATATTTGTTGGCAGATCATAGAATATTCCATAATGTTTAAAAATTATGAAGAGTAACCTTCTCTGTCCTTATTTATTTATATGAAGAATGTTGAGTTTTCAAGTGGCAATATAAACTATTTAACCTTTCAAGCAAAATGTCTTCTGGACTAAACTAATAAAAATAGCTGTGTTGTTTACAGTAAAACACACCTTCCTTTTAAAAAAAAATTCAAGAGCAAAATAAGCAGGTTTTGTGGTTGATGGTTGGGGTTAAGGCAGATTGTTGAGAGGTTAATGACAGATTGGGGTGAGATTATGATGGATCAGCAAGCTGTACAGGTCACTCAACTGGAGCAAGATACCAGTAGTACATATATACTTTTACATTTATCATTATTTATCATATTTATCATAATTCCCTGCAAGTATATACACACACATGCACTTCATTAATTGTTTGCCAATCTCCTGGAAAACAAAACTGGTGTTTTACCATCTCCTGGAAAACACAGAATTGGGAATCTTAATAGGGAAGCAAAATTTAGACTGGTGGGGGGGCAGCTTACAAAATTACTATAATCAAGTTGTCAGGCAATAATTTCTTGGTTTAAGAATGAGAAAAAATAAGGAACATTTCAGGAAGAATATTTAATGAATGGTTTCGTTCAGTGCTTGAAACTTTTGCTTATTCTAGTTAAAGATGTTTTGGGCATAATAATCTTGGAGAAGTTTAAGCTACACATCTTATTTTTCTCTGTGTACATATTGTTGTATGATTATGTGGATCTTGTGCCATATTTCTGCTTCAGAAAGCCCTAGCCCTTTTTGAACATTTGATTTGGATTAGTTTAGGTTATTATATTTAGTCCTTAGTTCTGTGGTTTAAGTAGTTTTTTCTTGATAAAGGGGTCGCACTGTGCTTTAAATCTGGTGTGCGGTGGACCTTGCAATTATATAGTTGCTCATATTGCCTATTCAGCAGTAATTACCTCTACGCACCCAGTGTTTTGATTTTATAAAGGTGTGCAGATCCTACCTATTGATATTGGATATTAAGCTGTTTTGACCCCTTGGCTTTAGAGAATTGAGGAACATTATCTAGAGTGAAAAAGATATTTCTGCACCAGACAAGTGATAGACCAATTTCATCCTGTAGTTCTTAAGGAACACTTGCTCAGCAAATATGACATAACAAAGAGGTATTTAAAGTAAAACAATATGAAATGATTTTATATTAAAGAATGTAAAGCTTATTTAAAAAGAATTTAGGTTGATAAGATTTTCTAATTTCAAAATAAGGCGTTTCTGAAATAACAATAATAGAAGTATAAACCTGACCATTTACTACAGGGAATATATATTTAGGTCTGTTATAAATGAGCTTTTTATAAATAGGAAAAAAACAAAATCTATAAATAGATCTATGTTCTATTTCAATAATTGTTTAAATACGTGCCTATTATCCTTTTTAAATATTAATTAGACATGTATATGACAGCAAATCACATGGGAACTGAACTGTATCTGTTATGCTAAATCACTAGATTATATAATTTCCCATTATGTTAGCTCATTAACACTAGCATTTAAACTGAACTGAAATAATTATATTAATTCAGCTACCGCTGTGAATGGGTCAGATGGGGAGCTGTGTATTAAAGGGCATCTCCTGGTAAATTAATTTTTTCCCATTCAGTTTTATTGAAGAACAGGAGGTAAAGGAGCTGTGTCTTACCTCCCGTTCTTCAATAAAACCTGCAGGAGCTGGGAGAGAAGCTTTGGAACTTACTCAATCTCTCACTCCTCCGCCGCATCATCTGACAGGCCCCGACGGACTTCGTACGCTATGCACATGCGCAAGTGCAATGTGCATAGAATACAGAATTCATCTGGACCTGTCAGAGGACGCGTCGGAGAAACGATAGATTGGGTAAGTTCCTTACCTTCATTCCCAGCTCCTGAACGTTTTATTGAAGAACAGGTGGTAAGACACAGCTCCTTTACCTCCTGTTCTTCAATAAAACTGAATGGGAAAAATGAAACTGTGTAATACATTTTTTTTCCCCTTCGCAGATTCATCTGACAGGTTCCGACTATATCCACATGTGCATGTATACAGTATTTTCACTTTTTCAGTAGAGGTACCCTTTAAAACATGACAGCATATTTGGTCTGAATTTTTATAATTTTTAAAATGTACAAAAGTTACTAGCACAAAGTTGTTCTACAAAAATTAAATATTCACCCAGTGGTGTTTCTGGGGGGCAGTACTGTCTCTGGTGAATCTCCACCTCTGCTGCTATCTATGGAGCACATGCTTGTGAAAATACACCCATATGTTGCTGGAGGCAACAGCCCTAGTTGTCATTGTTTAAAATGCTCCCCGATATGCAATATACTGATTTCATCAGTTTTTCATTTGCATATTTTTTATGCTAAATGTGTTTTATATATATAAAAGAAATACTTTATAGGATGATATTTAGACCACAGTACCTCCAAAAATACATACAAACGTATGCAGTGTATCTATGCTAAATATGTTTTCTGATATGTTTTCTGTTTGAACATGGAGCAAAAATGCTAATTGATTATTTATTTTATGTTTGTCACACTTTTTAGTGCAAAAAACTAGGGAGTATAATTATACTCTCAATGCTCTCCTCCTCATGCTCCTCAGTTTTTTTTTTACAATGACTGAATTGTTTATTTTACTAGAAGTGCTGAGAGAAGCACCATTGCCGTCATTCTAATTCTATGCTGTGTTACTGGTAAACTTATAATAAGTAATTGTCCCAAACCCGAGTTTGGGCCGAACTTTATGAGTTCAGACAAACTCAAACTATCTGAACTCTATCTGGACTAGTTTGGGTTTTCTAAACTCGAGGTGTTAATTCGATAATTATCAAAGTCTCGAATCGGTAACCCTCAAATGTAAATTCAAATTCGATAACCCTCGAATGTATCCTTTGATTTGGGTAACCCTCTAATGTAGCCTTGATTTCGGTAACCCTCGAATGTAGCTTTTGATTTCGGTAACCCTTGAATGTCTTGTTCGGTAACCCTTGAATGTAGTGGTTGATTTCGATAACCCTGGAATGTAGCAACTTATTTCAGTAACCCTCTAATGTAATGGTTGATTTTGGTAACCTTCGAATGTAGCCCCGATTACGGTAACCCTCAAATGTATTGTTCTGTAACCCTCTAAATTATCGTTCGGTAACCCTTGAATTGGCAAAAACCCTCGAATGTAGCTTACGGAAACCCGACAATTGTCCAGTTGTGGGGAAGGAAGTGTTATACGTGTTTTGGTGATATAAGCATGTTCTCTAGGCTATTTCCCAGGTGCCACAGCCATTTACAGTAAGTTACCATTGTTATTTTAACTGTAATTTATCCAAACTTTGATTTGGGTAACCCTCTAATATAGCCTTTGATTTCGGTAACCCATGAATGTCTTGTTCGGTAACCCTTGAATGTAGCGGTTGATTTCGGTAACCCTGGAATGTAGCAGCTGATTTCAGTAACCCTCAAATGTAATGGTTGATTTCAGTAACCCTCGAATGTAGCCCCTAATTTCGGTAACCCTCAAATGTATCGTTCTGTAACACTTTAAAGTATCGTTGGACAAAACCCTTGAATGTAGTTTGCAGAAACCAGACAATTGTCCAGTTGTGGGGAAAGAAGTGTTATACGTGTTTTGGTGATATAAACATGTTCTCTAGGCTATTTCCCAGGTGCCACAGCCATTTACAGTAAGTTACCATTGTTATATGGTATACTATAATTTATCCAAACTATTTCCTCCAATTGACTTTAATGGGTTAGTTTCCGAACTTACTGAAGTTCGAAAGTTCAGGAATGAACTGAACTTCAGGAAGCTTGGCCATCTTTTATTTATAATGTACAGCTAGCTTAAGCAGTGCAATTTGTGGCACAGATTCTTTAAAGAACAATGGACACTAGAGTGAAAAAATGACTTACCTTTATCTTTTTCTGTATTTTTAGAGCTGCCAATAACTTGATAATTTTCTGATTACATTGCTCCCTTTCATCATATGACCTGTTCAATTATTTCCTAGTTAGAATGCATTCCCTTTCTCTCTGTGCTCAGCCCTTCTGGAATCTATGATACAGCTAAAATGAAGGAGCATGAATAGTGTAGATGGGCTGTGTTTAAGAACATTGAGCTACAGCCAATAGCATTCACCCTGTAATTGTGTGCAATAGTGAAAAGACACTCCTATGGTGAAAAGACACAGCTATGGCAGCTGTTATCACTGTTTGAATAAAATAAAAATAGAAAAGCTGAAAAGAAGGGAAAGGAGGATCAGAGAAGGGGAAAAACAGATTTATGGTTGGTGGGAATTAATCCTTATTGCTTTGTGATTAGTTGGGAAATGATTTAGCACAGCTTACATGCTATAACTAGTAAATTCACTGTCACATGAAAACACATTGTTTAATCAGCATATTTATCAAAAACCACTACTGATGGCCCCATTTACAAAATAAAGAGCCTTAATTTATGTACACACAGGCAGAAAAAGGCTATGTATTTCTGCAGACAGAATTGCTGATTGCTAAACCGAATAGTCTGTTGGTTAAGAATTAAAGTACCTATGCCAGTATTTCAGCCCAGGGTACCTCATTCAACTGAATGGGTGAGAGATTCTGCTGCCCAAGGAAAGAAAAAATTTATATTTTTAAATTGTCAGAGAATTTGGTAACTTTTATGGTCAAGCTGCAAATATAAATGAAATTTAAACATAAAAAAAAGAATTTGCTATGCTAACACAAAACATTGTTAGAGAACATCTGATGGACACATCTGTGAGTAATAATCTGTACACATTATTGATGTTTCTGTATTCTGTTTATGTTTGTAGTTTTAGTGTTTTGTTGTCATTCTAACACCATTCACAGGATAATGAACATTATAACATACCATTCAATTACATAGAAAAAAAATACTGAAAAGAAATAAAAGGGACCTGCTTGCTTTTGTACTAGTCAAAGAAGAAAAATATTTAGTGAGAAATCAGAAAAAAATCAATAAAGAATAAAATCGTCAGAGGAAAAGAAGAAAATCAGACTTCTGCTCCACTTTCGAATGCAAAGATACACTAGAGACATGTTATAAAAAGCATCTATTTTTTCATATCAAATGTAAAAAGACAGCACCATGAGAAGGTGCAGGTGTGGAGAAAATGAGGTCTGAAGGAAGCACGGTACCAATGAGGGTGATATAATTAAACTAGCTGTCTCCTCCAACAGTATTTTGTTTCCTCTGCTAAAAAATAAAATGTAGGTTAAATTGCAGAATCTATGAAATCACTGAAGTAGTTAACAGTCTTCATGAGAATTGTAATGTTAAATGATTTAGAAGTTAATTAGAGATTTAAAGGAGAATTATAGTCACCTCCCCCCTGCTTCACAGCTGAATATTGCTCAGGATGAGGAGCTTAACTAAAAGCTCCTCACCCATGGGTTCTTTTTAGAACTACAGCATTTCTTACCTAAACTTCCCTTTCTATTCCGTCCTCTACGCCTCATTTGGTCTGACACTGACGTGCCCAGTAAGAAGACACACTCGTTGCAGAGAGCATATCTTCCTTATAACCACACCGCAAAAGCGTCCTTGAAAAGTTAAGTAAAGCTTAGGTATTTAAATCTGCAGTAAAACTCAGGGGTGGGGAAACGCTCGGTTTATGTCCTTACCCTGAATACTATACAAGCCATTCAAATGACACTATTGTTGCATTTTCGTCCTTTAAGATTTAAATTTTAAGATTTAAAAGGTGCATTATAGGATGTGCACTTGTCCAAATACCTTAGTCTTATTGTAAGTATTTTTCACCAAAATATGGTGAAATCTTCCTTCACCGTAGTCCTCAGAAAAAAATCCCCAAAGTTGCACCTACTGTATTTCTCTTTGAGGACAATTTGAAAAACTTTAAAGGCACAGGTGTGTCTTACCCTTCTGAATTACATCTTTAAATTTGGGCTGTTGGTTATACTTGTGACAGTTTCTCCTAAACAGTAACACCTATTAGCTCAGTTATCTAAACCACTTCCAAGTTGATATGGGGCACTTGCAAGCACAGAGGAACCTGGTCTTTGGACCAAGATAACAGGGCATCTATAACTTAAATTGACCATTACTGGAAACTATAATTCTTCTCAACCATCACTGTACCAATTTTTGGTGAATCGGCCCTCTTATTCTTTAGCTATCCTATTTGAAACTTCTTACTTTATACAGTAGCTTTCAATCAAGCGCCAATCAAGTGTGCAGCTTTGCTGTAACTGGAATGATGACAGTTGGTATATGTGAAATGCACTGTGGGAAAACCCCTCTCCTAGTGCTAGCTCAGTGATTACTGTCCATCTTGCCCTCACAAAAATTCAGGTTTGATGAGAGAAGGAGTTGGTTACAAGAGAGAGGATGTATACTGTGCATGCAGTAACACACACTCCTGTGATTAAAGGGACAGTGGAAATTATCAATATTTGTTTAATTGTTAGTTTATGTAATGGCTTCTTAGTTATTCTATATATTCTCTCACGCTTTGCTGTTCCCTGCTGTTGACATTAGTGAGCTGACATTTCAGGTTCTATTGGTTCTTCTTCTTCCCAAGATGCACCACATCCTTGGAATGTTCCTAACAGTTATTTCTACTGATTGGCTGTTGGATGGGTCAAAGATGCTCAGATCTCTACTGAACAACTGAATCAACCCAGGCGCTGGGTCAAGGGCAAGACCATAACGGTCTCTACTAGGGGTCCTGCAAACAGGAAGTCAGTATTTCAGTTGCATTTATTTATACACAGACAAAATTCTGAATTGGCAGATTAAGGGCCATTGGGATGAAAAAATTCTGCTCTTTTTTCTGAAAAGCATATGTATTTGCACTGAACTTCCTCTTTAAGATGAGGAAAAGTAATTTAAAAAAAATAGTTGCCCTTTAAGATATGCAGATTAAAGGGTAAGTCCAGCCCTCAAATAAAAAATTCTATACAGGTAAATCACCCCCCATAACCCTAAACGGTAATAGTTTGAAATCTGAAATATATAAGTCTAACCTGAAATTCTGCACAATGTCCTTTTGCCGCTGTTTCTGCTTCCTGGTTCTTCCAGTTAGAAATGGTCAGTTATGGATTTGACAGTTGACAGTCATAGCCAATGACTGAATGCTAATCCCCTAGCTGCCTCTTCTGAGAGTGCTCAAGCTCAGAAGCAGGTAACTAAATTGTTCAGTTTCTGTGATGCATTCAAAACCATAGCTGGCATATGGCATACAGTAATGATTCCAGAGAAAAAGTTAAGATATATCAACATATTTTAAAGAGCCCATTCTTCTAAAAGATATCATTATGAAAGTGGAGTTGTCCTTTAACTACTAGCAACTAAAATTTACCTTATTAAGGTTTCTAAAAGCAAAGCAGCACTGTGTAATTGTCAATTACATGATAAATACCAGCTAAGTTTAATCTAATGGTCTGTAATGCTAGTTTTTAAGAAATTGTAAGACTTGGTTGTGTAAGTGAGTGTGAGTTTGTGCTCATTCTTCTCCTGATACGAAATATGCAGAAAGTATGGTAAAACCCCTCAGTTTTATTATGTAATTAGAAGCTTTTCTCCCAATTTTCACAGTTGGTAATTTTCAGACCACACAAGAAGCCTTTAGATTATATGAGTGTAACATTTCCCAGGGTATACTTTGTTAGGAACCAAACATATTGCTGGGACAAGTAAAGGTAGCTGTAAATTATTTTGTATAACCACTTGATTATGCTGTTGCAGAAGAATTCAGTGTTGCACTCAAACAAGTCTTTAATACAAAATTAGTCACTATTAGTATATAAAAAAAAAACTTTTTAATTTTACATATTGTCTTTATTTTTGAAAAAATAATTTAATACATTTTGCCATGCTCTGCTGTCAGTGGTGAGCTGCCGTTTCAGGTTTTGCAAAAATCCTAGTTATTCCCAGCATGCACACTTCTTGGAATGTTCCTAAAATAAATTTTTACCTCATTGGCTGTTGGGTGGGTTAAACATGCTCAGGTCTCTACTGAGCAACTGATAGCTCCTTTGGCTGAGTTAAAGGGCAATACAATAAAGGATACTATTAGGGTTTCTGGAAGGCTTTATTATTCAATAATTTTTTTATGTAAAGAAAAATCACTGAATGACTCAGATTACGGTTAATGGCACGAGAAACATCTTTTTTTTTTCTTGAAAGTATTTTGTGCTAAAAAAAACCTTTAATTCATACTGCATCTTCTTCAGTTCTTCATATGAGCTGACCCCTATAAATCAAAAAGCCATCCCATAGCCTCCAAGTTCCCATGGTGAAGTCATATCATCTGTAAACTTTCTCATCAGCTTGTCAGGCTTGGGGCTGTGGAATGTTTTATTATCTGACACATTACACATTTGGGCCTGTTACAACTTATATAGTTTATTAGACTGTCACAATAGGGGACTGGAAACAATCCTATTTAATTCAGAACAAGTGTTTTGTTTCAATGCTTAGCTTTGTTTTCGAATATGAGGAGTTAAAGATAGTTACATCTGTCACAATACATGCATGAAAAGAAAACTCAAGTGGTTAGCAACTGTTTTTATAATAGTGCATTTTATCGTTTTCTTATAATGTATGATTTAATTAACATATTTACTGTACAATTTAAGGGCATGTCCACCCTTCTAATAAACTTTTTAGATAATGTACTGCTCCTTCCCCCAGCCCCAACCGCATTACCATTATTCACAGAAAGTGCCCCGACCTTTACTTACCATGCCTCTATCCTTCACCGCACTGCCCCGGCTCTTTGCTTGCACGGAAATGCAGACGGGGCGGGACCGGCAGCCGCGTCCGTGATTGGCTGAGAGGCAGCCAATCATGGACGCGGCTGCCGGGAGTTCAGACCATCAGAAATCATAAATGTTTATGGAAAAGTGGTCTAAAAAAATTTTAAAATACTATTTAATCAGATTTTTGGAACTTAAATCGGTTCTGCAGGACCATTATCGGAACGGAACTCGGGTAGTTTCGCTCATCTCTACTTTTATCCCAGTTAGCTCCTCCATCTTCCCCTGATTTTAGGGGTGAATGTATTAAAAAGGCAAGTCTCTCTCTCCTTAAAAGTATAAAATGTGTTTAAGGTTCTACCCTAGCTAATATTGCACAAGGCCACCTGGATGCCAAAGTGTTAATATTCTCGGCTAAAAATAGTCTTTACAGCTGTGCATCATTGCAACTATCATTTTCATTTTAGCACAATCTTAGTTGAAAGGTGACGCTTACATTCAATGCTTTTTTTAACATCAGTGTATAATTTTGTCATTATGAAATTGCTGCTATTTAATGCCAGCAATCCAAATTCTTTGCTGCCATGAAGCAACCTGGAGCGGCAATGAGACACAATGTGCATGATTATTATGTTGATATTGACAACACTTCAGGATGGCATCTGCCAGCTCCACTTTGAAATCTTTCATATACATCTGAACTCATACACTCTCCATAGTTATTTTTATTATTTCTGTAATTCGCCCTTGATATTATTCAGGTGAAAAAATCACTTGTATAACAATGTGAAGTATGATCATGTGTGTTTTTTGTTTGCCGTAATCCCTTATCACTACATGCCATTGCCAGATGGTACAATATGGTTGTTAACTTTCAAATTAACATTTAATATCCATGCCAATAAACAACTAAAGGCAACTGGATTTTTGCCATTGGCATGATTAAAATCAATATGGTTCTCGCAGAACAAAATGCCCATAATTTTAGTTATTGTAAGGGAGACCATTAGGAATGTATTACAGTATGTTGATGATTTCTTAGGATTAATGTTAGTGTTAGTACCGAAATTAAAAGGAAAAAATAGACTTTCCAAATAAAACCATATACTACTTCTTGCAGAAATCACATGTGGCACATTTCAGGGGACAGTGCACCCTTTCTCAGCTGAACCATTGATTGCACCACATCCTTGGAATGTTCCTAACAGTAATTTCTACTGATTGGCTGTTGGATGGGTTAAAGATGCTCAGATCTCTACTGAGCAACTGAATCAACCCAGGTGCTGGGTCAAGGGCAAGACCATAACGGTCTCTAATAGGGGTCCTGAAAACAGGACTTGTACAGTAATTGAAGGACTTTCAGCATAGTCATCAAAATAATGCCTTTTACATACAAAACATGGCAGGCAGAGAGAGTCACATTCCTGGTGATGGGTGCCACAGTACAAATACAGTTTCTGACAAAAGTCTTGTTGCCTGTGCATTTTGCAGTAACCCCTGCTATTAACCTGATTTTTAATTGATCAATTGGGGTTAGAAATAGCTCATATGAAAAGCTAAAGCCCTCCCAAATAATATTAAATGTACTGGTAAAAAATAGTTTCACTGAAAAAAGATTTATCATTTAATCAAGACAGAAAGGTCAAAATGTTGCAAGACAAAAGTGTAGTCACCTATATAGAAAATGTTTACATTTTAAAAAACAGAAACTTTACAGCCAATCCAAAAATATGTCAGCAAATTAAGAAGTGGTGCTGTGAGATCCAAATTTAATATCTTGTATGACTTCCATGATGTTCATGTCAGGTGACTGGGCTGGCCATTCCTGGAGCATCTTGATCATCAAAGGAACTTTGATGTGGAGATTGAAGTATGCGATGGAGCACCATCCTGCTGCAGAATTTGGCCTTTTTTATGGTTGGAAATATATGAGGTAGCTAAGATTTCTTGGTATTTTACACTATTGATGTTGCCTTTCCACCCTGCAGATCTCTCGCACACCCCCAAACTGGATGTAACCCCAGACCATGATTTTGCCTCCACAAAACTTCACTGCTTTCTGGGTAAATCTCAGCTCCATGCGGGTTCCAGTAGGTCTCCTGCAATATTTGTGGCAACTGTCATGTAATTCAACAGAAGATTCATCTGAAAAATCCACCTTTTGCCACTAAATTCTGCAGCAGGATGGTGCTCCATCGCATACTTCAATCTCCACATCAAAGTTCCTTGATGATCAAGATGCTCCAGGAATGGCCAGCCCATCACCTGACATGAACATCATGGAAGTCATACAAGATATTAAATTTGGATCTCACAGCACCACTTCTTAATTTGCTGACATATTTTTGGATTGGCTGTAAAGTTTCGTTTTTTTAAAATGTACATTTTCTATATAGGTGACTACACTTTTGTCTTGCAACATTTTGACCTTTCTGTCTTGATTAAATGATAAATCTTTTTTCAGTGAAACTATTTTTACCAGTACATTTAATATATTTGGGAGGGCTTTAGCTTTTCATATGAGCTATTTCTAACCCCAATTGATCAATTAAAAATCAGGTTAATACAGGGTTACTGCAAAGCACAGGCAACAAGACTTTTGTCAGAAACTGTATTTGTACTGTGGCACCCATCACCAGGATGTGACTCTCTCTGCCTGCCATGTTTTGTATGTAAAAGGCATTATTTTGATGACTATGCTGAAAGTCCTTCAATTACGTGTACAAGTCCTGTTTTCAGGACCCCTATTAGGAGACCGTTATGGTCTTGCCCTTGACCCAGCACCTGGGTTGATTCAGTTGCTCAGTAGAGATCAGCTCTTTAACCCATCCAACACCATCAGTAGAAATTACTGTTAGGAACATTCCAAGGATGTGGTGCATCAATGGTTCAGCTGAGAAAGGGTGCACTGTCCCCTGAAATGTGCCACATGTGTTTTCTGCAGAAGTAGTATATGGTTTTATTTGGAAAGTCATTTTTTTTTCCTTTAATTTTCGGTACTAACACTAACATTAATCCTAAGAAATCATCAACATACTGTAATACATTCCTAATGGTCTCCCTTACAATAACTAAAATTATGGGCATTTTGTTCTGCGAGAACCATATTGATTTTAATCATGCCAATGGCAAAATCCAGTTGCCTTTAGTTGTTTATTGCATGGATATAATTGTTAATTTGAAAGTTAACAACCATATTGTACATCTGGCAATGGCATGTAGTGATAGGGATTACGGCAAACAAAAAACACACATGATCTACTTCACATTGTTATACGGTGATTTTTTCACCTGAATAATATCAAGCGAATTACAGAAATAAAAAAATAACTATGGAGAGTGTATGAGTTCAGATGTATATGAAAGATTTCAAAGTGGAGCTGGCAGATGCCATCCTGAAGTGTTGTCAATATCAACATAATAATCATGCACATTGTGTCTCATTGCCGCTCCAGGTTGCTTCATGGCAGCAAGAATTTGGATTGCTGGCATTAAATAGCAGCAATTTCATAATGACAAATTATACACTGATGTTAAAAAAAGCATTGAATGTAAGCGTCACCTTTCAACTAAGATTGTGCTAAAATGAAAATGATAGTTGCAATGATGCACAGGTAAAGACTATTTTTAGCCGAGAATATTAACACTTTGGCATCCGGTGCCTTGTGCAATATTAGCTAGGGTAACCTTAACACATTTTATACTTTTAAGAGAGAGAAGACTTGCCTTTTTAATACATTCACCCCTAAAATCAGGAAGATGGAGGAGCTAACTGGGATAAAAGTAGAGATGAGCGAAACTACCCGAGTTCCGTTCCGATAATGGTCCTGCAGAACCGATTTAAGTTCCAAAAATCTGATTAAATAGTATTTTAAATTTTTTTAGACCACTTTTCCATAAACATTTGATTTCTGATGGTCTGAACTCCCCAGCCGCGTCCATGATTGGCTGCCTCTCAGCCAATCACGGACGCGGCTGCCGGTCCCGCCCCGTCTGCATTTCCGTGCAAGCAAGAGCCGGGCAGTGCGGTGAAGGATAGAGGCATGGTAAGTAAAGGTCGGGGCACTTTCTGTGAATAATGGTATGCGGTTGGGGCTGGGGGAAGGAGCAGTACATTATCTAAAAAGTTTATTAGAAGGGTGGACATGCCCTTAAATTGTACAGTAAATATGTTAATTAAATCATACATTATAAGAAAACGATAAAATGCACTATTATAAAACAGTTGCTAACCACTTGATTTTTTCTTTTCATGCATGTATGTGACAATGTAACTATCTTTAACTCCTCATATTCGAAAACAAAGCTAAGCATTGAAACAAAACACTTGTTCTGAATTAAATAGGATTGTTTCCATCCCCTATTGTGACAGTCTAATAAACTATATAAGTTGTAACAGGCCCAAATGTGTATGTGTCAGATAATAAACATTCCACAGCCCAAGCCTGACAAGCTGAGGAAAGTTTACAGATGATATGACTTCACCATGGGAACTTGGAGGCTATGGGTGGCTTTTTGATTTATAGGGGTCACTCATATGAAGAACAAGAAGATGCAGTATGAATTAAAGGTTTTTTTTAGCACAAATACTTTCAAGAAAAAAAAAGATGTTTCTCGTGCCATTAACCGTAATCTGAGTCATTCAGTGATTTTTCTTTACATAAATTATTGAATAATAAAGCCTTCCAGAAACCCTAATAGTATCCTTTATTGATTGCCCTTTAACTCAGCCAAAGGAGCTATCAGTTGCCATAGAGACCTGAGCATGTTTAACCCACCCAACAGCCAATGAGGTAAAAATTTTTTTAGAACATTCCAAGAAGTGTGCATGTGGAATAACTAGGATTTTTGCAAAACCTGAAACGGCAGCTCACCACTGACAGCAGAGCATGGCAAAATGTATAAAATTATTTTTTCAAAATAAAGACAATATGTAAAATTAAAATTTTTTTTTTTATATACTATAGTACTAATTTTGTATTAAAGACTTGTTTGAGTGCAACACTGAATTCTTCTGCAACACACTAATCAAGTGGTTATACAAAATAATTTACAGCTACCTTTACTTGTCCCAGCAATATGTTTGGTTCCTAACAAAGTATACCCTGGAAATGTTTACACTCATATATTCTAAAGGCTTCTTGTGTGGTCTGAAAATTACCAACGGTGAAAATTGGAGAAAAGCTTCTAATTACATAATAAAACTGGGGGTTTTACCACTTTCTGCATATTTCGTATCGGAGAAGAATGAGCACAAACTCACACTCACTTACACAACCAAGTCTTACAATTTCTTAAAAACTAGCATTACAGACCATTAGATTAAACTTAGCTGGTATTTATCATGTAATTGACAATTACACAGTGCTGCTTTGCTTTTAGAAACCTTAATAAGGTAAATTTTAGTTGCTAGTAGTTAAAGGACAACTCCACTTTCAATGATATCTTTTAGAAGAATGGGCTCTTTAAAATATGTTGATATATCTTAACTTTTTCCTGGAATCATTACTGTATGCCATATGCCACTATGGTTTTGAATGCATCACAGAAACTGAACAATTTAGTTACCTGCTTCTGAGCTTGAGCACTCTCAAAGAGGCACTAGGGATTAGCATTCAGTCATTGGCTAGTGCTGTCAACTGTCAATCCATAACTGACCATTTCTAACTGGAAGAACCAGGAAGCAGAAACAGCGCAAAAGGACATTGTGGCAGAATTTCAGGTTAACTTATATATTTCAGATTTCAAACTATTACCGTTTAGGGTTATGGGGGGTGATTTACCTGTATAGAATTTTTTATTTGAGCTGGACTTACCCTTTAATCTGCATATCTAAAGGGCAACTATTTTTTTAAATTACTTTTCCTCATCTTAAAGAGGAGTTCAGTGCAAATACATATGCTTTTCAGAAAAAGAGCAGAATTTTTTTCATCCCAATGGCCCTTAATCTGCCAATTCAGAATTTTGTCTGTGTATAATAATGCAACTGAAATACTGACTTCCTGTTTGCAGGACCCCTAGTAGAGACCGTTATGGTCTTGCCCTTGACCCAGCGCCTGGGTTGATTCAGTTTGTTAGGATCTGAGCATCTTTGACCCATCCAACAGCCAATCAGTAGAAATAACTGTTGGAACATTCCAGATGTGGTGCATCTTGGGAAGAAGAAGAACCAATAGAACCTGAAAGTCAGCTCACTAATGTCAACAGCAGGGAACAGCAAAGCGTGAGAGAATATATAGAATAACAAAGAAGCCATTACATAAACTAACAATTAAACAAATATTGATAATTTCCACGTCCCTTTAATCACAGGAGTGTGTGTTACTGCATGCACAGTATACATCCTCTCTCTTGTACCACTCCTTCTCTCATCAAACCTGAATTTTTGTGAGGGCAAGATGGACGTAATCACTGAGCTAGCACTAGGAGAGGGGTTTTCCCACAGTGCATTTCACATATACCAACTGTCATCATTCCAGTTACAGCAAAGCTGCACACTTGATTTGGCGCTTGATTGAAAGCTACTGTATAAAGTAAGAAGTTTCAAATAGGATAGCTAAAGAATAAGAGGGCCGATTCACCAAAAATTGGACAAGTGATGGTTGAGAAGAATTATAGTTTCCAGTAATGGTCAATTTAAGTTATAGATGCCCTGTATCTTGGTCCAAAGACCAGGTTCCTCTGTGCTTGCAAGTGCCCCATATCAACTTGGAAGTGGTTTAGATAACTGAGCTAATAGGTGTACTGTTTAGGAGAAACTGTCACAAGTATAACCAACGCCCAAATTTAAAGATGTATTCAGAAGGGAAGACACACCTGTGCCTTTAAGTTTTTCAATGTCCTCAAAGAGAAATACAGTAGGTGCACTTGGGATTTTTTTCTGAGGACTACGGTGAAGGAAATTTCACCATATTTTGGTGAAAATACTTAAATGACATGATTACAATAGACAAGGTATTGGACAAGTGCACATCTATCTATAATGCACCTTTTAATCTTAAAATTTAAATCTTAAAGGACGAAAATGCACAATAGTGTCATTTGAATGGCTTGTATAGTATTCAGGGTAAGGACATAACCACGAGCGTTTCCCCCCCTGATTTTACTGCAGATTTAAATACCTAAGCTTACTTAACTTTTCAAGACGCTTTTGCGGTGTGGTTATAAGAAGATATGCTCTCTGCAACGAGTGTGTCTTCTTACTGGGCACGTCAGTGTCAGACCAAATGAGGCGTAGAGGACGAATAGAAAGGGAAGTTTAGGTAAGAAATGCTGTAGTTCTAAAAAGAACCCATGGGTGAGGAGCTTTTAGTTAAGCTCCTCATCCTGAGCAATATTCAGCTGTGAAGCAGGGGGGAGGTGACTATAATTTCCTCTTTAAATCTCTAATTAACTTCTAATCATTTAACATTACAATTCTCATGAAGACTGTTAACTACTTCAGTGATTTCATAGATTCTGCAATTTAACCTACATTTTATTTTTTAGCAAGGAAACAAAATACTGTTGGAGGAGACAGCTAGTTTAATTATATCACCCTCATTGGTACCCGTGTGCTTCCTTCAACCTCATTTTCCTCCACACCTGCACCTTCTCATGGTGCTGTCTTTTTACATTTGATATGAAAAAATAGATGCTTTTTATAACATGTCTCTAGTGTATCTTTGCATTCGAAAGTGGAGCAGAAGTCTGATTCTTCTTTTTCCTCTGACGATTTTATTCTTTATTGATTTTTTTCTGATTTCTCACTAAATATTTTTTCTCTTTGACTAGTACAAAAGCAAGCAGGTCCCTTTTATTTCTTTTCAGTATTTTTTTTCTATGTATTGAATGGTATGTTATAATTTTCATTATCCTGTGAATGGTGTTAGAAGACAACAAAACCCTAAAACTACAAACATAACACAGAATACAGAAACATCAATAATGTGTACAGATTATTACTCACAGTGTGCCATCAGATGTTTCTCTAACAATGTTTTGTGTAGCATAGCAATTCTTTTTTTTATGTTTAAATTTCATTTATATTTGCAGCTTGACCATAAAAGTTACCAAATTCTCTGACAATTTAAAAATATAATTTTTTCTTTCCTTGGGCAGCAGATCTCTCACCCATTCAGTTGAATGAGGTACCCTGGGCTGAAATACTGGCATAGGTACTTTAATTCTTAACCACAGACTATTCGGTTTTAGCAATCAGCAATTCTGTCTGCAGAAATACATAGCCTTTTTCTGCCTGTGTGTACATAAATTAAGGCTCTTTATTTTGTAAATGGGGCCATCAGTAGTGGTTTTTGATAAATATGCTGATTAAACAATGTGTTTTCATTGTGACAGTGAATTTACTAGTTATAGCATGTAAGCTGTGCTAAATCATTTCCCAACTATCACAAAGCAATAAGGATTAATTCCCACCAACCATAAATCTGTTTTTCCCCTTCTCTGATCCTCCTTTCCCTTCTTTTCAGCTTTTCTATTTTTATTTTATCAAACAGTGATAACAGCTGCCATAGCTGTGTCTTTTCACCATAGGAGTGTCTTTTCACTATTGCACACAATTACAGGGTGAATGCTATTGGCTGTAGCTCAATGTTCTTAAACACAGCCCATCTACACTTTCATGCTCCTTCATTTAGCTGTATATATTCCAGAAGGGCTGAGCACGAGAGAGGGATGCATTCTAACTAGGAAATAATTGAACAGGTCATATATGAAGGGCAATGTAATCAGAAAATTATCAAGTTATTGGCAGCTCTAAAAATACAGAAAAAGATAAAGGTAAGTCTTTTTTTCACTCTAGTGTCCATGTTTCTTTAAAGAATCTGTGCCACAATTGCACTGCTTAAGCTAGCTGTACATTATAAATAAAAGATGGCCAAGCTTCCTGAAGTTCAGTTCATTCCTGAACTTTCGAACTTCAGTAAGTTCGGAACTAACCCATTAAAGTCAATTGGAGGAAATAGTTTGGATAAATTATGTATACCATATAACAATGGTAACTACTGTAAATGGCTGTGGCACCTGGGAAATAGCCTAAGACATGTTTATATCACCAAAACACGTATAACACTTCTTTCCCCACAACTGGACAATTGTCTGGTTCTGCAAACTACATTCAAGGGTTTTGTCCAACGATACTTTAAGTGTTACAGAACGATACATTTGAGGGTTACCGAAATTAGGGGCTACATTCGAGGGTTACTGAAATCAACCATTACATTTGAGGGTTACTGAAATCAGCTGCTACATTCCAGGGTTACCGAAATCAACCGCTACATTCAAGGGTTACCGAACAAGACATTCATGGGTTACCGAAATCAAAGTTATATTAGAGGGTTACCCAAATCAAAGTTTGGATAAATTACAGTTAAAATAACAATGGTACACTTACTGTAAATGGCTGTGGCACCTGGGAATAGCCTGAGAACATGCTTTATCACCAAAACACGTATAACACTTCCTTCCCCACAACTGGACAATTGTCGGGTTTCCGTAAGCTACATTCGAGGTTTTTTGCCAATTCAAGGGTTACCGAACGATAATTTAGAGGGTTAAGAACAATACATTTGAGGGTTACCGTAATCGGGGCTACTATTCGAAGGTTACCAAATCAACCATTACTTAGAGGGTTACTGAAATAAGTTGCTACATTCCAGGGTTATCGAAATCAACCACTACATTCAAGGGTTACCGAACAAACATTCAAGGGTTACCGAAATCAAAAGCTACATTCGAGGGTTACCGAAATCAAGGCTACATTAGAGGGTTACCCAAATCAAAGGATACATTCGAGGGTTTCGAATTTGAATTTACATTTGAGGGTTACCGATTCGAGACTTTGATAATTATCGAATTAACACCTCGAGTTTAGAAAACCCAAACTAGTCCAGAAGAGTTCAGATAGTTTGAGTTTGTCTGAACTCATAAAGTTCGGCCCAAACGTCGGTTTGGGACAATTACTTATTATAAGTTTACCAGTAACACAGCATAAATTAGAATGACGGCAATGGTGCTTCTCTCAGCACTTCTAGTAAAATAAACAATTCAGTCATGTTAAAAAAAAAACTGAGGAGCATGAGGAGGAGCATTGAGAGTATAATTATACTCCCTAGTTTTTTGCACTAAAAAGTGTGACAACATAAATAAATAATCAATTAGCATTTTGCTCCAGTGTTCAAACAGAAACATATCAGAAAACTATTTAGCATAGATACACTGCATACGTTTGTATGTATTTTTGGGGTACTGTGTTCTAAATATCATCCTATAAAGTATTTTCTTTATATATAATAAACACATTAGCATAAAAAATATGCAAATGAAAAACTGATGAAATCAGTATATTGCATTCGGGGAGCATTTTAAACAATGACAACTAGGGCTGTTGCCTCCAGCAACATATGGGTGTATTTTCACAAGCATGTGCTCCTAGATAGCAGCAGAGGTGGGATTCACCAGAGACAGTACTGCCCCCCAGAAACACCACTGGGGGAATATTTAATTTTGTAGAACACTTTGTGCTAGTAACTTTTGTACATTTTAAAATTATAAAAATTCAGACCAAATATGCTGTCATTTTTTAAAGGGTACCTCTACTGAAAAAGTGAAAATACTGTTACATGCACATGTGGATATAGTCGGAACCTGTCAGATGAATCTGCGAAGGGGAAAAAAAATGTATTACACAGTTTCATTTTTCCCATTCAGTTTTTATTAAGAACGAGGTAAAGGAGCTGTGTCTTACCACCTGTTCTTCAATAACGTTCAGGACTGGGAATGAAGGTAAGGAACTTACCCAATCTATCGTTTCTCCGACGCGTCCTCTGACAGGTCCAGATGAATTCTGTATTCTATGCCATTGCACTTGCGCATGTGCATAGCGTACGAAGTCCGTCGGGGCCTGTCAGATGATGCGGCGAGGAGTGAGAGATTGAGTAAGTTCCAAAGCTTCTCTCCCAGCTCCTGCAGGTTTTATTGAAGGGGAGGTAAGACACAGCTCCTTTACCTCCTGTTCTTCAATAAAACTGAATGGGAAAAAATTAATTTACCAGGAGATGCCCTTTAATACACAGCTCCCCATCTGACCCTTCACAGCGGTAGCTGAATTAATATAATTATTTCAGTTCAGTTTAAATGCTATGTTAATGACTAACATATGGGAAATTATATATCTATGATTTAGCATAACAGTACTTCAGTTCCCATGTGATTTGCTGTCATATACATGTCTAATTAATATTTAAAAAGGATAATAGGCACGTATTTAACAATTATTGAAATAACATAGATCTATTTATAGATTTTGTTTTTTTTCCTATTTATAAAAAGCTCATTTATAACAGACCTAAATATTATCCCTGTAGTAAATGGTCAGGTTTATACTTCTATTATTGTTATTTCAGAAACGCCTTATTTTGAAATTAGAAAATCTATCAACCTAAATTCTTTTTATAAGCTTTACATTCTTTAATATAAATCATTTCATATTGTTTTACTTTAAATACCTCTTTGTTATGTCATATTTGCTGAGCAAGTGTTCCTTAAACTACAGGATGAAATTGGTCTATCACTTGTCTGTGCAGAAATATCTTTTTCACTCTAGATAATGTTCCTCAATTCTCTAAAGCCAAGGGGTCAAAACAGCTTAATATCCAATATCAATGGTAGGATCTGCACACCTTTATAAATCAAAACACTGGGTGCTTAGAGGTAATTACTCTGCTGAATAGGCAATATGAGCAACTATATAATTGCAAGGTCCACCGCACACCAGATTTAAAGCACAGTGCGACCCTTTATCAAGAAAAACTACTTAAACCACAGAACTAAGGACTAAATATAATAACCTAAACTAATCCAAATCAAATGTTCAAAAGGGCTAGGGCTTTCTGAACAAAATATGGCACAAGATCCACATAATCATACAACAAATGTACACAGAGAAAAATAAGATGTGTAGCTTAAACTTCTCCAAGATTATTATGCCCAAAACACTTTAACTAGAATAAGCAAAAGTTCAGCACTGAACGAAACCATTCATTAAATATTCTTCCTAAATGTTCCTTATTTTTTCTCATTCTAAACCAAGAAATTATTGCCTGACAACTTGATTATAGTAATTTTGTAAGCTGCCCCCCCACCAGTCTAAATTTTGCTTCCCTATTAGATTCCCTTCTGTGTTTTCCAGGAGATGGTAAACACACCAGTTTTGTTTTCCAGGAGATTGCAAACAATTAATGAGTGCATTGTGTGTATATACTTGCAGGGAATTATGATAATATGATAAATAATGATAAATGTAAAAGTATATATGTACTATGGTCTCTGCTCCAGTTGAGTGACCTGTACAGCTTCTGATCCATCATAATCTCACCCCAATCTGTCATTAACCTCTCAACAATCTGCCTTAACCCCAACACATCAACCACAAAACCTGCTTATTTTGCTCTTGAATTTTTTTTTAAAAGGAAGTGTGTTTTACTGTAAACAACACAGCTTTTTTATTAGTTTAGTCCAGAGACATTTTGCTTGAAAGGTTAAATAGATATTGCCCATTGCTAAAACTCAACATTCTTCATATAAATAAATAGGACAGAGAAGGTTATCTCTTCATAATTTTTAAACATTATGGATATTCTATGATCTGCCAACAAATATCTGGAAGAAACTTACAGGGTTTTCAATAAAAGTTCTTATTGTTAAAATGGTGCTAATTTTGCCCCAACCAATAAGATGTAAGCTTACAAATGTTATAAGTATGATTGGCAAAGTAGCATCATTTTAAACGTAAGAACTTTTATTGATCTCCCTGTTAGTATAGTATAGTATAGTATAGTATTTGTGTTGAATAAAGACATGCATCCATCCAGTCCAACCAATCTAGCAATATCCCATTTCCTGCCTAACTGTTGATCCAGAGGAAGGCAAAAAAAAAACTGCCAAATTTATTAAGGGGGGAAAATTCCTCCCTGACTCCAAGTGGCAACCGAAATTTCCCTGGATCAACCTACTTTATGTATCAATACCAGTAACTTGCAACATTCCTTGTTTGCAGAAACTATCCAGCTTTTTTTTAAACTGACCAATGAACCTGCCATAACAACGTCCACTGGAAGACAGTTCCATAGCTTTACCGTTCTCACAGTGAAAAACCCTTTCTGAGCTTGAAGCCTAATCCTTTTTTCTTCAAGTCTAAGGGATGTCCTCGTGTCTCTGACATGTTTTTTGGTGACAATGCCCCAGATAGTATATTTGTTGGACCTTTAATGATTATATACACAGTAATCATATCCCCACACAAGCGCTTTCTTCTCCAGCATACATAATTGTAACTTTTACAGTCTCTCTTCATTTCCATCTCCCCCAACCCCCTTAATTTAGTTGCCCTTCTCTGAACCCTTTCCATTTCAAATATGTCCTTTTTGTACACAGGATTCCAAAATGCAAGTATATTTCAAACGAGGCCTTACACAGCTTTGTAGAGGGAGAATAAAATTTTCTCCCTTGAATCCATCCCTCTCTTTATAAAGACAATACCATGCTTGCTCTGGCTGTTGTCGCCTGGCACTGCTTGCTACCTTTAAGTTTGTTATCCACCAAGATTTAATAATATAACCTATTTAGTTCTTTCTGTACCATACCCTCGGTTAACCAAGTGCACTTGAATCTTTTATACCATTATTGCTACTATACTCTATGATATCTGTACTTGGATCTTTCTAGTGTTTACAGAGGGAAAAAAATTATTCAAGACATTTGCTTTATGCCATCCTCCATAACTAACTTATCCCCATTAATTAATTCTCAGTCCTCATCTTCTTACTATTAATATATTAAAATAAATTTAGGCTTAGTGATGCTTTGTCCAGCTATCCTAACTTCATTATTAATTTTAGCTAGTATGATTGCTTGTTACAGTTTTTATAATTCGTTCCCTCTGGTTTTAAATGCCTTTTTCTTCCTTTCCTTTGCCTCTTTACATCATAAACAGCCACATGGGCGCGGATTTATTTTTTTTTACATTTATTTCCCAAGGGTATAAATTTAGATGTGAACTGGCTAAAATCCCCTTGAACACAGTCCACTTCTGTTCAGTACCTTTACTTGATAAACATTACCCAGTTGACATTCTAAAGAGCTGCTTTTAACCTGGGAAAATTGCCTTCCGAAATTAAAAGTCTTTGTTAAAGGGCAAGTCCACCCCCAAAACTAACTTTTTATATTTATTTGGCCCAAATAATGCTCCAAAACAACTTTACAGCATTTAAATCGGTCCAGTGGTTCAAAGTTACAGACCTTTGTAGCTGGCTAATCCTGCAGCTGTGACCAATACAGCGATGAACAGAGACAGGTTACTACCTTGCCTCTGTTCTTTTCATGTTCTTGAGCATGTCTGTTAGCATCCAGCAGTGAGAACAGAGGAAGTTGCATCAGTAATGGTCTGACCTCTGGATCCCCCCCTCTTTTCCCTCTCAACCAATCACAGCTGTAAAGTTATGTGTACTGAAGAAATCCAGGATCAACGCTGCAGCCAGCCACCCAGAGAGAGAGATAGAGAGAGAGACCAACAAACCAGGCAAGATTTTTTTTTTTTTTTCTAAGCTGCAGCTCGGGGTCACTCGTGGAGTGGAAGAAGTGCAGCTGATATTATCTCATTAAATATCAGGCAAAGCAAATGATTTTGAGAAAAATGAACATGGCGTTTGAGGTTGGTGCTATTATATAAAGAACATATAAAAGTTTATTTTTGGTGGACATACCCTTTAAACCAGCGCAATTTTCCTTTCGATAACAAAGTCCAAACGCCACTATTTCATGGTCACTATTCCCTAAGCCCAGTTACCTTTATATCTATAATGCGCTCCACAGTTGAATATTACCAGATCCAACAGAGCTCCTTTATAGTAGGAGCCTCAACCACCGGTGAGAAAAACTATCCTGCAACAATTCAGGAACTCATCGCCTTTTTCTGTGATGGCAGTTCCACCACATCAACAATGTCAGGGTAATTAAAGTCCCCCATAATGAGCACACTCCCCAAACTTGCAGCTCTTGCCAACTGCATATGAAGTTGACTCACCTCCTCTCTGCTAGCATTTGGTGGCTTATAGCGAGACACAACAATGACATTACCCCCTTTCCTGTTGCCTAATTCCACCCATATTGCCTCCACTTTAACATCCATATCGCCAGTTATCTCTCTTTCTTTAAATTTGGCTTCAATTCTTTTTAACATAAACACATACTCCTCCCCCTTCCTTTTTTCCTGTCCTGCCTAAACAAGGCATATCCTTCTAAATCTACAGCCCAGTTGTGAGAACTGTTCAACCACGTTTCTGCTATACCTATTACATCATACTTTTCATTCAATGCCATAATTTCCAATTCACCCATTTTGTCAGCCAGGCTTCTCGCATTTGCAAAACATTTTAGATTATGATCCTGTAATTTATTCGTACACTTTAATCACATGTCTCCCTATCCCCTATGCTAGCCCCACCCCCTTTCCGCTCACCACTGGCCTATCTACACCCTTGCTTTCCTCCTGGGCTATCTATCCCAGTGAGACGGGTAACTTAACTTACAGGTTCTATTATTACCGACCAATCAATAATGTTAACAGACACTGATGTATTTAAACCCATGATTAAGATAATCAAAAGGATACAAACAGATTAAAGTGAGTATTTTAGTACACAAAAATGGGTTTTCCCTGTAGTTCTTGATTATAAGAATGATAATATTCACACTCCAATTATTCCTGTGAGTGTTATTATCTGTCTATAATCTTGTTCAATTATATCTTGCTATATATATAATTTATTGTCCATGAGCAATTAGGATACTGTTTTTGAATTGCAATTTGCCTTGTGGCTACTTATATAATGTTCCAGAAAGATAACACATTTATAAATTTTAAATATGTATTCCTTTGTCTTTGTGTGTATATACGCTATATGGTACAGTTACTGCATACACATAGTGGCAACTAAACACTACTTATTTTTCATGATTCAATACAATGTAATGCATGCATTTTTGTTTTCTGGGAGTGTGTAATTAGTTAAACTAGTACAAAACTGACATTTTGAATGCCAGAAAGTCCTATTTAGTTCAATAAAATCATTTAAGCGTCTTGAAAAATGGTCGTTTTGAGAAACAGAAATGAAAGCATTACCCAGTAACAAATTATAAACCTGTGTACAAATCATTAATTATACACCATGTTGCGGGGTGGGCGCACTAAGGAAAAATATCTAAATCAAAATCAGACAAATATTGTACCAATATATTTATATCCTTCTACCTAGCTAGACTTACATTAAGTAAAATACTGTAATTTTTTATTGCAAGTAGTAATTCATTTATGAGGGTATATTTGACCTTTTGTTTTATAGTAGGATAATACAGATTTATTTTATATCTGTAAACTGCTTTTCTCATAACATAATGTGACTTGTATGTACAGTGGTGCTCTAAAATTGCTGTGAGCAAGTGAAAGGAAAAGAGGTGCCAAGAGTACTAGCAATTATGTAATTCAAAATATTAGAGGCTGCCTCCAATAAAGAGGGCGAATTTTCCTCAAGTTCGGTTCGTTTCGAACTTCCGACCTGTCATAAAAAATACCAGTGGTAACTTACTATAAATGGGCTGTAGCATCTGGGAACGGTCTGGGAGAACATGTCCATATCACCAAACTTATTTAAACACTTCTTCCCCCACACATTGGGCAATTGTTGAGTTTCCGCATGCTGCAATCAAGGGTTATGTACAAAAGGGTCAATCTTACTGTGGGGAGCTGCACCATAATAGAAACTATTCGAGCAGTCTCGGCGTCCTCAATCCACCTGTGGAGCCGGTCCGACCATACCAGAAAGTCTAATACGAATCATAGCAGCGTGGTGGCGGAGTAGTCCCGAAATCAAACTCAGATAAAAAAATAAAACTTAGCGTTTATTGTACACTAAAAATCAGCACCAACCTGGACCCACGAACATAGATCGAAGAGGTGTGGCCTATGGCTGTGGCATCTGGGAAAGGCCACACCCAGATTGTGTTTTGTGTGTCCATGGTTGTGCACAAAAACACTAAGTTTTATACATTTATCAGAGTTTTATTTCGGGCCTGCACCCGCCACCCACGTTACTATTATTCATATTACATTCGAGGGTATGGCCAATTTGAGGGTTACTAAACGCTACATTCTAGAGGGTTACCGAACATTACATTTCGAGGGTTACCAAAATCGAAGGCTGCATTCGAGGGTTACTGAACACATTTGAGGGTTAGCCAAATCGAAAATAAGTCCCCAAATTCAAAAAAACCCAAACTAGTTTTTGATAGTTTGGATACTCATTGTTCAACCAAACTCGTCACCGGGTTTGAGTTCACATCTATCCCTACTCCCATCTAAAGCTGGTGTATAAAAAGATGGATATGTTAACCCAACCAACGATTTAGGACGAACATTCGGCCAACATCAGTCTGTCTCAGCTGTTAAGAAGTTGCCTCACTGAGAACGTAAGTTTCCCGAAATATCCAGAAATATAAGTGGGTTCCTCCCAAAAAAGTTATAAATAGCCCATGACCAGTAGGTTTAACTGAGAATTTAGTTAATTTGACACTCTGAAATATTTTTTCTGCATTAGGATTCAAAGACAAATGATTGTGACCTGCATTAATTGTTTTCTGTGTATTATCAGTGCTGACACTATTGAGTTTATAAAATATAATTAGGCTGATACGTAATTTGTCTGACAGTGCAAACTAAACAGCTGCTAGAAAGATGAATTTGACTAAAACGTAGGTGGTTTGTTTATGGCACCCATCCTTATATTCCTAATGAAACCATTTATCATTACCCAACAATTGACAATATCAAGGCATTTATCACAGCTTCTTTAAAATAGGCTTTGCTTAGTGGGCATGCTCTGGCATTCTTAATTTTTTGTTGGCACCACGGGGTAGTATGTTTGTCAAGATTATAATTTTGTTTATATTTTATTATACAATGACATGCTGAGTGCACACAAGAATCACCCATTTGCCAGCATGGTGATAAATCTTCTGTAAAATATAACCTCTGTTCTATTATTCATTTAAATCTTAAGTTGGTATTAGGATGATGTCCCTGAAGGCCAAATAGCATTTTTATTAAGTTATTAGAGAGGCAAACATAATATGGGTCAACATTTATAAATGTTTGCAGGAAACCACTGGGAAACTGTTAAAGGAAGATAATATCCTACTAAGGTTTCCTGCCTACAGATAGTAAGGTGAGCCAATATTATTTTGCTGTAGATAAGGCAGCAATCCATTACCCACTTCCCAAAATGTTATTTGCAATATTACACACACCTTTATTGGAGGTAGGAGCAATGTAACAATGTCCACCTGTGCTCCTCTGGCTGTTAATCCACCCTCTGTTCTAAAATTTTAAAGTTCATTTCCCTCTCACTTCAGCTGCAATAAAACCAATGCCAATGAGGGGTGATACTTTCAAATATCCACAAAACAGCGTGCAGCTAAGTAACATACAAAATATTAACTTTGGGAACTTAAGGAGCATTCCGGTACAGCATTGTTCTCTCTCCTAAATCACCCCCAAAAAGTAAATAAAGTCAATAATTTTGGGTTTAGTTCTCATTTAATAAAGGCATACACTGTAAATATAAATAATTAATAATGTTTAGAATAATAACATTTTAAGATGTTGATCGTTTCTTCCAACGTAGTTTTCCATAATTTCAGCCAATCGGAACACTCTGCTAGCTTTACTAAGCTTAGAACAGAAAGATACAAAGGGGGGAAGCAACATTAGCCGCTAACGGCTCCTCGGAGCATGGCTCTGATGATGTTATGTGATAGCCCATCGCAAAAAATGAGTTAACTATTCCGGCACTTTTTGCGCCAGCCATTAGCTAATGTGCTGCATAGTTTGCCACTACGATATTACTGAATAACATCACTTGCAGCCGCCGCAATGAAGGAGTTAAATATTGTATTAGTTAGCACGACTTTAACTCCACAGCAACAGCATTGCCTCTCGATGCATCACACTGTAAGTGTACAACCGTAAAAGTGGCATAAATGTACGATTTCGGTAAGGCCTCATTTGGAATATGCAGTGCAATTTTGGCTTTTTCACTGTGAATTGCACCATTGCACATGGTGATGGCAGGTTCATTGAACAGTTTCAAAAGAAAGCTGCATGAGTTTCTGCAAACAAGGAATGTTGCAAGTTACTGGTATTGATACATAAAGTAGAGTTGATCCAGGAAATTTCGCGGTTGGCACTTGGAGTCAGGAAGGAATTTTTATTCTTATTCTGGTGGGTTTTTTTTTGCCTACCTCAGGATCAACAGTTAGGCAGAATGAGAGTATTGCTGAGTAGGTTGGAATGGATGGACGTATGTCTTTATTCAACCAAATATATACTATTTACATCCGCCGCTGTAATTTACCATAAACGAGCGGTATCACTAATGCCCATATACTGCATGTTTATAAAAATGGCCCTTAGTTCTTTCTAATGATACAGTTCATTAGGACAATGCCTTGATGCCTAATTAATGAGATTGTATTTTTTTCCTGTTTTGCCCTCTGATCCCTAGCTATACAAAAAAATGCACCATTTAATACTTTTAACCAACCTTCCTTCTTTTGATGTACCCAGAATATGAACCTAAAATGCTTGGTCCAGGGTTTACATTAGGTCACCCAGAGCACATACCTGAAGCTCCCTATATCCTCCTGTCTATTGTTTGGAAAGGTTATTTGGTATTTGCAGTTAATCATTTTCGAAAGTTTTCATACATTGTAAAAATATTTATCTATTATACTGACGAAATTAAATGTAGGTAATACAAGTAACATTTAACATGGGTTTGGGGGGAGACAGAATGCATGTACTTAACTTACTATCTTCTGTAACTTTAAGCTTTGCAAAGTCATTATGTTTTGCCCAACCACTAAGCTTTCTACATACTATATTAGAAGTTTTTGTGCGGTATAATCTGTGTCACCACATTTCCTTCACAACAGTTGGGTGAAAGCCAATACACTATACATGTGGACATGTTTGTTTGTCATGGTACCAACCATTAACAGTCAAAGAATATCCCATGTGAAATTGGTCATTCCTTGGTTCCTTTCATTTTGACAGATTTACTGCTTATATGCTTATGGCACAAGTTTACCCTAAGAAACAGTGTAATGTATTAACCACTTAAACAGCTTTCATTAAAATATGTCAAAATGAGTCACTAATATAATACCCATGAAATGTTTGCATTTTTTTGGTAAATATTTTTGTTCAAACATTTTTTCCACAAAATATTTTTCAACATATCTGTGTGCATAACAAAATAATTTGGGTTTCATAAGCATTCTCAAGCATTTAATAGGGATAGATTGCCATTACTACTAATGCAACACTTTGGGACTCTTACTTACAAATCTTCCTGCTGATCAGAATTAATAAGCACATCTTATCCAAAATTATTATGATTAAAAGATGATTAACTGTCACCATCCTTCATGTCTTACAGGTGCACTGACTAAGCCATCTTCAGCATGATCATGTTTTAGGGTGCCAACAAACTCATGAGAAGGGGTTGCATGCGGCAACCTTGAGGAGCACAGTACAAACACTAGTTGAGCAGTGTTTTGGGAGGATGGAGAGAGCATTTAGGCAAGTGCATAAGTTCAAACTAAGGGCTTTTAGTTACATGTTCATGATCATAAAACAAAAGGCGTTACAAACAACAAGGTAACCCTAGTAAAGGAGGCCTGGGCTAGTTATCCTCCTAATAAACTTAAAATTTAATTAGAAAATAGTAGTCATTCTGTTGTATTCATTAGACAACTGGACTTGAAAGTAGTTCTTGAGACGTTTCGCTAGTCATCCGACTGGCTTTCTTCCAATTCAGAATGACTTGTACAAGAATCTGTGGCAATTTTGTACCCTGGAGAATCCCAATTAGCATATCACAGCCAGGTGTTAAGGGTGTGATTAATGATGGCGTAGAGGTGTTTATAGGAACGCCCAGAGTAGGTGTTTAAACAGCATTGTACATGGCAGACAGTTGGTGTCGAGCCCCCCCCACCTCTATTTAGGCTGGTTTTCTTTTTTTCACATAAATGGCCTCCTTAACACCTCTCTTGAACCAGTCCGTTCCTTCGTGACTGGTTCAAGAGGTTTAAGGAGCCATTTATTTGAAAATAAAGAAACCAAGCCTAATAGAGGTGGGGGGGTTCGACACCACTGTCTGCCATGACAATGCTGTTTTAACACCTTACTCTGAGCGTTTCCTATCAAACCACTCTTGCCACTATCTATCACACCCTTAACACCTGGCTGTGATATGCGAATTGGGATTCCCAGGGTACATAATTGCCACAGATTCTTGTACAAGTCATTCTGAATTGAGAAAGCCGTCGGATGACTAGCAAACGTCTTCGAACTACATTTCCAGTCCAGTTGATCTAATTGAATACAACAGATATACCATGACCTGGATAGATGGAACCTTCACAAGCAAAAATAGTAGTCCACTAATTTGCAGAGAGCTAAGAATTCTAATTGTACTTTGTATATCAAATCTTCCTCAAAGTGAACATGATCTCGTTTTTACGTTTTTATGTTCTAAGGAATATTTATAACCTCATTAATATTTTCAACAGGTGTTATTTGGAATTGTGGATTTATGGATTGTCCCTGAGCTGTCTGCTCTAGCAATATATACACGTTTTTGAATTTGCTGCTTATTACCTAAACTCTTGTTTAGAAAAAAATGTAAACAAAGATTAATTGAACCCGCAAAGACTCCTCTGAGGCAATAAATTCCTCTAAAAATGATTGGGCCAAAAACGTCCTCTGAAGATAAAGAAAACACTTATGATGTTGATCAGGTTTAACAGGTCCCTTATATGGTGCTGCCCACTTATGTTTACTACTATTTTCCAGAAGCTATCAATTAATGCTAGACTAATTATAATATTAAGGAGGTACATTTGGATGGAGGAAGCAAAAAAAAAGCCACACGTGTACTTTCTCTAGAAGTATTACTTCAGAATTCATTTTGGTATTATTGCTTTGTTTCAGTCTAACTAAATCTAGGCCAACTTGAGTCATGTTAATTTAGCTCACGCTTTTTTAATGAATATGGGTCATGATGCTTCATTAGCATTAAAGAGCTGCAGGAGGATGTCAATTTCCCTCAATACATTATTTCCTTCACAAATCTAGTGTTGTCTTTGAAGGAAGCCAGTTAAAAGAAGCATTGAACGGTTAGAAATTCAATAAAACATTTTTCTTCAAGCGGATTCTCCTGTGGTCATTTTTCTCACATTAACACAAAGATACAACAAAAAGATTGCAGGTGGAAATCTTTGTGTATTTTTATTTTAATTATTTAGGTACATCAATTTGTTTTATTATAGGTGCTTTTAGCTATATACATGATCAACATACTATGTTGAACATTGGCACTTCAGATGTTTGGAAACTACAAATCCCAGCATGCCTCGGTGGCTATAAGGCAACGTGGATCGCAGTCAGGTTGTTTTTCAAAGTTTAATTTTTTGCTATTCAAAAATGCTAAGGTTCTCTCCCATTGAGCAATTTTTGTTTATCTACTTTGCAAGATCACATATGAAATGTATACCCGTAGGTTGTAAGTACGAAGACTAAAACAAGAACGCCTTTGAGTATTTTTTGAGCTTTGCAGGAATAGTTTCCCATTTTTCATTGGATCTGAATATACATGATGGTGTCGTGTAATGAGATATACTTTACTAGTCCAAGCACAAAATTTCTGACCTTTTCACATTGTGTAGAACTGATAATTCTTTTAATATCTGTCCTACAAAAAAAGCACAATAAATCGTGTATTGTAGTAATTCATCTAGTCAAAGAATAAGAGCAGCAAAACTGGGGCAATCGTGGATTTCAATCTTTACACCGAATCCCACTAGTAACCATTAGGATTTTTGCGTGGCAAATCTGGCACCTCATCTCCACCAGTTTTCACAGCCATTAATGCTCTAAATATAGACTATCAGATAGCACCTCTGCTCCCAAGGATACAGGAGACAATTCTAACTTAATCTGCTCAGCTCATACAATTAGCCAAGATAAATGGTGGATGGTTTTATACCTCTGAGATTTGATGGTCATGGTTGTTTCCTAACCCTTTGTTTGTTACTGCTCATGAGAAACACACTGCATACTGCACTGCTGTTAACTGTTTCAGTTACTTGTGATAACACATTTATTTTGTTCAACAGTTAAGCTAGCCATACCGGCCAGATGTCCTTTCTGATTGGATTTCTGATAGAGTGCCAACAATCGGAAATCCAAACGGAAGAAGAGCTTGAAGCCTTCACCTTGAGTCTTTCCCCAGATTTCCATTTGAAATCTTATGAGAGATAGGGACTGAAGGTGGGGTCGGTGGAAAGTTTTTACGCCTAGCCATCTTTGATTTTCCGATAACTTCGTACAACATGTTGAGTGGTCGAATTCAAAATGCCGTAAAATTGTTTTTCAAACTTTTAAGTGTTGGAGTTAAAGCTGGACAAGAGATATGGTCTATTGGCAGTGATCTCAAAACTGGGAGCACTAGAAATCCTAGCATGCCTTGGTTTTGGTCAGAATGGTTGGGAGTTGTAGTCCTAACATCTGGAGTGTCAAAGTTCAACATCGCTGGCCTCTTGGGTCCGCTTATTTTCCTATATTTTTTAACTGACCAATTCGTGTTTTTAAAGACTGTTTTGCAATTTAAGTTAAATAATTATTGTATCCAAGAATCAAAGTAAAAAAACCCTCCACGAGGTCTTGTTCCCGAGGGCCGTGTGGTTACAAAGAACTATGTGAAAAATGAGGGAAATTACAAGGAATTTGATTTATTGCAAGAATAATACACCATCCTACTAGCAAGATACATGTTTCCAGGTCTAACTATGGACAAATACATGTGTATTTTAAATGAGGTGCTGCCTAAAATGTTTGCTTTCTGTTTATAGAAGAATACCCATTTGCCCCATACCGTTTTCTAATAGAAGGCTATGATGCTACAGTTGAAGGTTTGAAAGCAAGCCAGCTGCTCGATCACACAAATCCACCCCATTAACTGGACATGGCTTAAGCATATAATCATGTTTTTTGTTTTGGTGTGTTTTTAATTATAACCAATTAAAATCAAGGGCGAAATGTATATTTTATTTCTAAAACAATCATTTTAGTAAAATAATGACTGTTACCATTTGTTCCTTTATTGATAAGCCAGTGTGCCGGAATTATCGTTAAATTCCACTTGGTAATGAACGTTATTTTAACAGTAATGCCTGCATCCCTGTATGTTTGAGATACTTGCAATATCACAAATGTTTTTTGTTCAATATTTAAAGCAACAAAATTCTAAACGATCTGACGGTTTGTGATGGGAGATAGGCCTTTTTCAGTGATGCTGGTCACAGCATAGAGCCTGCACAAGCGGCCCGAGTGTTTCTAACCTGTCGGCTCACCCATTCGGGCTGATTGACTGATAACCCTTACAAGGTTGTGTCGCAACCGCCTGAATATTGGATGGTTGTGTACCCAGCTTAAAGGCTTTTAATATGACAATATAATTCTGCAGTATCTTATTATTGCATAAATATCTAGTTCTGAAAATCCTTTGGTGATATTACAAATGCCACAATAAAGTATATACATGGAACCACTTTTTGTTAGTCTGTTCAAGTATTGCGCTGGGGCCTCAAGTGACCGACAAACCTGCCACATGTATTATAGATTCAACCCTATTTTTTCAGTTCACCAAGCTACTCAAAATAAAGCGAATGACATGCAATGGATAACCAAGCAAAACCCAAAGCTCCAAGGCTTGTGTCCTGGGATGAGCCGACATGTAGGTAGCTTAGAAGAAAGGATTGGTAAATGGTTGACGGAATATCTAAAATACTTAGCAGCTGTCACAATTATATGAACCGTTATAATGCATTGATTGGATAGCTGAAACCAGGAACAATGAAGGACAAATTCACAAGTAATCAAACTCATGCAGAAACAAAGCATTAATGCAGAGATTTATCATATTTTAAAGGGCATAGTTCGACCACACAATCTACTCCCAACACTTTTTTTCCAATACCTTTCTCTCTTGGTTCTCCTAACATTATTTTCCTTAAAGTCGAAACTAAAAGTCCTCCAGACAACATTGCGCCAATTCACAGAGTCACATTCACACGAGATACAACAAGTGTCTCGACCTCTCCCTTTGCTTGTGGTGCTGGGTGATTTAGGAAAAATAACCTGTCGGGACCTTAAAACTTCACATTATCTGGAACACCCCGGCTAGCCAATTGGTTCCACTCAGAGATCCTCCCTCCCTCTGACATCGAACGCAGTTTCGTGTAAACACAGTATAAATGCTTCCTGTCCCCCTAACCATAATAAATGCTTTGCTTTTCATACATAAAAGAAAAGCAATGCAGTTTATTTCATGTGTAACATGATGTGGAAACAGAATATTAACATCTAAGTACAAATTTAAAAGTAAATATGGGAATCGACCTGCCAACCTTCGATTCTGTGTCTTGCTAAAAAGAAAGCCTTTCTACTCTATGCCAAAAAGGGGGGGGGGGCACACTGGGAATTGAAAATGTGTTCCAATTGTGTTTGTTTTCAATTCACCCCAATATCATACATTTTGAAGTACATGGTCAGTAAAACAAGTTCACTATTTTGTATTGCTCCGGAAGGCTGTCCAGCTCTTAAAGCTGGTTGGTAATAAATAACAAGCTGCTATACATAAAGTTTGTACATATGTAGAACTTTATATTTTTTAGTAAACATGATGGAACAAACAAAATGATAGCATAACAAACTCAGGCGTAGACTATTGTTATTGTGTCATAAGTAAACCAGGGGATTTAAACTTGTGACTTCTTGGCCTGTAATTCCTAAAAACACAGCTTTACTTGGGTGCACCACCGTCACCCAACAAGGACGGGGCTTATTTAGAAATGTTATACATTTTGCTAGAAACAGAATCTAGAACGTCTGTGCATAGAGACAGTGATCCTGGGTTCCAGGGGGCATAGATCTTTGAATACAACATGGGGCTGTGATTGGCACTGGCAATGACATGGAAGCCTTCTTTGTTACCAATCTATATTACTTATATCTACTAAACGCAACTTACTAGAGAAGAACTTTTCATGTATAGGTCTTTTGGGGAAAGAGCTTTCATGCTTAGGGTTAAAAAAATCAAGTAGAGTCTCCTTTAAAATTCACCACTTCTCTCACTGCACTACTTTACAGATTTGTTGTGAGTTTTTTTGTGTGGCTGTGCATTCAAAGCAAGACAGCTTTTGTCACCATTGCAAACCGATGTCACCTTGACTGTACATCTGAAAAGAGTAATGGGACCAAAAGAAAAACAGTTTTTTTAAGGGGTCTGATATTGTTTGGTTGAAACTTTGTTAAGTCTGAACAGCTCTTTAATACAGTATCTGTGTATAATGTGATACTGAAACTGTTGATTAATAAATATAGCATAGAAAACATGGCATATACAATGTCTGAAATTTAAAGAAGTATATTGTTGTCAACATAATTCTTCCAAATTCCCACTGCAACACAAATCAGTTTATACATTGCCAACAAAGTCCAGTGCACATGCATTAATTGGCTGTGTTTACCTATAAGCACATTTCAGCCTTTAGTTGCAGGCCTTTACAAACCCGGTAGTGCAAAGTGCAGGCAGGATAGATAGATGTAGATAGATATGATATGATATAGATCGACAGACAACAGACAGACGACAACAGACGACAGATCGATAGATAGATGATAGATAGATAGATAATAGATAGATAGATCCACTAATATTCAGATATAGTAGACGTGTGCCATCAGATTCAACCTAACACGGACATTGATGGAAAAAACTATTGTAATATGTTTCAAACTATTGCACAATGAATTTGTCCAGTATGTAAAACTGGCAGTTTTCAAAATTTATTCCATGACAAAAAATCTAAATCTCTAATTCAACGTAGCACACTCACAATATCAAAACTAAACCACATTTCCAATTCCAGTGTGTACTGGCAGTGAAATCTCATATGATCTTCACATCCACCTGTATGGTCATTTGCCTGCCTCAGATGTGAATTTAATTACAATTCACCAGGGATATATTAGATGTGAATTTAATATAGATCACTAGGGATAGTTGTCAAGGATCTGGAGTTCCTAAATCCAAATCTTGCCTTTTATCAATGTATACTCCTTTGAGAAGTTTTAAAGTGAATTAAACAAATTGCTTTTAATATAAGATGATAGGAACCCCGGTATAATTACTTTTGCAGTAATAAGAAAATATTGGAGGTATACAACCGTATTTTTTTCTCCGTTGAGAAGTGTGAGAGAAGCATGTAGTGTGGTCCACATCTAATTACTCTCTCCTGTGGATCCCTCAATTAACCTATTTAAATGGTATTTGATTTGGAAATATAATTGAGGGATACATTCATGATTTCAGGCACATTCAATGTTCCTCCCATCACTTTAATTGAAAATGTGTTCTAGAGCTAATTTTTAAATTGAGTCGGTTTAATAAACTGCAAATACTCCAAAAAACACCCTGCTTTTCATTCCTCATTTAAATCCCCTTATTCTTAGCAGCAGGTACTGTGCTCGTTACATTTGTTAGGTGTCTGGTACACCGCTAAGGTTTCTGTACTTGTGTAAGGTTTCCTGGTACAACGTTGTGCTTCATACCCAACAGTTGTCAGACTGGCCAACAGGTTACAGGGAATCCCCCCCCAGAATGATCCATATGCTCACTTTCACCAAATATAAAATCTAACATTTAAACAAAGGCCAGGATTCATGCATTTTAAAATAAAAATAGGATTCTAAAGGTTGAATATATGTAAATAAATTATAATAGAGATATTAAATGTTATATGGGCCCCTAAACTTGTCCTGATGGGCCCCTGGTCTCAGATTTCCTGATGGGCCCAACACCTCGTTCCGCACCAGATGGCATTCCCAAGCCAAGATGTTCGTCAGAGTGGCAAATATTGAGTTATTTTGCTATTTTCCATAATATAAAACCCTCTAGCCCTACCAGGCTGTGAGCTGCCATGAAATAAAAAAATATGGCATTTCCTGCCATAGTCATAGTCCCCCCTGTGGGGCAAGTTAAAGTTTAAATAGTACAGGAACTTCCACTTCTTTTTTCACTGTTCCTGACTTTACAGCTGTCCGTTATAGAGCTCGATAATACTAGCAAGCAGTCTCCAAAAAGTCAATGGGGCCAGTTCTCCGCCCTCCATGCCCACCTGTCAATTCACCAATGCGATATTGAATGTCAGTATGCCACTAATTTACCCACTCACCTTGGTCGCATTGCCATTGCTTAGTGGAGGTTGTCCCTTTGTAAAAATATAATAAAGTTGTGCTAACCATTGGAATATTTGACACCTTAACAAGATTCTTTTAAGCGGTTGCGGCTCTCATACATCACCCCCAATATATTTAAATGGCAGTCCACCCCCAAAACTATAATCCCCCCCACTAATGGCCCGCACATGTAGTGTAGTGTAATCCTTACCAGTCACATCCCAGCTCCATATGGTTCCCTGTAGTCCCCTCCCCCCCCCAAAGTCCCAACCTGCCCACCAGGGGATAGCAGAGATCCATATAGGACTCTGCCTCCTACCTGGCCTCGCGGGAGAATTTTGGGCATGCCGTACTGCAGTCCCTTCTCCCCCTCCCTCCCCCTCCCGTTTTGCGATCCCTCCATCCCCCTTCCATAAACCCCTTGCCCAGTACATTAGTATATCTTCCCCCAGCCCCAACTGCAAAAAAATTATTTTAAGAAAGTCCCCAGACTCTACTTACCTTCCCTCTCCTCCATCATTCTGAAGCCGGCAGCCGCTTCGTGATTGGCTGCCTCTCAGCCAATCACGGACGCTGCTGCCAGTCCCCGCCCCTGCGTGCCGTGTCTTGCAAGCAGAGGCCGGGACGGTACGGAGGAGAGAGGGAAGGTAAGCAAAGGATCGGCAATGTCTTAATTTATTTTATAGCGGTTGGTGCTAGGGGAAGGCTTCTATTAGATGGGAATTTTTTTTTAATAAGGGTGGCCATGCCCTTTAGCACCATACCATATAAAATAAAATCCTAATATGATAGAGCTGTGTCAATTAACTGCTATAACTAAGAGAATTTCTCCAATAAAAGATGACTGCCGCCTCCCCTGCCATGTAATTAATAAATAAACAGGAAATGTGGGGGATAGGTGGGCATAAGTTTCTAACCTTTAAGAATGCAGAATTTGATTTATGAAATGTAATTTATACGCCAACATCCACAGGAAACCAAAGTATGTGTTCTATGCCAGGTTTTTTGACGCATGACCTAAATATTCCTTATATCAATAAATCTAATCTGTAGTCTGTCAGTCTGAAATAGCTGGACTGAACTAAAAGTGCCACACCAATATTTTTGCCGATTAATTTGACAGTGGGGCAGCAATCATTCACACAGAAATAATGGTTATTTTTGGCAGCGGTCTTTGCCTGACCAGTTTTACTGCCACTATATGGCCGGAGTGAGGTAGAGTCTAATTCAACGCCTCCTGTTCCCGTGAATAATAAGTTGTTTTACATAGTGAATAAAACTAAAACATTGCTAAAAAAAAAGCAATATAGAACGAAGGAGTATATTCAGTGCTACCAACGTATTTGGCAGCAACCCGTGTAGAACCTAATTGCTAATATAAACGTCCAAAACCCCTAAAGTTAATAGTTGAGATCCTGTCACTTACTACACTGATCGGGTATTTAGTGAATAATTTTAATTACTGTTGATCGATAAGACAAAGAGTAAATAAAAGACATCAACAAAGACATCTTCCAGACTTAAGAATGATTCTCCTAATTGCAAATCTTAGCAGGAATTGTTAGGGGAAAACTAAGCCCTGTTTTACATGGCTTGGCATTATCTAAGATGATGCTTTTCACCTCCTTTAGTCTGAAAGAAATATTGGTCAGTTTTTGTTTTTTTTTGGGGACGGTTCTTAGCTAGTGTGTAATTATTTTGCCATGAAAATGTTGCTGAAGGGCTTGATGACTTGTTGAGCCTCCCCACGCTAACCTCGGCTTATACTCGGGTCAAGTCCTAATTTAGCTCCAAATACTGAATACGGTAGTAATCAGTAGATGACGCCGTGTTAAAAAAAACTCCTTCACCTGCATTTTTGGGGTATTGTAGCAGGTAAAGATTTTTGTGTAGAGGGGTGGAAGGACAGTCCCTTTAATTAAAAGTTTATTGAACTGCCACTCCACATGTTAAGAAACTACAACTCAACAACCAAAGCATGCTGGGAGTTATAGTTTGCAAACATCTGAGGTGCCAAGGATTGGGGGGTAAGGTACAGGATTTGGCTTTTACTGTATGGGGATTAATATATGGGAATTCTGCTGTCCATTTAAAGGGAAACTTAAGTCACAGAACAATACTAATTTAGAAGGCAATAGTGGTGATCATTTTTACCCTCGGCTTATACTCGAGTCAATCAGTTTATACTATTTTTTCAGGTAAAAATAGGTACCTCGACTTATACTCGGATCAACTTATAATCAAGTATATATGGTATTACCATAATATCTAAATGCTACAATGTCTTACTCATTATACTCAAATCATTCTGCACAAATGCTGGTATTGATTTGCAAGTAAAGAACTTATGAACCACAATTTGCTGATTGCTATAGCTTTCAGGTTTACAATTATTAAACCAGGAACATTCACATCGTGTTGAATTATTCATTAAAAACAAATATTAATACAATAAATGGGGAAAAGTGATTTATGGTTTACAAGTGCAACATCCGTAATCTGTCCTATCATATTACATCCAAGCTTTTGACACATTTTCCTCAAGGTGATGTATAAAGTAGAACAGAAAGATGAATCCAAAACCTGTTCTTGTTTTTCAAGCTATTACCATTTCTTTGTGGAAGATAAAGCACAATTGTCCTTTAGGAAAAATTTGTTGTTCTGGTTTAATAGGAGAACCTACATTAGAAAATGTCAGCTCAGCTTATTTTCTAATCTAAATAGAGATTCCTTTGTTTCTTTAATTGAAAATCATTTATATGGCTTGAGTGATTAAAAACAGGTTCAAATACCTTTTAGGAGTCAGCAAATGGATTTAAGGCAATTTACAATATTAAATGCAAATAACTGTTTAGGGATGGCCGGTTCGCGGATCCGAACCCGGATCCGCCGCGGATTTATCCCGTTCGCAAATGGCGTATTTTTCCGGATTTTCCGCCCTACCGAACTTGAACACACGGATTCTTGAATTTTCGAAAAGTTTCGAAATTACGAAATTTCTCGTATTTTCGAAAATGAAACTCGTATTTGAAAATGTTCAAAATACGAGGATGTCTCTTATTTTCGCAAATACGTATTTTCAAAAATTTTCGAAATTACGAGGATTGCTCATATAAATACGCGAAAACTCGTAATTTCAAAATATTTTTTATTTTACCAGGTCCATTCGCGGATTTTCGAATTTTCTAATTTTTTTGAAAATTCGCGGATCCTCGAGCGGACCGGATTTTGCGAAGTTCGGACATCTCTAATACTGTTTAACACAAACATGCAAACATGCCTAAGATTCACCTTGAGACTAAAGTGTTGATTATCAAGGGCTGAAGACCAAATCCACTGCTGATGTGGCGCACACCTTCAATGTCTCTCAGCGTCAAGTCAGAGGATAAAGAAAAGATTTGAAAAGACCGGAGAAGTTTTTGACAAGCCCAGGTCAGGCAGACCCCACAAGAAACTGCTCAAGAGGACTGTTTATTGGCTCGAAAATCCAAGGCAAGCCCATTTTCAACTGCAGCAGAGCTCCAGGAGAACTGGTCACCTGAAATCCCTGGTCAACCAGAACAGTTTGTAAGATTCTGTTCAAAATGGCCTCCATGGTCAAATCAATGCCCATAAGCCAGCACTAAACAAAAGACATTGAAAAACCGTGTGGCATTGCCAAGTCCCACAGCCTGCTAAAGGATGGATGCTGGAGGGGAAAAAATGGCCTTTTTTATGGTTGGAAATATATGAGGTAGCTAAGATTTCTTGGTATTTTACACTATTGATGTTGCCTTTCCACCCTGCAGATCTCTCGCACACCCCCAAACTGGATGTAACCCCAGACCATGATTTTGCCTCCACAAAACTTCACTGCTTTCTGGGTAAATCTCAGCTCCATGCGGGTTCCAGTAGGTCTCCTGCAATATTTGTGGCAACTGTCATGTAATTCAACAGAAGATTCATCTGAAAAATCCACCTTTTGCCACTTTTCCAGCATCCATCCTTTTAGCAGGCTGTGGGACTTGGCAAATGCCACACGGTTTTTCAATTGTCTTTTGTTTAGTGCTGGCTTATGGGCATTGATTTGACCATGGAGGCCATTTTGAGACAGAATCTTACAAACTGTTCTGGTTGACACAGGGATTTCAGGTGACCAGTTCTCCTGGAGCTCTGCTGCAGTTGAAAATGGGCTTGCCTTGGATTTTCGAGCCAATAAACAGTCCTCTTGAGCAGTTGTCTTGTGGGGTCTGCCTGACCTGGGCTTGTCAAAAACTTCTCCGGTCTTTTCAAATCTTTTCTTTATCCTCTGAACTTGACGCTGAGAGACATTGAAGGTGTGCGCCACATCAGCAGTGGATTTGGTCTTCAGCCTCTTGATAATCAACACTTTAGTCTCAAGGTGAATCTTAGGCATGTTTGCATGTTTGTGTTAAACAGTATTAGAGATGTCCGAACTTCGCAAAATCCGGTCCGCTCGAGGATCCGCGAATTTTCAAAAAAATTAGAAAATTCGAAAATCCGCGAATGGACCTGGTAAAATAAAAAATATTTTGAAATTACGAGTTTTCGCGTATTTATATGAGCAATCCTCGTAATTTCGAAAATTTTTGAAAATACGTATTTGCGAAAATAAGAGACATCCTCGTATTTTTGAACATTTTCGAAATTACGAGTTTCATTTTCGAAAATACGAGAAATTTCGTAATTTCGAAACTTTTCGAAAATTCAAGAAATCCGTGGTTCGGAAGTTCGGTAGGCGGAAAATCCGGAAAAATACGCCATTTGCGAACGGGATAAATCCGCGGCGGATCCGGGTTCGGATCCGCGAACCGGCCATCCCTAAACAGTATTTGCATTTAATATTGTAAATTGCCTTAAATACATTTGCTGACTCCTAAAGAGGTATTTGAACCTGTTTTTAATCACTCAAGCCATATAAATGATTTTCAATTTAAAGAAACAAAGGAATCTCTATTTAGATTAGAAAATAAGCTGAGCTGACAATTTTCTAATGTAGGTTCTCCTATTAAACCAGAACAACAAATTTTTCCTAAAGGACAGATTGTGCTTTATCTTCCACAAAGAAATGGTAATAGCTTGAAAAACAAGAACAGGTTTTGGATTCATCTTTCTGTTCTACTTTATACATCACCTTGAGGAAAATGTGTCAAAAGCTTGGATGTAATATGATAGGACAGATTACGGATGTTGCACTTGTAAACCATTAAATCACTTTTCCCCATTTATTGTATTAATATTTGTTTTTAATGTAATAATTCAACACGATGTGAATGTTCCTGGTTTAATAATTGTAAACCTGAAAGCTATAGCAATCAGCAAATTGTGGTTCATAAGTTCTTTACTTGCAAATCAATACCAGCATTTGTGCAGAATGATTTGAGTATAATGAGTAAGACATTGTAGCATTTAGATATTATAGGTAATTACCATATATACTTGATTATAAGTTGATCCGAGTATAAGTCGAGGTACCTATTTTTACCTGAAAAAATAGTATAAACTGATTGACTCGAGTATAAGCCGAGGGTAAAAAATGATCACCACTATTGCCTTCTAAATTAGTATTGTTCTGTGACTTAAGTTTCCCTTTAAATGGACAGCAGAATTCCCATATATTAATCCCATACAGTAAAAGCCAAATCCTGTACCAGTACCCCCCCAATTCCTTGGCACCTCAGATGTTTGCAAACTATAACTCCCAGCATGCTTTGGTTGTTGGAGTTGTAGTTTCTTAACATGTGGAGTGGCAAGGTTCAATAAACTTTTAATTAAAGGGACTGTCCTTCCACCCCTCTACACAAAAATCTTTACCTGCTACAATACCCCCAAAAATGCAGGTGAAGGAGTTTTTTTTAACACGGCGTCATCTACTGATTACTACCGTAATTGCAGTATTTGGAGCTAAATTAGGACTTGACCCGAGTATAAGCCGAGGTTAGGTTTTCAGGCTAATTTTAAATCCTTAAAATCTTGGCTTATACTCGAGTTTATATGGTATTCACTCTCCTATAATCGTGGGAACATTAAAGCATAACCGTAATTCAGTTGCACAGGAAAGATCTGAGCATATTGTTTGTCATAAAGATAAATACTTTAAATAAGAATATTTTCAACTGAACTTCCCCTTTAAGGATAAGTTTCCACTACACTGCAGTGTGGCATGTGTTTTTCTGTGTGTTCCATTAACAATTACCTTGAAAGGAAATGTACATGATCCATACCAAAAATAGTGCATGTTACAGATGCTCACATACTTATATACTGCATGATGTAACGTGGAACCTTACCCTAATGGGGTTTTTTCAAGAAAAACTGTTAAGTAAAGTTAAAGGTCAACCTACCTGTCAATGTATTACTGACAGTATGTTGCATTTATTTAGAACTGTATTCATTCATTTCTCTGAAAAACATATATTTGATTATAATGGTAAGAAAATGCAAACTTTCTGTTTGCTGTCTGGCATAGTATGTATTTAACTTCTTCCTATTTTTTTTGTCAAGCCTAGCCTTTCTAGCAAAAGATAGATTCAATTTAGATTACATATGGAATTCCCCAAGAGCTATGTTTCTATAATTCTCCAATGTAGTTTGTAGAATCTACAAACAATACTAGTTCATTTCTATACTACTGAATCAGTGGTTCACTTAGCTATTTAGAAAATTCTTTATCTAGTAACATCAATACATTAATATGTTGCGATACCCTAGAGGTTTCAGCTTTCAGAGTTGCTGAATCACCATTGCTCCTCAGGTACACTTAAAAAGATTTTTTCTGGCTACATTCTTTAGCAAGATTTAAGGCTGTTAAATCTGTCCTTTCAGTGCAGATTTAAAAGGAAATGGTTATTAAAGGGAATGTCCACCCCCCAAATCTACTTAAGGGTATGTCCACCAATTTTTAAACATTCATTTGTCCTTTTTAACTGGCGGTAAATGTGCTTTGTCTTACCTCCCGTCCTTCAGTAAAACTTGCAGGAGAGAGGAAAGAACTTACCGTGGATCGCTCCAGTGATGGCTTTTTACTGACAGTCTCTGACGCATCTATGCTCCTTTGCACTGTGTGTGCATGCCCACACAATGCAAAGGACTGTGGATGTGTGGAGACTGTCAGTGAGAAGCCGCGCACATTTACCTCCTGTTCTTCAGTTAAACTGGACAAATGAATGTTTAGAAATTGGTGGACATACCATTTAAGCTATTCACCCCAAAAACCTAGACCTTGCTAAGTTAAAAATTCTGTCAGATGCTCCAAAGTATACTTACCAGCACTTAATCCCTCGCTTCTCTTATGCTGCTGGTTTTCAGTGCACTACAAGCACAGAAGAGGCCAGACTAGTAACGACCACCACTGATTGGCCCTTGACATGAGTGTCACAGCTCTCAAGATGTCCACTACTAGGAAGTAAATAAGAGTTCCAGAAAAGTTTGTATACGAGATTCTGAGAGCATTTTTAACCTAGCAATTTCTAGGTTTTGGGAAGACATTAGCTTAAGTTTCAATTTTAGTTTGGTGGGTGGACATGCCCTTTAAGTGCCAAGATGATATTGCAGTTCCCAGCTATCCTCACCATCTGCTTCTAAAGTAAAGAGATTGCAAACCACTAAAATACATCTGCACAATATTGAAATATATAGTACACCTTTACTAGGTGGGTCCTACACCTTGCAATTATTGAGATGTGCAATTTCTTCTTCACAAAAAAATGGATTTTAAAGAAGAAGAATTTAAGGAATTATAAGTAAAAAAGCTAGAGATGCAGAGACTGCAGCGGCCTACTGTGTTTTTTTTTTAATTTATTGATTACATAGCAAGACATGCAAGCAAATCATTTATTTAGTGTGTCTTATTTTTTTTTAATAAAACACAGCATAGTATACTAGGTATATTTGAACAATATAAAAAAAGTATTCCAGATGATTTTCCATTTGTGAAAACATTAGACCTTCCTGCATGTCTGTTTGAAATATAATACAGAATGAACAGTGTTCTAAATCAGAAATCAAAAACATATTTTAAACACAGTGGCATGATCTTGACAAAATGATAGAATTATGCCATACACATAATAAAGCACCATACTGAGAATGTAATTGAATACCACAGCTTCCATAATCTTTTTTTTCATGAGAATTAATGAATATATTTTCTATGTAAATGTAAAAGAAGGCTTCATAGTACTTGCAGTTAAAACAATGCTTACGCAAGATTAAAAGCTTCTAATTGTTTTACTAAAGTAATCATATGATTAAATGCACCGTATTGAAAATAATAATTAAAATCAAGTAACATTATTTTGGCAAATGTGTCTACAGAGGAGGAAGCATTTGGAATATGTGGTGCAGTTTTGGAATCCCATATACAAAAGGTACATCTTGGAAATGGAAGCAGTTTAGAGAAGGGCAACTAAAATAATAAGGGGAATGGAGGGGCTAGACTATGCAGGCAGATTAGACAAGTTAGGGCTGTTTACATTTGAGAAGCGACGTTTGCGTGGGGATATGATCCCCTTATACAAATATATTAATGGGCCATACAATAAACTCTCTGGTGCATTGTTTACTAATCGGTCATATCAGAGGACTCGTGGACATCCTTTAAGGTTGGAAGAAAAGAAGTTTCATCTTCAGGTTAGGAAAAGTTTCTTTAAAGTGAGAATGGTGAAACTGTGGAACTGTGGAACTGTCTTCGAGCAGATGTGGTAATGGCAAGTTCATTGAATAGCTTTAAAAGTGAGCTAGATAAGTTTCTAAAACTAAATAATATTGAGAATTACTGGTATTAATACATATACTGTAGTTCTGGTTGATCCAGGGATACTTTTGGATTAACATTTGGATTCAGGAAGGAATCCCCCCTACTTTTAGCTGTTTTTTTCTGCCTTCCACTGGATCAACTGTTAGGGTTTAAGAGAAGGGTGTAATGTTATAGGCATCTACCACTGATTCTTTGAGACATGTTAGCTGAACAAATTCATAACATATTTAATTTGGTCTCATTTTTTCCCAACAGTAACTGTAAAATAATGGTATTTCTGCACCAATTCTCCATCCCATTCTTAAGGGGAAGACATAGAGAAATCAGCATGATAGTAATAATAGGCGGGATAGGAGTTAAATTCATTGGGTGAGCAATCTGAATTCTTCCCCTAAGAATGCCATTAGATGCAAATTGTGAAGAAGCACTGACACAGATGTATGTGTAAATATCCTGCAATAATGTCAGTATGTTTTAGTTTAGCATCCTGCTGTGGACAACAAAATATAAGACTTCCTACTGGCCATGTAATTCCATCATTAAAATATGTATAGAGACTTTTATTGAATATGTGTTTTAGTCATTCTTAGGTGAATTATACAGTCTAGTTCTATAAAAGCTCATTTTCAATTTCCTAGACAATTAAATAGCAACCCCTATGGAGATAGGCAACCAATATGCTGTCTTTATTCAGACAATAGTTTTCAGATTAATTGCAATGTTGAATTAGCATCTACATTATGTTAAAAATATTACTCTCTGAGTATAGCTGAAGAATAGATATGTGTAGGGAAAAAAACCTTCCTGTTTTTTCTTGCCTTTGTTAAAGGACATGCCCATCCCCCAACTAAAATTTGCCCCACTGCTGGCCCCACTGTGTAGTGTAAAAAAAATCCTTACCCTTCTCATCTGCTCCTTATGGTTTTTCTGCAGTGTCTACTGAGATTCCAGGAAACTGAATAGTAGGAAGGAGCCTCACTGAGTGTCACTTGCCCCATCCCTGTACTCCTAAAGCACTCTGGCATGTGCAGGGGAGCTCTCCTCCCTCCCTCGCACCCTCCGTATCCCTCGTCCCTGTACTGTGCTGTAGTGTAGGGAACCCCCCCTCTACCCTAAACACTAGGGTTTAAACTTTAAAAAGTTCCAAAAAAAAAAACTTTCCCACCTTCATTCCCTCGGCTCCCTCAATAGCCAGCAGTCGTGTCTGTGATTGGCTGCCTCTCAGCCAATCACAGACCCGACTGCCGGTCTGGCCCCTATTGCTTCTCTGTTCCCGGAATTAAGCCACACCCCTATTAGGTAATTCAAAATTTACCCTAGATTTTACACTTGTACAGCAAAGTGGCATGATATTTGTACTTGTAAACCATACAAGTGCCAATATCATGACAGTTTGCCATGTACAGTAAACTGGCATGATATTGTTACTTGTGCAGCTAACTGGCATAATAGTACCCGTATCATGCTAGTTTGGTGCACAACTACCATTATCATGCCAGATTGCTGTAAAACTACCAATATCATGGCAGTTTTTCATGTACAGCAAACTGGTGTGATATTAATACTTTTTTTTTAGCAATCTGGCATGATACACTACAGAAAAAATTATATTTGGGGGTGGTGATACCCTTTAATTATTATTTCATATGGTAGAAAGTTGATGATATCAGCATATCCCTAATATTTTCCATAAGGTACATAAAGTGTTATCCCTTCCCACAGCAACACACGCACCTCAAAGTAAGTGCTACATTTTTATAGGTGTATGGGCACCTTTATTCAGTAAGTATTACTGTCAGCCTGGTACACAGAAGAGGCAATAGAAAAAGGAAGCATTTTTGCAGGAGTGGTACACACCAACATGCATTTCATCCCATGGGTCATATTTAGTGGCACTCACATCACCATCACACATGGAAGGACATTGGACCTTGGAATATTTGTAAAATAGAGTGCCGGGCTAGGTCAAACCTTAAAGAAAGAGGATAAACAGAAAACAAGTTTAATTAAATAATTGCTATTAGTTGGTCCTATTTTATGTATGGTATTTGAGGAGTTTATATATAATACCAGGAATTATAAAATGAGAAATGCTGAAAAACATGCAAAATAGCTGTAAAAACAGAAATTAATGTGACACTGTAACTCGGTAATTAATGCCAAGCAGTCAGTGTGTGTCCTTGTTAGAGATGGCCGGTTCGCGGACCCGAACCTGGGTCCGCCGCGGATTTATCACGTCCGCGAACGGCGGACTATTCCGGATTTTCCGGATTTTCCGCCTTCCGAACTTCCGAACCGCGGATTTTTTTTTTTCCCAAAAATTTTCGAAAATACGAGTTTCCCCGTAATTACGAGAATCTACGATCTTTCAGGACCCGGAAAAACCGAAGATCCTCGTAATCACGCGGATTCTCGTAATTACGAGAATTTTCGTAAAAACGAGAAATTCTTGTAAATTCGCATTTTGGGGATTATTTTCAAGACGGAGCAAGCCACATGACTAAAATTAGCCAATGGCAGCTAACATGATTATTGCCAGCCCCCTGGGTATAAAAGGCTGCTTCACAGGCGACATTTTGTCAGTGTGTTAGAGTGTGTTTAGTGGAGACCTGACAGTGTAGGAGTTGGAGAGAGATTTTTGCGCTTTTTGAGCTTGTGTCCGTGTCTGTGTGTTTTGTGTAGCTGACAGTGCTACTCTGTGGCTAATGTTTTCACCTCTGGTTCAATCCTGCCTGGCCCGAGAGCAGTACTCCATATTTGATCTTCGTTCTCTCTCCATGAGGCACCTTTGTGGTGTCACCTACTCTGACCATCTCATACAGCCGCAACAGCTACTCTGTGGCTAATGTTTTCAGCTCTGGGTCAATCCTGCCTAGCCCAAGAGCAGTACTCCATATTACAAAGTGTGGGCCTGCTGTAACTAAATGGTGCTGTTCCTACACATTCACCTGCTTTCCCTTGCACGAAGCATACTCTGAGGGAGAGAAGCCAATGGGGTGAGGGGTATGTCCAGTAGGGCCAAGCCTGCCTGGCCCCACAACAATGGTGGCAAACTGCAGTTGGCCTGCTGTAACTCAATGGTTGCTGTTCCTACGAAGCCTTACTTACCCTTTCACCTGCTTTCCCTTGCACGAAGCATACCTGAGGGGAGTAGCCAATGGGATGAGGGGTATGTCCAGTGGGGCCAAGCCTGCCTGGCCCCACAACAATGGTGGCAAACTGCAGTGTGCCTGCTGTGTAACTCAATGGTGCTTTCCTATGAAGCCTTACCCTTTCACCTGCTTTCCCTTGCATGAAGCATACTCTGAGGGAGGAGAGCCAATGGGGTGAGGGTATGTCCAGTGGGGCTAAGCCTGCCTGGCCCCACAACAATGGTGGCAAACCGCAGTGGACATTATGTAACCCAAGTACCCCCATCGCCTTTTTCCCTTGTTGTGTGCAAACTACTATATGGGGAATGTGGCCAATGTGGTGGTGTGTAATTGCATTAATGGTAAGGTATATACAATTATAAGTACCAGACATATAGCTAGCTAAAAGATATGTGTATTTAATTTTTCAAATAAAAATGAATGAATACGAAAATGATAACAAAAAAAAAAGCCCAAAAACTTAACAGAAATAAAACACAACTAAACAAAAAAAACACAAACAAAAAAAAAACAGGGGTTACTGGGGTACCCTCCTCTCCAGTCTGGGCAGGCGGCGGTCCAGGCGGCGGTCCAGGCGCCGCACCATGTGGCGCATCTCCCGCCGCATGCTCTGTAGTTCTGTGGAGGAAGATATTGAGAGAATTGTGTTGAAGATGTTTGAGCACATTTCCTAAAGACCATGCTGGTAGATGCAATTTGCACCTGATAACTACTTACACATACATGGTACGCAATGCTATAATGTTGCGGTAGTCATAAAAAGGAAAGCTCAGTATAAGACATCATTATTTCTAAATTCTTAGTATATCATTACCTAGTTATGGTAACAGTGATTTACTATTGGCTGTTGGATGGGTTACACATGCTCAGATCTCTACTGACCAACTGAATCAACCAGGGACTGGGTCAAGGGCAAGAACATAACGGTCTCTATAGGGGTCCTGCAAACACGAATCATATTTCCGTTGCATTTATTATACACAGACACAATGCTGATTGATGAATGGGCAGATTAAGGTCATTGGGATGGATAAATACTGCTCTTTTTTTCTTAAAAGTATATATATTATCACTGAACTTCCACTTATAAAGCGATATTATTGATCATGGGGGATCACCGATAAACAGCAGTAGGTAATGCTGGCATAAAACATTACGTTTGCTAAATTTTATCAGAACATTCTTGGTTTTGTATCACTAGGACTGTGCTACATACAAATTTTTGGAAGTGGTGCACCCCCCATAAAGCATTGTCAAACCCACAGTACCCAATGTGCATCAAGTAGCGTGGATTTTACACTGGGAAAATACAGATATTAATAGTCTTGTACATTACATTTCATTACGTTGCATATGATTTACTTACGATTCTCAAGCATGGCCGCCAGAGGGATGGAGAGGCTGGAGGTGCTGGAGGGCTGGAGAGGGTGGAGAGTCTGGAGGGGCTGGAGAGGGTGGAGGGGCTGGAGAGGGTGGAGGGCATGGAGAAGGTGGAGGGCCTGTAGAAAAAAAAATGTTTATTTCAACAATCACCGTCCAATCCATTAGTAATATATTACATGTATAAGAACATTTCCTAAAAGGCTATGTAGTGAAACTTTCTTGGACAATTTTGGATGTTTGGACCGAATTTCGTACTTAAGCTCAAAAACTGAGGGACAAGATACAGCCCAGAGTCGGGGACAATAAATGGGAATGAGAAATGAGAAGAACTGTGATCTGTCTCTCAAACCAAATTAATGGATTTGTTGCATTTTTTTTAACAAAAATTTTATCAGTGAAATAATAAAATTCACTTAATTATGACTGATAATTTCACTAATTATTGCTGACAATCAAGGTCAATAAAAGATAAAAAAATTGCTTAGGATGCACTTACGTGTCTGGCTGGTGCCAGGTGCCTCCACTTCGGGCGATGGACTGCCCGGTGGGGGCAATGGAGAGCCCGGGGGGCTAGTTGGTGGTAGTGCTAAAAAAAAAAAGAAATTTATTTTAACTCTCAACTGTCATTAAATGTTCGTATACATTTACTAAAAAACATTCTCGGAGAAGTTGTCAAAAATTATGCAAACATTTGGATAAAGGGGTTGGAACATATCAACGTGTAAAAAGCACACAAAGTGTGGCACAATTAATGATCCTCAATTTTTGCACATTATGCTATCGTACTGCACTCGCACGGCAATACACAGAGCGCACCGGAAACACGCGCTTGTATGCTTGTTTCTGGAGCGCTCGCACTGGTGTGCGCTGTAATGTGGCCTTGGACAAATGAAAGATTTAGAAAAAAAACATTTTTTCAATAGGCTGCGCTTCATTCTTCCTCTGGCGGGGACGGTGGTGGGGGTGGGGTATCCGAGAGAGATTCCCCTGCAATAAAATAAAAAAATACATAATGAATGATATATCTAAAGGATATATTAATTATATACTTTGAATTCTGCTTGAAAATACAGATTAAATAAGGCAATATGTTATAGTTCTTTTAAAAGTCAATCATATTTCTATGGCAATGATTTCATACCTTATTCTGGCTAAGTACTTATATTTTTATTGTGTGTATTGTAGCCACGGAAAGGGAAAAGTTGGTTGGGTGGAGGGGAGCATCAGTAGCTTGGTGTACTTGTATCTGTATAGATTTTGTGGGTAACACAACATTTTTAATTTTGGAGTGTAAAAATCAACATTTTATTTTTGACTTTACTTTCCCTTCAAATAGGGCTGCCATGTAACTAAAGGGTGGGCCAGTAAAGTGTGTTTAACTGTGTCTATGTGTGGGTATCAGTGTGTATTTAAAGATAAAAAGAAATCAATTTTTAATGATCGATTTCATTTTTAACTTACTTAGCCTTAAATAAGGCGCCATGGAAATGGAAGGGTGGGCCACCAAGTGTGTTTACCTGTGTCTAGTGTGGGTATCATTTTGAATTTATAGTGTTATGTTAATAAGTCACTTTTCAGTGATTTATTTTTTGACTTACTACCCTTTAAATAGGGCTGATATTGAATAATATAAGAAGAATAATAAGTAATAATAACCAGTGAATGAGAAATACAAAGAACTTGGATCTCTCTCTCTCTCAAGCCAAATTTAAGGATTATGATGTTTTTAAAAACATATATATAAATATGTTTTTTGTCAAGAATGTAAAATATTTTACTACTTTACAATACAGTAATATAATAAAAAGTATACTGCCTTCCATCATCTGCCGTACGGCTGCCACATATTGAGGCCTCTGCCTCTTGAGATCCGACCACTGTCTCTGGAGGGTAGAGACAGTGGTCTGGTAGCCAAAGCGGCGCAGGATCCGTCGCTGCAGCCCCTCCATGATCCTGCGCTTTTTGCGCTGCACACGATACGTTCCAGGGGGGAAGTCATCATACCCCCTGGACAGGAGGTACCTCATGGCATACAGCTGCCTAACAGAAGATGCCATTTTGCAGGAAGGAAGTTCCGGTTCCTCGTTTTTACGAAAATCCTCGTTCTTACGGAAATCCTCGTTTTTACGAAAATCCTCGTTTTTACGGGAATCCTCGTTTTTACGGAGATTCGCGGACTTACGGAAATCCTCGGTTTTACGGAGATCCTCGTTTTTACGGAAATCCTTGTATTTTCGAAAAATACTGTTCTCGCTAGCGGACTGTAATTTTTAGGTATTGTAGGCATTGATACGTGTTTCTAAGGACATTACCCAGGTCCCTGAGTGATTAAGTTAACATTACCAAGGCTATTTAGACCACTTTTAATGCGGATTTTGCCGAACTTTCATTTTAATACGTTTTAACGGGTCCGCTCGCGGATTTTCGAATTTACGGATTTTTTTCGAAAATCCGCGGATCCTCGCGCGGACCGGATTTTTCGAAGTTCGGACATCTCTAGTCCTTGTATAGTGTGGGGTGAGAAAGTGACAATGAGAGGAGGAATCTTCTGTGCCATTTCTGCCTCTGACTACAATACCCTGTAGGTTTAAAGCTAACTCATTTTATCAATGTCTCTTTGAGGTTAAGTCTAGTTTGCCTTGTTCTCAAAGCTCAGGAAAATGTGTCAACAAACAACAAGGACCAAACGCATTTTTCTAGCTTATATGTGTAAAAAAATATGTATGTAATGTAGGCCTCATTAACCCACACGCTATGCATAAATATAATGGGTTAAACTCACACTAACTAACAATAGGCTAGTGCGAGTTTAACTCCTTCAATTAATTAAATACTGTAATTTGAACTACTTTTCACACTGCTATTTAATGCCTGATAACGGTTGGCATTAAATTAGTGCTCGGGTTAGACGCAAATCCGGTATTACATACACATTTTCCCGGAGCGATTGCGGCTCTGGACAAATGAGGCCCTATATAATTATGGAATGTTATGTTTATTGGCCTCTTATATGCCCATGCCTATTGGACAGTGCATAGACACGCATGGCTATAGTCACATGCGTTACTATCGAGTAGTGATCTGGGGTTAGAGGTCTGCTGCAAAATCGTACGTGTGTAAGAAACTTTAAGTCTGCTAATACGTTAACAAGCTCATTTATCCAGGGGCGGTGCGCTGTTTACGTAGTTACACTAACCGATTCAATATCTGAAACCAAAATTTTAATCCTAATTGTCAGGAAAGTGTGTAGTGACTTGGCAAGAATGGGTTAACTATTGGTATTAGTTATTTCAAACCTTACCTTATATCTCCAAGAAGGAGAAGAGAAGGAGCCTGTCTGTGTGTAAAAAGGTTTCTAGCCCTTCCCAGTCCTATCAGAGATTTCTGGCAATCTAGCCTGTCAGGAAAGTGTGAAGTGACTTGGCAAGAATGGGTTAACTATTGTTATAAGATCTTTTAAAGGACCAATAAAAATACCATTCCACCCTGGAACAGTCCTATTGTTTATATTACGATTAGTGAAGCGTGTTACCAGATCTTCTTTTCCAGACAATGTGGGGCTGAACCGTATATCTGGAATTCTCTTCAGACCTGAAGAGTCATTTTGAGGACAACCATACATATAAAATAAATGTATTTCGGTATTGGAGTATGTAAGACAGAAACCAATATTATACTTGTGAATGGGAAAGTAGGCCCATTAAAATGATATCCAACATGGAGCCCTTATTCCCTTGCCAAGGTGAGTTATTATCTTGGGAAATATGGATTACACACAGGTCATGTTTGGTATTGGAGGAATTGATAATTAATACAGGAAAGGAATATCTGGTCAATATCCCAATACAATGTACATATCTACATTTATATGGAATCTGCCTAACTGAGGGGGAATGAATGCTTTTGGCTAGTCGTAAATCTGGACATTCCTAGACACTCCAAACCCCTAGATGTAGAGAATTCCAGATACACGGTTCGGCCCCACATTGTCTGGAAGGGAAGATCTGGTTACATGCTTCACTAACCCTAATATAACACCGGGGACTGTTTCCAGGATGGAATGGCATTTTTATTGGTCCTTTGAAAGATCTTATACCAATAGTTAACCCATTTTTGCCAAGTCACTTCACACTTTCCTGACAGGCTAGATTGCCAGAAATCTCTGATAGGACTGGGAAGGGGAAGAAACCTTTTTACACACAGACAGGCTCCTTCTCTTTCTTGGATTTGGCTAGATACTGCAGGGCAACTATTTGGAGCAGAGATATAAGGTAAGGATTTTTTTTTAACACTACACAGTGGGACCAGCAGTGGGGAAAATTTTAGTTTTGGGGGTGGACACCCTTTAAGTTGACCTCAAAATAGACAGCATTAGACATTAAACACCAAACTAATTGAATGTCGAACAATATGTATGGTACATCTACATACAAATAAAGGGTCACTACTCAAACAACTTTATATTTTCTGAAACTACAATTTGAGAGAAGTAATTTGTGGTACTCACATGTTTATCTGTGCTTGCTTTGTCATTAACTTATTAATGTTTAGTGATTGCTCCTAAATGCCCCCAACCTCCCTTACTCACTGTCTTCTTGGACACTGCTCTGCTTACACATTTCCCCCTCCCTCCACCACCCCCCCTTCTTTCTTTTCTCCGCTGATTCTATTAATTGTTGCAAAAAGTGTGCTGGCAGGCAGCCAAAGATCCTAGTTAGTGGTCAGGACTAGGGCACATATTATAATTTCTGCTTCTGGTCTTTCCCTCTAAATGCTGTGATTTCAAATGATAATTTCTCAGGATCTACAGCTCAGATTTAAAATTTGAAAAACATTTTGGAATAGTTGGATTTTTCTGTATCTAAAAAAAATTAGATGTTTGATGTATAGATTCCATTTAGCATTGTACAACTATCTATCAAAGTATTGGTTGGTTTGCAATCGTAATTATGATCGCAATAACCTTTTGTAGTTTATGGCCCCTAGAGATGTCCGGATTCTGTGATTTTCCAGAATTCCGCTTTACAATTTTTTTTAACCCAGTTCGTAAATTTTTGAAAATTTCGAAAATTCAATTCTTAAGGGAATTTTGAAAATGATGTAAAAATTATACAGTAACTTATTGTAAATGGCTCTGTGACCTGGGAAATGGTCTGGGGAACAGACAATAAGATTCTTCCAAAAAGAATCTGATTGGTTAGTATACCAATCAGATTCATTCTAAAATAATCTGATTTTAACCAAGTCTGATTGGATACAATCAGATTCTTTCAGAAAGAATCTGATTGGTTAGTATTGACAGAGAATCTAAGCTGTTGATATATTAAAGATAAGCTGGCATTATGACAATGTTAATGTTAGGAGACTAATTAGTGCAATGAGATTTTGCTAACAGCTCTGGATTTTTTTCTCTGTTTTTAAGTATTCAATAGCATGCGTGTCATTTAAATAAACTGATCCACTCATACCTGTAAATTATGCACATCATTCAGATAAGAAGGATTAAGCAAATATTTATAATGAATAGGAACTTTGCCCACACCTTATTTTTTTCTCAAACCTGTAGAATTCAAAGACCTGCATTGTATTAGGAGAACTGAAATACATTTCTATTTGAGATACATATTCTTTTTTCATTACATCATTGCCTAATTGTCTAGTTACAAAATACTAACCTTTCGGGCTGAAAGTTTAATTTAGATTTAAAGTGCTGACTTACTAGATTGATTTTCATTTCCATGATAAAAGGCCAGAACAATAATATATTTCTTTAGTAGTGGCATTCAAGAAGACTAAGCTTTTAGTTTCATTTATAACTGATCGTTGGTTTGGCAGTACCCATGGTTCTTAAGCTTTTTTCCTGGCAAATTGATTTTTATATGTTGTAAGATTCACATAAATGATTTTTTTCTTTTTTAGAATTTGTAAATGTCTTATGCATGATATTCTCACCCTGCCTAATTGTGAGCTGAAATCATGTATTTACAACTTTAAAAGAACTTTCAGGGAGATTCAATAAAAGTTCTTATCATTAAAAATGGTGCTAACTTTGCCCCAACCAATCAGATCTTATTTAACATTTGAAAGCTAACATCTGATAAGTTAGCACCATTTTTAACGATAAGAATATTTATTGAATAACCTTGATTGTACTTAAGCTTAATAACTAAAATATTGTTGATCATGACTCATATCAACTACCCATGAATTTCTTGCCTGAATTCATCCCAATTCATTTCAAATAGAATCAGTTACTGGTCAAGCAAAAGCTCTAATCCATAGAAATGCACACCAGGGGTTGTTCCATTGGCAAAATTTTCCCTCGCTTTCCATGGTCAACATTTCAGCACTTTCAGGGAGATTCAATAAAAGTTCTTATCGTTTAGAATGGTACTAATTTTGACCCAACCAATCAGATCTTATTTAACATTTGTAAGCTTACATCTGATTGGTTGGGGCAAAATTAGCACCATTTTAAAGGATAAGAACTTTTATTGAATAACCCTGTTTATATTTTAAAAATACAGGCATAAAAAATAACTTAGGGCATCGGACAGCAAACAGAAAATAAGCATCTGACTGTACATAAATATGGTAGGATCTTACAGTCATAATGAGTGTAATTACTGAATAAATGATTAACCCTTGCGTTGATTGTTATTTAAGTTCAACTTCCAATATCATTGCAAAATGTGTTGTTTAGTATCTGATATGAAGATGTTATTTTGAATATAATTATCAATTTTATTATTCAGCAACAATATGAAAATTAAGTAAATTAAAAAAAAGAGTAAATTAAAAACGAGAAATAAAGAGAAAACAAAAACTGCACAATAATAAACCATTATTTGCTGCACCACTAAAAAATTACATGAGACATAGACAATTGAAAGTGTGTGAGTGAGAAACTTCAATCACACTCCAGTAAGGTAAAAGGAAGCAAGGAGATAAAATATCTGAAAAAGTGTGTCTCCAGTTCGTTTCTAGCTCGCATTGTATTTCTGTGTTTGGATAAAAAGGCATCTCCCCAAAATAATATAAAGTGTGCTGTAAGGATATTAGTCATCAGTTATCCAAGCTTGATTTGAAATCTAATGAAGCAGAGATGTCCTCCTTGAATTGTGTACAAAGGGATGTAGATGATAAAAATTTCCAAAATAGTTTCCAAGGTATCAAGGGGAAGCTGCTTCCCAAGAGTTTCAATCATTTAATTATAAACGCAGGGCAGACTAAGGGAAAGGATCCCTGGGATAGTTATCAAGTGGTTATATAATATAAAATGGTGGGTATATCTAAGTGAACCAGTCTGTGTAATTCTGAGATGTTGTAGTTAAATATATAGGAAATCAAAGAGGTGGGAGGGTAAAATATGATAGAAAGCTTCATGTAAGCTTTCATAGAAAGCTTACATTGTCCTGGTAATTAGAACAAATAAATCCCCCATATATAGTAAAATAGTAAGTGTGGAAGTTTGAATAAAGACATCCATCTATTTAGTCCAACACTTTTACTTATCTATAATCCCTTCCTCAATTTATTAAATGCATGTTACATGGCTGCATTGAAACTGAGGAAGTCTGCATCATGTTTCTAGTGAGCACAGGTAAAAAAAACTTACTTTGACAGTTGGAATATCCTGATCAAATCAATTGCCCATAGACTTCAATAAATGTGCTTAATATAAAAAAAACCAGCAAATTTAGTAATAAACAAATTTATTCAGATTATACATGTTTTCATGTTTAATCTGTGCAAGAAAAAGTTAATTGTGGTTAATGGGTTGAGAAGCTCTTTAGAAAAAGGACCCCCCCCCCCTCTTCTTTGCAGAATAAGCAAAAACAGCAGTTTCTGTGAAGTAACAGAGACAGCTTCTTAATAACCATAGGCTGTAATGTCGAAAGTCATTATACTGAGCACTTTTATGAAAAGAAATGACCTTGACAGTAGGGATGGCCGGTTCGCGGATCGGAACCCGGATCCGCCGTGGAATTATCCCATTCGCGAACGGCGGATTTTTCCGGATTTTTCGCCTTCCGAACTTCCGATTTTTGAAAATGCAAGGATTTCGTTTATTTTCATAAATACGTATTTTCGAAAATTTTCGAAATTACGAGGATTACTCGTATTTTCGAAAATACATATTTTCAAAAATTTTCGAAAATACTAGTTTTCTCGTATTTTCGAAAATTTTCGAAAATACGCGAAAACCCGGAATTTCGAAAATTTTCGAAAATACGAAAAATCTCGGAATTTCAAGGGTATTTTCCATTTTAATGGGTCCGCTCGCGGATTTTCGAATTTTCAAATTTTTTCGAAAATTCGCAGATCCTCGAGCGGACCGGATTTTGCGAAGTTCGGACATCAGTATGAATAAAAGTTTTTTTTTTTATCTGGTAACTGAAGTTCATAGATCAGTCTGAAGAATTAAAATCAAAATCTACATGACAGTTAAAAATACACTAGAGCCTGATTCAGTACAAAGTGTAAAAGTTTGCCAGTGCTATAATCTGCAACAGGCAATCAAATGTGCACTAACCCAATAAAAAGCTAAAATCTGTTTGGTTGCTGCAGATTGATAGCACCAGCCCCTCTTATTGCATCAGCCCCTAGGTAGTGTAACCATTAGCAGTGATCAGTGAGTGGTCATCATAATTATATAAAAGCATTGTTTCTTAGAATGTATTCATGGAATACTGTTAGGAAAACTCCCCCCCCCCCCCAAGAAATATAAATGTTTTAATGTGCATACTGCCTTAATGTTTATTTCCTTTTAAGTTGACTGTGAACAACCAATAATTTCTCTTGAGGTATACTTTCACATAACCAATTGCCTTTAGCAAATGCATAAATCATCAGACTGTGCAATTCTCCTAGAGAGAAAAAGAGAACCTTGAACATAATCGAAGGCAACATATGAATAATTACTTATATCGTTTTTGTTTTAGTATATATGGCAACTTCCTAAGGGTGTAGGATGGAAGATTGATAAAAGGATTAATAGTTGTTATTTTCCCAAACTGAATATCTCAAGAGGATCAACAGAAATAGTTTGGCAGTAGCAATACAGTGTGAAAAGCAATCTCATGTTTTTTGCTCAAGGGAACTTTTATGCAAGAATGATTTAATGATTTTTCTATACTTTAGGACCAATATACATGTAGTCATAAGAAATAGAGAGATAGGATATATAGATTGGGTATATATATATATCCTATATATATAATGATTAGTACACCATTCCCAGTGCAATAACTGCCTGGGTGCACCCCTTGGTTGCACATAGAACAGAAGCACTCACAGGTCTTTGAATAAAACTTAGAATTTATTTTAAACAATAAAAAACACACAATCTATATCTATCTATCTATTATATTATCTTATATATATATATATATATATATATGATAGAAAAGAAACTATTGATATTATATTGGTTGGCTTGATAAAGGTCCCAGATTTGGACCGAAACATTGCCTTTTTTGCACAATAAAATTTCACTAAAATTTCACTTGAGTGCACCTAACATACTGGTACAGGACTATGACTAATATATATATATATATATATATATATATATATAATATATATATATATATTTGATTGAAGTCAGTGCACACAAAGGAGCTTCATTTTATCCAAAATAAGACTTTTATTCACACTATTTTGTGTAGATAGCGACGTTTCGGTTGTGGTTTATGACCTTTTTCAAAGGCCATAAACCACGACCGAAACGTCGCTATCTACACAAAATATGTGTGCATAAAAGTCTTATTTTGGATAAAATAAGCTCCTTTGTGTGCACTGACTTCAATCAATATATTTGAAACTCTCACCAGTAGCACCAAGGCAATATTCCTGTTGAGTGAGTGCCTAACCATACCCCAAATATATATATATTATATATGAGAGAGAGAGAGAGAGAAAAGATCTTTCAAAACGTCCGAGGACGGCCCGTATCAGGCCGAAATGCATGATCCTTCCGTACACGTGTTGCAGTGTTTGTGCCAAGTCCCAAGAGTGCCCTCATAGATGATAGATGGTTTTGTTCTGTATATAATATATATATATATAATTATATATATATATATATACTATATAAAATATGGTGTATATGTGTGCTCACACTGTTCTTTAGAAAATGACCTGGGTGCCACTGATAGATTATAAACATATAAATTAGAAAGGATCAATGCACACCAGGTTTTTTTAAATGGTGTTTTATTCCACCAACAAACCAACAGGCAATGTTTCGGTCCAGGTTTGGGACCTTTATCAAGCCTATTTACACATGTTAAACAGGTGATATATATAGAAATAACTCCTCCCTCATTGGTGACATCTCTTATAGTGCAACATTAAAAAGTTCAACATTCGTAAAGTGCAACATTATAAAGATACTATGTATTAAATGTATATTTAACATGTTATAAAGTGCATGAAACATGAATATAAAGTGCTTCAATGTGCATAGTGTAAAAACCCCTTTACTTAAAAATGACTTCCTTTCATATGTATTAAGCTATGGAGGCTGCTACTGATAGTATTGATTTAAATCCTCCTGTACCTGCAGATGAAATTCCCCAATTAGACTCAGTAGCTCTACCAGGCCCAATTGCCAAACCTATTTTTAAATCTAATCTAATTGATGGGGTAACTAGGGAGTGGACTGATTGGCTGGAACAATTTGAATTGGCAGCTACTACTAATGGTTTGGATGAAGGTGCTCGCTTGCAAGTCCTTTTGCTTAGTGGTAAAGCCAGGCAGGTATACCAAGGATTTACTGTAATACTGAAATAAAAAGCAGTTATCAGTTATTAAAAATTGCTCTGAAGCAACTTTTTTTTCAATTAGATCTGTATAAGAGTATATAAAGGATAAATCCATTTCTTTAGGTAAACTGGGAATGAGAAATGTTTGTTTATTAGGGCAATACTATTACAATAACATGATGCTGTGAGGTACCTTCTGCTATAATACATGAAGTATCATCACTACTTGCCGTGGTAAATTAACTAATAAGTATTAACCTAGCATGTTTAGTTTCAACCATACAGTGTAGCAGGATTGCCTGGGTCTACTCTCAGACCTGCAGGATTATCCCATTTGGTTCCTCTGGAAGCTGGTGACTGTCTGAGTAACAGTTTAAAATATACCTGTGTAAAGATTCTATATCCACTATATCCACACATAGCAAAACACACACACACACATAATTTCCATTGAGCACCAACGGGCTTAATTTTGCTAGTATTTATATAAATATATCATTCCTCTGCATCCAAACATCCGAATGACCAACTTGATCTCAAGTAAGCATGTTTCTATACTAAGTAGAGAAAAAATAAAGTTTTATTACCATGATTTTAAAGTCACATTAACCTATATAATACATAAGGCAAGGCATTTTCAATGGGGAAGAGCAGTGTTGAGAATTTATTTTAGAGTTACTCAGTGATGTCACTGAGTGACTCCTTGTATTCCACTGCCCCTCCCACTGTCTCCCCCTCCCTGTATTAGTCATTTATATAAGAATCCATGTTTATTGTTGACAGACAATGTTCGGTCCTTCTTTCTCTTTCAGTAGGAACAATAATTAACTATTAATACACTACACAGGGATTCCTTTATAAATGAATAATACAGGAAGGGGGAGAGACGGTGGTGGGCTGTTTTTTTTTTGGCTTGCCATATGTATTATAAGAAATAATATGCTACCTACAGTGTAATATATGGATTTATTTCACCTCGGAATTCGATGAACTGAATAAATGGTATATATGGTCATGGAACTCCTCGGTGGCGTAATATCCTTATATTACACTGTAGGTAGAATATTATCCCTTATATAATGCAATACTCTGTAACTCACCCTAACAGTCCATTAGTCTAGTCTAGGAGACCCCTGAAGATACATTTATCACATGTGTTTAAAAACAATTGCGGGAGAATTTAATAATGCAAAAGTGAAGACGAGCATCTTACGATTTGCCACAATTTCATCTGTTATCACATCTTGTTTGTGCTCCTCTAACAGCCCCAAACTAAGAGCAAAAGTTAACTTAAAGCAGGGGTGCCCAACCTATTTGACCTGAAAGGCCTCATTTGCGGCCCCTGATCACCTTTGAGGGCCACAATAGATTTATAGGCCTATATAAATTAAGTATGTGGCCTCCTAGAAAATACTTATTCCTTTAACTGCAGAAAGAGGTCACCCAGTAGTTGCATGGCAGATCTGGCAGAGACGGCTTCAGAGCTCACCGAGCATGCCCATATTTGTATAATAATGACAATACATTCCACCAAAACGTTCCAATGACTGACACACAAACTGATTAATAACCTGTCCTCCTATTGGTACAATTCGTCACTGTCCTTGGTGCTAACAGGTAACACCTTCTAGAGTCCAGACAGTCAGAGAAGAGGACAGTGTGGGACAGAGGGGGATTCCCCGCTTGGTGACTGTCCCCATCCTTTCCTTTGCGGAAGGAGCAGCTCTTTCAGGTGGCTCAAGGTGCCAGTGACACTGCTGGGGCTGCTTTAAACTTGGGCGGTAACGATACAGTCACTGAGCAGCACAGGTTGGGAAAAAGAAAAAACCCAATCCAGCACTTGGTTTTGTCCCTTGATTCTTCCCCACTGAATCATCCAGGGCACTGTCTATTCTATCTCAATTATAGCTGGCAATCCCTGCAATGTGATGTTCAGCCCTTGTCCTCCTGCTGCTTCTCTGGGACTTGCCGATTTGGAGGCTCTTCCACAGGTGGGATTGGAGGTAGGAGAAGGTCGGGCTGTCCATTGCACTCTGACCTGAGGACCCTTTGCTGCTGCTGCTGGGATGGTGGTGGTGCCATGCGGGAAGCAACAGGAGAAGGGGAAACACTTGGGAGGTTTCAGATCAGCAGTAGCTGCAGGTTAGGATAAGGGCCGCTGTTGGGCATCACTGACTTAAAGGGTTTTGTGACGGGATCACTGTGCTACTGTATTTCCTAAAACATTAGAAAAATAACTGGTTTTTAAAATAACTGCAAAACCTACATTAATCCGTTATTACAACTTATTTAAAAAGTGAAATGTTAATATAAAATAGACATGAAAACTTGCAGATAGAAACAGTCCTAAATAAAACGAGAATCTTTGCCCATTTTATGCTCAAGGAAATTTTTTTTGCTCTAAGAATTGTGTGTTCATTTTGTCGTAATTTTTGTGTGTTTGTGTGTTTGCCCTAACTCTTACAATCCGTGATAAATTGCAGAAAATGATAGGTGACAAGTAACAATTTATCTTACCTAATGCAATTCTGGATGGCCATATTCATGATGAGTTTGTGGCAGCAATAGGATAACTGATCACTGTTTACTAGGGATCTGCAGCCCTGGGCTAAACAAAACCATGCCAACAGATATCACTTATGTTAAGTGTTTGGAACTCTTTCTACATACAAGCTTTTTTTAAAACGTTGAATCTAAAATATATACATATATCTGAATTTTCCTTACTAACGTGTTCTCCCTACCATCATGTATGGCCAAATTTTAACCTCAATGTAAATGTCACAGATATATTAGTAATATAAGTTAATAATAAAAACTAATAATAGTCTCAAACAGTAAATAACCAAGTACCATTTCCACTGAGTTTACATATAAACCTCATTTCTTTTGCCTTTGGAGGAGAATATAAAATTGCCATTCAAATAAAATCAAAATCAAACTTAAATCCTGTAGCTTTTTATGTATATATTTTGAAGAACCGAACAGATTTGAAATGTATCTTCACTCAAATTTCGTTTTAGTATTTTTAAAAATTGTTTCAAATATACATTTTGACAACGCAGCAAAATAAATCTTTCTGAAATTAATTTACCTGATTTTCTTTATTCATTACACTAACTCATGGCTAGTCTTCTAGCAGATATGTAGTTAAATAAGGCATTACCAGGGCACCATGTCTTGAAGCTTCTAAAACATGCATTGCATTTTTAGCACATTAATGCATGCCTGCCATGAACCAATTGTTTGAATTGGTGAGACCCAGCAGATTAGCTAGTAGGGACATAAAGGATGTGTAACTAAGAACCAGTGGGATGCATGTGACCCAGCCACCAGCTTGCCCCTAGTGACATATAGGACCGGGTGAAGAGTGTGGTTTACCAGCAAGGATACCATTGTTGGACATGGCTTTTACTTTTACTGTTTTACTTTTCCTTTTTGGGGGAAGCTCTGTGGATTCAGACTGTAGGTTATCTCTGGAAGTCCATTCCGACCAGATTGAGGGCTGCATACAGTACCTGTGATACTTTCCAAACTGTTTGGTTTTTCACATTGTTTAGACACAAAACTTGGTTCCTGTGCTCCTTTAGCTGCTGGTCTTTTGTGATGTGGTTAAGGGACGTCCAACCCTAGCTTTTTAGATAATTGATATGTGTATTGTATATTGTTTGCACAACACTTCGTCTTTGTGGATTAGGGGAACTTAGATGGATGTGATTAAACGTCTTTCATTTTTTGACCTTACAAGTGGCTGTGCCTGGTTTGTTGGGGGGGGGGGGTTACCTTGACGTGGTTGGAAGGCTTTTCACTTTTATGCATAAAATTGTAACTAAAAACCCCCATGTTTTTACTGTTTGCACTAGCACAGATATTATGATATATGGGGCCCAGGAATCTGCATTGATCATCTCTTTTCTTGTTTGTTCTAATGTTTTGGTCAGATTAGTAGCACTTAAAAGCATATGCATATCCCGCCAATCTGCCATCATGTACAGATGCTTTAAAATCATGTCGCGACAATGTTTCTGCATTTGTGACTGTTGAGGGGATAAGCACTTTCCAGTCGCTCCATACACAAGTTAATCCTCCATGCAGGAAAAGCCAGCTAATGAGTACCAGGCGAGTATCGGAGCTGCCATTACACATGGAAAAAGGGTCAAATTCCTCCTCATATATTAGACTTTTTTAAAGCTTTTAAACATTTCAACATTTCAACAAAACCTGCTTAAAGGGGAACCTAAATGACTTTAGGTAAATTGATAAGAATTGCTCCCCTGAGAATTTTTGCAATTTATTTTTATTGTTTATTTTGCATAGTTTTGAAGATATTTACATTTTTGTGTGTGATATGGCAGCAGCATCACCGGGTCCCCTGCACTCTCTGCTTCCTGCTCTGAAACCATGTCAGTCAATCTGCCCTGTGTCTCCTCCCCCCTTTGCAGCCCCCCTGATCCCTCTCACTCTGGACCCCATGGTTCCTCCGTTGCAGGCCCCCCTTGGCCCATTCTGATACAGCCCCATGTGCCTCGCCCCCCGCGGTGCCGTGGCCCACCCACCCACGGTTGCACCGTCCCGCCCACTTGCGGGTGCCGTGGGTCACTCAGACCCACCCTACAAAACTGTGGAAACAGCCTTTTCAGGCAGAGTGAGAACTCTGCCTGAAAAGGCTGTTTTTACATGTGGGAGAGTAGGGCTGTAGATTCCCTTACCGTCTCTGTCAGACTTCAAACACAGAGAGGAGGAGGGACTTCATTCTCCCTCACACATTGAGGGAGTCTGAGGCTGTGCTCGCCGGCGGCACTGTGTAGAGAAGCCTTAGGAATGTCACATGTCAGCCTCCCACCCATTAACTTTCTGGTCAGTCATTTCTGTATATCTTGGGCTGTGGAGCACGTAGAAAGGTAGTTTGATGGCTCGTTTTAAAGGTAGGAAACTGGCCTTTCGTATAAACTTAAGCTCCCCTTTAAAGTTAAACTATACTCATGCATTAACTGACAGATCTATTTCCTTCCCCAGCTTGCCCTCCCCTTCATTAACATATACTTACCAATGTCAGAAAGGGGTAAGAGAGTCAATTACTTGGGGAGATGCCAGAGAGCAGTCAAGTTTCCTTAATATTCAATATATATTGTCTAGTATTGTGTTTTTGTGTAAATAATGAAAACATTTTATGCATATGTATGAAATTAAAAAAGAATTAAAGCTTTTTAAAATTTTTTTATTTAAATATACAACAGGCAAGGATGCTTATTAGTAGAAAATTGGAGGTAATGGATTCTATGACATGGTTGAGTGCAACTGTTTAAATTCCCTCATTCTCTCATCTTACAATGCATCTCCAGTATTAAATGTGCAGGAGTGTGAGCAGATTTACAATGCAATGTATACAACATACAGGTGTTTCCTGTGAGAAATCACAACAACTTGTTGCTATTTTATGTAGAAAAGAGTCCTGTTTGTTACCTGAGAAAAGCAGGACTCTGGTTAAAATTGGAAGTGTGGAAATGTGCCTAGGGTAAAAGTTCATGCCTATAATTATATGTTTACCCAATAAACCACCCATAACAATGGCGTGGCTATCCTGTACAATAGAAATCGAATTTTTGTTATGATTATTAGTGCCGGTAGGAAGAGTGACTCCAAGAAAAGATTTCATCCAGTGCCGCTCCCCTTACAAAAGAAGTCAATGGGGATGTGCTCCTGCGATCGAACGTGTGAACGAACCATAAATGTGTTTACCAAGAAAGACTTTCATTTACCTTTCAGGAAACAATTACTTTTCTACAATTAATGGGAATTTATTATATATTTCTGATTGTTTGCATTAGTTCTAGCCATCTGGATCCCCAAGCCCAACATATATGGGTATTTAAGTAACTTATCTAACTTGTATCTAGGAAGTATTCTTGACACTGGCCATAGGCAGGGTTTTTTCAGGAGAAAGTGGTAACCAAACAAACAGCAAACAGAAGGTAAATATTTAGGGTATCAGATGGACAGAACTTTGAACAGAATTGTAAAGCACAGTTACCAAGGGCCATCATACTGATGAGTTCCTACACTAGCAGGGCGATGCACCAACAGGCACACCAATCCTATTTTGGAGTTTAAGTCACGCTAACCGATGTTATATCAATTAGCTTGACTTAAACTCCTTCATTGCAGGGCAGAGGTAAGGTGATGTCACTCTACTGGAACCAGGAAGTTTAAACATTCACCCCAATATCATTTCTCACAGGCTGTAGCCAGAGACGTGATTGTCGGCTTATTATAAAGGAAATACTGCAGGCTTTCATTTAATCCTAACTTGTTTGGAGACCACAGTTGCCCTTTAACTGAATTGTGACCATTTGTGATTAAGGAATTCTATAATACTGATAGGACTAAAATATGTGCATTTGTGTGTATCATGCAATAAAAACCTGAATTCAGTTCATTATTGTCAATTGTATTTTGCTAGGCAGTAATTGAGAGCTGGGATGCTTATGAATATGTATCTCATGAGTTTGGCCTTTTAGCATTATAGCAATATACTTTGGGGGGGATTTGTTATTTACTAAGCAATACATTAAGAACTGCAGTTGCATTGTATAGAAAACATAAATGCATTGGGTGGGATTTATGAAAAGCTGATTATTGCTATTTTTTCCCAAAGGTTTCAGATTGTCCTCATAAATAATATATGGAAACATAAAAATTTGAAAGAAATTTACTTTACAGTAATATTTTGTTCACTGCAGAAATCTAAAAATGATATGTTGTTCTGTTCTCATACCCCACAGATAAATCCCATTAATAATCCCTGATCAAATAGATTCGACTGAGTTGGAGTTTTTGGAGGTTTTCATAAATGTGTTGACACATATTTTAAATAGATTTGTCATATTTATGATATTTATGTTTCTTTTTCTTTAACATTCAATTAAATCGAATTTATTCGAGCAGTCGATCTTCTAAAATGTTAAAGGTCCAATCCATACCTCAAATATATAATTTTATTTATATAGCGCCACTTGGGGATGCAGCACAGATTATACAAACGGGGTAAGTGCAAAGCATTATACAGATAATAAAAATGACATAATAAAGTTTCAAAGATTAGGGGGCATATTTATAAACGATCGCTATTTTCTCCATTTCGCTATCACAGGACAATGACAATGGAGAAAAGTATCGCTGTGGGGATGTGTGCCGATAGTTTATTCATTGCGTTAAGTGTGGTATCACTACGAAAAGAGAGATTGCTCTGTAGTGTAATTTCAGAGCTATTTTTGTCATTTTTAAATTTAAAGCTATTTAGAAATAGGTGAAATTTCACCTTTTCCCACCTTTTTTCCCTTTTGTTGTATTTTTTGCGGTTTGACTAGAATTTTTGCCAAACATCATTACTTACTGGAATGTTCCATTAACATGACTATTTCTTACACAGCACTATGGTATGTTCCCATATTAATGGAACTGGTTTGATAATTAGCTGCAGTTTGCTGAAAATAAGCAATACTAAGAAATGTCACCTATTAATAAAATAGAGAAAATTCGCCTTTTGATTTTTACACTACCGTATATACTCGAGTATAAACCGAGTTTTTCAGGCTGTAAAACTGAAAACTTGGACTCGGTTTATACTCGAGTCACTAAGTACCTGTAAACAGTGAAACTGGACTCGGTTATACTCGGTCACTAAGTACCTGTTAACATCCTTTGCATTCCGGCAGCAGCGTCCTCTCCATTCCGGCAGCCGCACGATTCATGTACTGGTGCGCCGGCCGACATCACTGCCCGGCGCCAAGGCCGGCGCCAATTAGTGACGTCAGCCGGCGCGCCAGTACAGGGATTGAGCGTGCTGCTGCCGGAATGGAAAGGACGCTGCTGCCGGAATGGAGAGGATGCTGCTGCCGAATGGGGAAGACTACACCTTCAATGCCAGCAACAGGAAGCCCTGGATGGAGGAGAGCCCACAGGTACAAACTGAACTGGATGGGAGGGTGAGGGTGGCATTCAAGATGTTTGGACTAAACTACAACTCCCAGCATGCTTTATTAGCTGGGAGTTGCAGTTTCAACATCTTGAATGCCAAGTGAGGGTGGCATCAGGATGTTTGGAAACTACAACTCCCAGCATGCTTTATTAGCTGGGAGTTGTATGTTTCCAAACATCTTGAATGCCAAGTTACTACCCTCGGTTTACTCTGAGTCAACAACTTTTATTAGATTTTTTAGCTGAATTGGGTACCTGGTTTATACTCGGGCGGTGTATATCGCGTATATACGGTATTTACAAAATACAAAATAATGCAAGCAGAGGGGCGGGACCGGCAGTCGCGTCTGTGATTGGCGAGCGCAGCCAATCAGGAGTGGCTGCCGGGAGTTCAGTGCGCGGAGGAAAGAGGGCAGGTAGTAAAGTTTGGGGAACTTTCTAATAAAATAAATAGAGCGGTTGGGGTGGGGGGACAGGGGGATGATTTACCTAAGGTTTTTATGGTAGGGGGAGGGAATGCTAATCGGGAGGGAGAGGGAGGGGAGAAGGGCTGCAGTACGCATGCCAAACTCTCCCGGAGGCAAGGTAGGAGGCCTGTATGGACTCTTCATCCTCCTGGTGGGCAGTTTTTGGGACTTTGGGGGGGAACTACAGGAGAAACTTATGGAGCTGGGATTTAAAGGGCATCATCTACCCCAAAACTATAATCCCCCAACTACTGGCCCCATCATGTAGTGTAGTTTAACCTTACCTCACATCCCAGCTCCATAGGGTTCTCCTGTAGTCCCCTCCAAAGTCAAAAACTGCCCACCAGGAGGCTAGCAGGTCCATATAGGACACTGCCTGCTACCTGGCCTCCCGGAGATCACTGCATGCGTACTGCAGCCCTTCTCCCCCCTCCCTCCCCCTCCTCTCCCTCCCATTCTGATCCCTCCCCCTAACATAAAACCCCTTCATGGCAGCCTTCCCCCATGTCCCCCAGCCCCAACCGCATAAATTTTATTTTTAGAAAGCTCCCCAATCTTTTACTTACCTCTCCGCTTTCCTACGCGGAGGAGTGAGCTGCCGGCAGCCGCGTCCGTGATGGCTGCCGCTCAGCCAATCAGAGACGCGGCTGCTGGTCCCGCCCCTCTGCTTGCATTCCTCGCAAGCAGAGGGCGGGAGCGCGGCGCAGGAAAGAGGGGAGGTAAGTAGAGTTTGGGGGGCTTTCTAAAAAAATAAATAATGCGGTGGGGCTGGGAGCCCAGGAGGAAGAACATATCAAAAATTTTATTTCAGGGTGGACATACTCTTTAAGGTAAGGATTAAACTACACTACACAATGGGACCAGTAGTGGGGGGAATTATAGTTTTGGGGGTGGACATGCCCTTTAAATAACAAAGATAGGTGTTCAGTGTGTATTAACCACACTTAGATACCACCAGGGATTTACATATTTATCATAACATGTGCCAGCTTTTTCAGCATTATTAGTGCTACTTTTTGCTACATAATTTTCGCTTTTGATGAAAATTCGCCTTTTTAATAACTTTGATGAAAAGAAAAGTTGAAAGCAAAAAATAAACCTTAAAAAGCGAACTCACAGATCGTATTACAGTAAATTCCTGGAAAATAGTCTAACACCCACTGAGTACCTATTAGTATTGAGAAACACTCCACAATGTACTGACACCTCCATGGACCCATTGGCAGGCTAAATAAATGGCCACTTATGTGTTTTTGCTACCTCAGACTTGGCGAATTGGAGTGGCTAAACTTAAAAAAAACCTTCTTCCATTTTATAATATGCTTGAGAGTAGAACCCGAGAGGACACAACAGGCGCACCCGGCGCGTTAAACCTAGGCAGCGTACCGGTGAGTCACACAAGTAAACTTTGGCGGAAAGGCAGCATTAAAGAAGGCGAAAAGTTTAACGAACCTTTATAAATATGCCCTCTCTTATGACTAAATATATATTGGTCCTGAAGTATAGAAAAATCATTAAATCATTCCTGAAACCCCCCTGCCCTAGCCAGGAGATCTGCGCTTAGCTGTTTTGTAACCGCTGATCATGAAGTATAAAGTAAAGATGCGCACAATCAGCTGTTTAAAATGCCAGAGCCTCCAATCTTTTTAACAGCTCATCGCGCGTATGTTTAATTAATACACGCGATCCGCTCTTTAAAAGCAGCTGATTGCAGATTTCCTTCTTACTTCCCGGGCCCCCCTGGTCACAGGGGTGGCGGAGGCAGAAGTTACACCATTGGCGGTGTGCCTTGACACATTAGGAAAGACATCCCTACTTTGAAGAGCTTACAATCTAAGCAATAGAAAAAACACCAAAGTTCTTTACTTGAGCGTTGTAGGGGTGTGGGTTGGGAAAAAGAAGGATATGGGTGGGGAAAAGAGGGTAGAGATAAAAAAATAATAAAATAGGTTAGGATCTAGATCCCTGTAGAAATCAGTTTAAAATTACCCTTCCATATACTAAAACCTTAAAACACTCACTTTTGCCAATCACTATTAGGGATATTGCAGACTTTAAACCATATCCCAATATTGCTATTTTGCGATACTGTGCATATAATGATTCGTAATTGTATGATCGACAAAAATTCTTACCTTACATCTCTGCTCCAAATGGTTCTCCAGCAATGCTTGTCCAAAGTCCAGGAAAGTGAAGTGAAGGAGGTGTCTGTGAGCCATCCTTGCTGATTCCTCAACCTCGACAGGAATGTGACATGCGCCGTGGAGCCCTTTACTCCTCCCTCCATCATGATCCATCCTCTTCGGCCGTTGCACCTAGCTTGGTTACAAGGTAGGTGCCCTTTTCCCACCCCCAACCGCCAAAATATTTTTGCAAAATAATGCTCCCATCGTTACTTACGGACCCTTCTCACCTGCGCCGTCTTGAATGACGTCTTAGCCAATCACAGACGCGGCTGCGAGTCCAGCCCCTACTTGCAGCTTCTGCAAGCAGGGAGCTGGATTAGAACCGCACGGGAGAGAATGGTCCGTAAGTAACCATGGGAGCATTATTTTGCAAAAATATTTTGGCAGTTGGGGGTGGGCAAGGGGCACCTACCTTGTAGCAAGGGCAAGGGCAAGGGCTGGACATGCCCTTTAAAATACCATAGCTGTTGTCTTTTTTGGTATTTTACTGCCGTATGTTCTAAAATGTATGACCATACTTTTGTACTTTTATGATAACTTTTATGATAACTTTTACAAAAGTTCAGATACTGTGGGTTTGTACATTTGTCCCTTTTTGTGCAGAATATAAATCTCTTTGTTTAGGAACTGATCTGATATATGTAACTAAAAGGGTTTCTGTGTTTTGTGGATTTCCTACTGGTATCTTAAATCTTGTTTTGGGGGTGGACATGCACTTTAAAGTATTTTATTATTTTTTTACATCTTTTATTTTATTTTCCCTCCTACTTAACAGTAAGCAAGGGACTTTTGAAGATGTTATATACAAATCAGTGGACAACTTGCAGTACATCCACCCCCTCTTGACCTAACAACATTACTAATCATACCAGAGTGTGAAAGTAACTCCTTCTACTTTAGGGTTATTACCCCCAAACTGAAATATTTAGAAAGCTGAAAGATAAAACTGAAATGCAGCATATTGTCATGTTACTCTGATTTCTGCTTCCAGTTAGCAACTGTCAGTTATAGATATGAACGTTAATATCATAGCCAAAGACTGAATGCCACCTCCTAAATACCTCCTCTGCACATGTGCACACTCATAAGAAGCTGAGAATTCTTGGGAGTATGCAGTAACATTTTGAGAGCCAGAGGGCAAAGAAGAACATTTGGTGCACAATAGGTTAGTCCTACATCTGTCAGCTTGCGATCTATTGTAGGCTTGGGGGGATTGCCCTTTAGATTAAGATCTAACATGTAAGGCTGTGTACAGACGTAGGGACTATTTCTCCTGACCGAGCATTCGGCCAGGACAAATGTCCATCGAATTCACGAAAAGATTGATCGTGCGGTCCCATACGGAACCGCACGATCGATCGGAATTTATCAACATGTCCGATCGTTTGTTCATCCGATCCGGCCAAAAATATCTGCTGGTGTGTACCCAGCCTAATTTACTAGCTCTTATACAACAACATGTTTATACTGAAAATATTTGGCATATATTAAATCTGTGGAATAAACTAAGTCTATTTTAAGCATACTTAACTGAATATACCTGGAAGTCCATTTTGAATACAAAACTCTATTCTTCAACCACTCCTTTCTTTTGTCTCCACAAGGTCTTGTGATGAATAGTTTGATCTGGCATATTGGTAACATGTTAAGAACCTATACACCCCAACCAACTGACTACCGTATATACTCGAGTATAAACCGAGTTTTTCAGGCTGTAAAATCAGCCTGAAAACTTGAACTCGGTTTATACTCGAGTCACTACTTACTTACCACTCCAGCAGCCACACGCTCATTCCCTGTACTGGTGCGCCGGCATGACGGCCAAGCCCGGCGCCAATTAGTGATGTCAGCCGGCGCCAGTACAGGGAATGAGCGCGCGGCTGCCAGAATGCTTACCGTACCTACCGAATGATCTTCAATGCTGGCACACAGGCACAAGTCCCAACAGGAAGCCCCAAGTTACTGGATGGACAAAGAGGAGAGCCCACAGGTACACACTGAACTGGGTGGGAGGGTGAGGGTGCAGATGATTGGAAACTACAACTCCCAGCATGCTGGGAGTTGTAGTTTCCAAACATCTTGAATGCCAAGGAAGAAGAATGTAGTTGTCTTTTAAATGAACAGCAGAATTCTCAAACAGTAATGTCTATTACTGTATGGGAATTCTGCTGTCCATTTAAAGGACAACTAAAGCCTCAAAACAGAATCAGAAGGCAGTAGTGGTTAGTACATTTTCTACCCTCGGTTAATACTCGAGTCAACTACTTTTATTGTTTTTTTTAGGTGAAATTGGGTACCTCGGTTTATACTCGGGTCGGTTTATACTAGAGTATATACGGTACCAATCAATAAAATGATCATTAGTCTGCTAGTCAAAAAATAATGGTTTCTCTGAAATGTTTTCCTATTTTGACCTGATTTGTTGAACCAGCTCTTTGTCATACAGTGCAGAAAAATGAACAACAACAAATAAGGTAAACACAAAGATACCCAACCACTTCTTAGAATAGAATAAAAACTCTAAATGGACCTGAAGGATGGAGGTAGGATTGATTATTCCTACAGCAAGTACAGTTTTCATTTGCCAGGTTAGTCCTGGACTAATCCTGTATTAAAGAAAGTGCTGAAGCCAGTTTGGGCTGGTACACACAAAACAATATTGGCAGATAGGACTTACCTATGTCCTTACCTATGTCCTATGTCCCTGTCCCAAGTACTTTTCATTATAACCATTTAAAAAAAAATTAATTCACACTATAATTTTCCTTTAACATTTGTGCTATATTGTAACTAAGTCTGGGTATTTCCATGTACAGACAACACCACACTACAACGAAATCAAAACAGTCAAGTACAAGCACAGTGCCTTTCAAAAAAGAATCATTATTATATTATTATGATAATTATTTATCAAAATAAATATAAGAATATAAGAAGGGAAGGAATTGTTTCTGCAATTTTCAGTTTTCTCTGGAATATAAATTTGTAATTTCTCAGTATCACAGTTTGTAGGGTTTTTTTGTTTTTTTTTGGCAAATGCAAGGCAGTATTTACCATTGGGCACTGTAGACATGTGTCTATTTGCAGCTGGCAATCTCTCTCCCACTGTTGGCACATTAATTTGCCACACATCACATTTTTATGAAGCATCTGATATGCCCTGTTAAATTGCACCATAACATGGTCTGTTTTTCCTCAACTGGAAGTAAAAACAGGTGTGGTTTGGGGTATGATCTGTGTTAAGTGGGATTTTATGTACGTATATACTCGAGTATAAACCGACCCGTGTATAAACCGAGGTACCTATTTTTACCTAAAAAACTAGTAAAAGTGATTGACTTGAGTATAAACCGAGGGTAGAAAATATGAACACTACTGGTTCTGTATTGTTTTGAGGCTGTACAACTGTATGGGAATTCTCCTATGCTTTCCTACCTTATACCCCATTTTTCACACTTTCCTCTTTATTCTGCCCCTCACTCCTCACACTGACCCCTTCCTCCTTTTCTCATTATGGGTCCCCCATCTGTTCCTATTCCTCCCAGCACCCCTTTTAAAGATTCATTGATTTCAGCTTATACTCCCTCCTAAATGAAAAATGGTAATGGTGGCCACTTTTTTGGACTTTGGGGGGGATTACTGGAGAACCATTTGGAGTTGGGGTGTAAGGTAAGGATTAAACTACACTACACATTGGGGCCAGTAGTGGGGGGAATTATAGTTTTGGGGGTGGACATGCCCTTTAATTTGTATAATAGTTTTTAGTATAAAATATTGTGCATGTAGCTAAAGATAAACCTCTTTTTTACCAAAATGGCTGTTATTCTTCACAATCAGGGATTAAAAAAAAAAGATTTCTCTATGGAAGCAAACAGACTTAGCACCTGGAACATCATGTTGCTTCTTCTGGATATCAGTATATTACCCACCCTAGTGAAATAAAGAGGTTTGTTCCATCTCAATTATTCTCTGCAAGAGACATTTTTTTCTATTTATTATGAAAAAGCCCCAGTATTTGATTAATCTGACCATTGGAGCAGCCTTATTTCTCTGTAAACTTCTTTTGGAATGTTGACTTTTCCCATTTCACAACTGTGCACAACACATGCATTAATATTGCACTAAATAATGTTCTTTGTCAGTGTGTGGTGCTTCATAGCTTAAGTATTTTTTATTTTGTAACCATTTCCAATGCTAGTGAGACTAGCTTAATGTTTCTCAGGCAGATTTTTTTCTATAAGGTCATTTAACAGAATCTCCTTGTTAAAGCCTAAAAACCTTATCCATTAATTGAACCCTTGCATTGTCTTGGTAGTAACACATCTCATGTGGCACAAGGCATTTTAGACAGATGCTGGTACAGTTCTAAACATCAAAGAATTTACATTGAGGGTCAGACTCAAAATGCAATTTAATTTGTTTATTAGTGACCACACATCAAAAACACAATGGGTGAGATGCAATAAATTTCACATTCACAACCTACCTGCACTTGTTCCCGTAATGTATTAACCACTTTGCAACCTTTAATACATTGCGAAAACTCTAGCGGTTAGTTTCAAGCTTTTGCGCGACTTTAAATACACAATTGAAAATGTGTAAATTTTCGTGCAAAAAAAACAGCGCAAAAACCAACACAAAATTTATTGCATCATGTGCACTGTGCAAAATTTAAAAAAATTGCAACATGGCGCAGGCAGCAAAAAACTTTGGGGCAGAGGCAACAACTTTAAGGGAAAGAAGAAAAAACTTTGCATAGGTGATGCGGACTACAAAGCGTTTTGAGAAGAAAAGGGTGGAACAAACAAAATGAAAAAAAAATTTTTTTATAACCAATAAACAGCAATAAAAATGAAAGAATATAAATAACTAACATACTTAAAACACAACATATTTTAGTTTTATTCTGCTAATGTAACATTCAGTGGCGTAGCTACTGTCCTATGGGCCCCTATGCCCAATTTAGACCGGAGCCCCCTTTCCACACCCCAAACCTCCCATTCAGTTTTCCATAATCTCATTCTTCTATTAACCCCTTTTTGCTCTTCTTTTACATCTCCCTCTTACTATTCCCTGCAGCTTACATTGCGGTCTTACAGAACTCATCTGTGTCAGCTTTAAAAAAATACTGCTAATCTATAAAATGCTGGGCTGGGTTGTCTGGTTAAAAAGGTTCCCTCCTTGGTGGGCCCCCCAGGAGCACAGGCCTAGTTATAATAGTGGCCACTGTGACCTCTGTACCTAAACCACTAGTAACATTTGTTAGTAAAACAATGCTCTGAGTTGAGATTGAACTTTTTGGCTGGCATATGGATCAGCTGCAAATTAATCTTGTTGGAGACTTTTGTGCTGACCTCTGCCATTAATACAATATTAACCAACACAATATGTAAGCAGGTTTGAACATTTAAGAATTGGGGTCATTTTTAAAAATGTGCGGCATTACAATTTAGCGATACTGCCAGTTATGGTAATTAACAAACATTTGGCTATAGAATAACAAGCGGTAGTAAACTACCGCAATGGTATTCTATGGAGATTTATGATCGCGTTATCGTAGATATATATTATATAAATATATTTACATCTTCATAGGAGATTTCATTGAACTTTTATTTTTAGAAGCTATCAAGGAAGATTATGTGTGTACTATCTCATTATTACCATTTAAATAATTAACAATAAATGTATATAAAGTATAGCACTGCCTTATATTAGGTAAATGACAAAATATACCACTTATACAAAATACATAAACTTACTTACAGAGCGGAGATTCCTATTTTAATATGGAATAGTCAAAATGGGAGGTTAAACAACGTCTTGTGACTGCTTAGGGGTCTCCATGTGGATACTGTAAGGAAGTGCTCTTGCTTCTGATGAATATACCACTGGTGCTGGAAGTTCACAAACTTAAGGAAGTGGTAATGTCAGTATAACATCCAATGATGTGCTGTTTGTAAAACATGCAACTGTTAGCCAATCAAAGAAAAAATGTCTGTATGCTACACATGAAGTAATGTGTATAGAAATAGACACATACACCTCACCAAGGCTCCTTATAGTGTACACCAACTTACAAGGACACAGAATATACAGGCGTGGTCAATATTTAAAGTGGTATACCATAGGCAAAGACTTCTCTATTACTGCACATGCTATGTGGGTAAACTATTTGTATTTTGTTATTAAATCATTACAATACTTACTGGTAAATGTAATTAAAACTGGTTTATATTGTGTAAAGAAAGTGCACTGTCTGCTTTGTGTCAGACCACCAGAGTAACCCACTGTGTGCCATGCTACCCATAATCATTCCATAAAGCAGTGATCTGGTACAAATTGGTGGCAGCGGTGCTGGTAATACCATTTATTCTCCCTGTTTTCTCTGTATATTTTTTCTCAGTATTAAGCTATGGAGGCTGCTACTAATAGTATTGATTTAAATTCTCCTGTCCTTGTACCTGCAGATGGAAATGCCCCAATTAGACTTAGTAGCTCTACCAGGCCTAATTGCCAAACCTATTTTTAAACCTGATCCATTTGATAGGTTAACTAGGGATTGGACTGATTTGCTACAACAGTTTGAATTGGCAGCCACTATCAATGGTTGGGATGAAGGTGCTTGCTTGCAAGTCCTTAGCCTTTTGCTTAGTGGTAAAGCTAGGCAGGTATACCAAAGATTTAATATTGAAATTAAAAGCAGTTATCAGTCATTAAAAAGTGCTCTAAAGCAAGTTTTTCAAATAGATCTGTATGAAAGAGGATATAAAGAATAATACTTTGCATGTCCCCGCCCATTTCTCTAGGTAACCTGGGAATGAGAAATATTTGTTTATATGTTAAATTATTATTATTAGATATTATAATAACATGAGTCTGTTAGGTACCTTCTGTTATAAGAAGGCTCTATTTAATTGTATACTCTTCTCTCCTTTCCTTATGTTATAAAGTTAATCAGTATCCTGTGCTGTCCTAACCCCATAGTGACTGTAAATCTGGAACTTGTTGTGGTAAATACTAAGTATGAACCTAGCATGTTAATCTGGATCCTGTATAGGGTCTCAGGTTGTCTGATGGTGCAGTTTAGTTTGAACTGTACATTGTGGCAGGATTGACTGGGTTTATTCTCAGACCTGCAGGTTTATTACACTTAGACCCTCTGGATTCTAGCTGTCAGGTAGATGCAATAGGAAAGGGGGGGGGAGTTTGGTAAGGTTCATGACTCCTACTGCCTGAAGTGACCTAAATAATACTTCCCTAGGCCAATAGTGTAATAGCTATGGATGTAAGAGAAGGGCAGCTGGATGACTTGCATATTTGAGCCCTTGGGTAGGAATCGCTAAAGCACAAAAAATGGCTTTATTCTAGGATGTATGAAAACAAAATTTTCCAGCATTCTTTGCAGCCAGAGAATGCTGGGAGTTGTACTTTTTAAACATATGAAAAGTTCTACACCCATGCTCTATATCATTAGGCTGAATTGCATCTGTATACATTCATTAGTCAATGGACATAAAGGAGAAACTTACTGCTAAAAGAGAACACTGGGAGTTGTAGTTTTCATACATGTTAAAGGTCAGTGAGAAATACGTGTTTATATGTTAGATTATTAGGGCAATGCTATTGTAATAACATGAGGTTTTGAGGTACCTTCTGTTGTAAGAAGGCTCTATTTCATGTTATACTCTGTGGGGAGCATTTAGCACCTTTAACCCCACCTCACCATCTATAAAGCTAATCAGTATCCTGTGCTCTCAAGTCTTAACATAAGCAGCTATTAATGTGGAACTTGCCATGGTGAATACTATTAAGTATGAACATAGCGTGTTTATCTGGATCCTTTTTAGGGTCTCGGGTCACCCAATGAAGCTGTTTAGTTTAAACCAAACTATGTGGCAGGATTGCCTGGGTCTATTCTCAGACCTGCAGAATAATCCTATTTGGTTCTCCTGGATGCTGGTGACTGTCTGAGTAACAGTTCAAATAATATACATAGCAAAACATACACACAGATATAGATTGGTGTGCTGTGTACTTGCATTTTTCTATGTTATTGTGCAGTTTGGCACTGCATGCTTTTTTCACAAGCACCCTCATACCACTTGAATACGACTGTGCGGTCATATCTTATTTGTATCTCTCTTTCTATCTATATATATATATAATCAAACTGTTGACCCCTTAGCTGATTACCATCTGCTTGGTTGGTACATCAGTTGCTGAGTTACTGTGAATAAATTCCTCTTTGTTTTCTGTTTGCCCTAGTTCTGGTAAAATTGATAAGCTGCTTATCTTTCATTCTGTTTTCAGTTGTCAGAGACAACCATATCAATGTATAATCATGTCATGTACTGTAGATAACACAAGATAGTTGCATGGGATGTACTTTTGAGTGTAAGCTACCGTAAGTATAGTGGTGATTCATAGGCATGTTATGTTTAATTGTTTCTGTGTGCTTTACTTATTTTCAACTTTTCTGGACTTTTTACAGGGAACTTTTTTCCTTTTTAACAGACATTTTACAATTGCAACTGACTGCTGTGTTATACCAAGTGGGCCAGATTAGAGATGGCCAAAACTCAATAGTTTCGTTCCATTTTCGGATTCCTGGATCTCGGGAAAATCCTGATGATCTAAAAATCCGAAAACGGAACGAATTTTCAAAGATTTTCGAATTCAGACGGATCATTCGGATTTTGGAACCGAGGGGTTCCGTGTCGGACCCGGGTCCGTGTCAGACCCGGATCCCATCTCTAGTCCGGATCAATATTCACTCACACAAGATTATAGATAATACAGTATATGCATGATATTTTAATTTTTGATTCCTGCACTTCTATCTTGTGCAACAGCCTTCATGTAATGAAATTACCTTATGTTAAAGTTTTAGCAAAAGAAATATTCAAATAGGCAGAGTAGCAAATGCAACATTCTGGACCTGATCCAACAAGAGGTGCAAAATGGTGCATGTGTTCTTTATCTGCAGCACCCAATCAGATGCTAGCAAATGTTTCCTTACTGTAGTAGACTAGTAAAAAGTTAGCATCTGATTGGTTGAGACAAATTATTAACTCAAATTTGCACCTATTATTGAATAAGACTGTCTGTGTTTCTCACATGCTTATATTTATTCATTCTCTGGTTGTTAACTGGAGTCAACTCAGATTATATTACAATTCTGCTTTACTTTTGCCATGAAACAAAATTGGTTTGGATTTTTAGGAAGAACTGATGCCATCTAATTGTGGTTTAAGGTACTTTTACACAAAATTCCAAAAGAAGGGTGTCTTGAATTCTAGTAAGGATACTTCTATTTCATATCAGTGTGAAACACTCTTCTGGTAATGTGAAAGCGAAGATCCCTGGGCGAGAAGACAATCAGGTGATGTGGTTTGTTAAACTGTTATATTATTTATTGATAGAAGATGGGTTTGCAACTATTATGATATATTCATAATAGCAGTAAAAATACATTAAGGGTGTTGGGGGGGTAGAGGATTCTGTTATATACAGGCTAGTGATCATTTTAAACATTTTCACAAATTCTACTTTTTCAGATAAATGATAGTTTAGTGTGATACTTTTTCTTTGTACATTTCGCACTGACGCGATAACAGTCTCGTTTAAGGGGAAGGTCTACTCTGCAAAACATACGGAATGTGAGGTTGCCATGGTGATGTTGTCAGTAGTAGTAAGTGTGTTTTGCTTTTTATTTTGACATAAGGCTATAAATAACTCCACGCAGGCTAAGGTTGAATTATCAGTATGTTTCGAATATGTATTTCAAAGAAAGCTGTTTTTACCCCTGAAGTTTAAAAACGGCAATCTATTAATTATTCTTTAGAAAATTAACTATAAAAGCAGCATGTATCTAATTATTTAGATAAAATAAACATATAAAATAATTAATAATTATATCTGAATTTATAGGTACAGATTTGAGGATGATCAAAGTGGTATTTCAGAAAGAGACAAACATCGAGATTTACTATCTATTTACCCCAATCTGTGTAGATCTCACTTATGAGATTCACCGCTGATGTTGTGCTCTGGATAATTTTAAACCTACTTTAAATAGTCACATCACTGGGGAGTGTGGCGGGATGTGCGGGTGTCTTTTGTGATATTAATGCAGCTGTCGCAAGCAAGGGGTTAAAGGGCATGTCCACCCCCAAAACTATAATCCCCCCAACTACTGGCCCCACCATGTAGTGTAGTTTAATCCTTACCTCACATCCCAACTCCATCTGGTTCTCCTGTAGTCCCCCCCCAAAGTTCCAAAAACTGCCCCCAGAGGGCTAGCAAGTCCATATAGGACACTGCCTGCTACCTGGCCTCCGGAGATTCCTGCCATGCGTGCTGCAGCCCTTCTCCCCCCTCCCTCCCCCCCTCTCCTCTCCCTCCCTCCTCCTCCCCTCTCTCCTCCTTCTACTATCCCTCCCCCTAGCGAAAACCCCCCTAATATTCTGCTCCCCCATGTCCCCCAGCCCCAACCGCATGTTTTTTTTTTTAAAAAGCTCCCCCAAACACTTACTTACCTCTCCGCTTTCCTCCCTGCACTGAATGACCGGCAGCCGCGTCCGTGATTGGCTGCCGCTCAGCCAATCACAGACCGACTGCCGGTCCCCCCTCTGCTGCATTCTCGCAAGCAGAGGGCCGGCAGTGCGGCGGAGGATCGAGGGGAGGTAAGTAAGAGTTTGGGGGACTTTCTGAAAAAAAAAAATATGCGGTTGGGGCTGGGGACATGGGGGAGCAGAATATTAAAAAAAAATTTTCGGGGTGGACATAGCCTTTAAAGTCACACTAACCAGCCCTGGTTACTGTGGCCAGCGGTGAATAGGGCTAAAAGTGTTTTGAATGCATCTTGGATAAAATCCATAGAACAAACTTTATAGTTAAATATTCATGCTCAACAAAGCTTTAACCAAAACTGGTTTTAACCACAGTAATGTCATTGAATTTCAGATCACATGTTTTTGGTCTAATCCAATTATTATATTGTAAAGGTGTAAATGTAAGAAAGTCATAAAATGGTTTAAATTATATATATAGTGATATAGTTTGCTTTACTGTGGCCCCAGACACTGATCAGGCAAGGAGCCATGGGTCTGCAAGCAGGCAGACCAGTACCTCTGAGTGTCAGAGTTGTAAACCCCAGTAGGAGACTGAGTCCAACCAGCTAATTCTCCAGGGAGGCAAAGAGCTGTGTGTAGTACTGGACTGTGAGTGTTCAAACAGCCAGGAGATACTTATTTGTATTAGTAAGGCCAGTGTGGCATAGATTTATTATTTTATTGTGTGAGCTAATACCCTAAATAAACCTGACTGGGTTAGTTTGAAAATCAAAACAAAGACTGTTCCTGTTCGTGTGTTAATTGTGCCTAAAGGCTGTCTTTCCTGGGAGACAACGGTCCGTGCTACCTGAAAATGTTACATTATATAAATATTTGATGTAGAAATGATAGGTCATGTTTTTAATTTATGGCAGTAGGTCATGTGATTAGTTACCAGTGATGCCACTTTAATTTCCATTTCACAACTATAATGTCTGAAGGGAATATCAGGCTAGTGTTGGCCATTGTACACAGCCTTAGTTAGCCAAAAGTTAAGGGCATGTCCACCCTCAAAACTAAAATTTCCCCCACTACTGGCCACACTGTGCATGTTTAAAATCCTTCCCTTACATCTCCTGCTCCAAATGGTTCTCCTGCAATTTCTGTCCAAAGTCCCTGAAAGTGAAGAGTAGGACTGCTGTCAGTGAAAAGATTTCTGCCTCTTACCTTTCCTCTGAGAGGTTGTCTGGCTTGCCCACTGGAGAAGTCCCCGTCCCCCCCTCCCTCGATCACTTATGCTGCCTGGTGCCCTACCTTTTAATCCTTTTTCTGTAGTGAGATACCCTTTAATTCATGTCTTTTCTTTAATAAGTTGCTTTCTACTAGCATTTTCCTTGCCATGTGTTTGCTACAATCAAGAATGATATTTTTAATGCAGTTGATATTTATTTATATCACAGCTTTCTGAGCATTGACACCAGCTCACCTCAATAGGTAGAAGTTTCAGAACAAGGGCCTTTTTACTAACATCAAGGAAAAGAGGTCGAGTCAAATACCAGCATGCTTGTGATGTCAATACACTTATTATTGATGTCTTGTTTATATTTTTCTTTGTTTACTCCTGCCTGTATTTTACATAGCATGTGAATGGACATCACTGAAACATATTCATACATACCGTACATACAAGTAATTTAAACCATAGACATGCTTATTTTATTTCTACTGGCAGTCCATTAACTTAATTGGAGGATTAATAGTTAAATAAATTGTGGACATTAAATATAAATATGGTTAAACCCTATTAATTAATGGAACCATATCAACTTGTGGGATCACTAGCGAGTCCAAAAGAAATCTTTAGCCCTCTTCTCTGATCATTTTATCAATTACCGTATATACTCAAGTATAAGCCGAGGTTTTTAGGTTTTAAAATAAACGTAAAAACCTTACCTCGGCTTATACTCGAGTCAAGGTCCTTCCTTACCCCGATCGATGTTGCTTAACTCCAAATCCGGCTGCCGCACACTGGGTAAGTCCCGTGGGTTTGCCGGCTGACGTCACTACTCGACGCCGGGCTGTGAGAGACGCAGAGTAGTGACGCCAGCCGGCAAATCCACAGGACTTACCCAGCGTGCGGCAGGTAGATAAAAGGCACAGATTTAACTGGTAAACATGACAGGGTATGAAGATAGAGGTAAAACAGGACTTCTATACAGGACTATAAGAAGAGACTGTACACACCTGTATGAAGGAGCATTACATGCTTTAAGTATATGAGGGGGAAGGACAAAGCTCTGTTGGGTTCCTGTGCTACTGCCTATGTGGACTGCATGGTGTTCAGGGCATTTAAGTGGTTTCTATCTGAATGAGGGGGGGTTGATGGGGAATCTTCTTACCTTTTTGGGGGCAACAGAAAATAAACACCAATGACAGTGACAGAATTTCATAGCACAGTCAGAATTTGGAGTTAAGCAACATTGATCGGAGTAAGGACCAACTTACTGGGAGGACTCTCCAGGGAGGGAGGGAAGGGGGCTCTACTCTGCAGGTTTAAGTTGCCTTTTAACTCCAGAATTCCCATACAGATGTTTGGAAACTACAACTCCCAGCATGCTTTAGTTGCTGGGAGTTGTAGTTTTCAAACATCTATATGGGAATTCTGCTGTCCATTTAAGGGCAACTTAACCCTTAACACTACTGAATCAAAGGCAGTAGTGGTCAATTTCCTAACCTCGGCTTATACTCGAGTCAATCAATTTTTCCTACTTTTAGGTAAAAAGGGTACCTCGGCTTATACTCTGGTCGGCTTATACTCGAGTGGTATCTTATTGCAAATGCTTTATCTATGTGTCTGCATGATGTGTGTAGCCAAGTTATGGTAATGTTGATTAATTTAGAATCATGTAAATAAGCTAATGTACAGGTTAAAATATAAACAAAAATAAAAAGCTTCAGGCAGTGTTTTCATAAATTATAATGACAGTTCCCCTGTGAAATTTCTTACAGTGAGTGGACTGTAAAGTTTTCTTTTTACAGATAGAAGGACCCCTTAAGGCTTTAACCCAGCAGGCAATGGTTTGCTCTATGAGAGTCATTACTTCATTAGATGATTTGCCATTGCAGGGAACCTTGTACTATAACTCCCACAGTATGATTCCTGTACTTGTAAATGGATATGAAGAGGGAAAAAAACACAGCTGTGCTGTTCTTGCAGTTTCTTTGATGATGTGACTGTAGACATTGTTTCTGAGAGTGCTAATGAGGATCCCAGCAATTAGCAAGTATACTTTGTGTTTTAGAAAAATTAAACATGTGTGACAATCTGTGAACACATCTGACCAAGTTAACCAATCTTTTTCAATTATGTTTTGATTGACAAGGCACTTAATTAAATTCTACTTACCACTTCACATCTACAAATCCTCACCTGCATTGTATCTTTAAGTTGCTTGTTTATTATTTTTCAAACAGTATTTGACAAATATCTTTTTAACCTATGCTTATTTAAAGTGAATTATTTACTGCAATTTTATTATGTTTAGAAATCATTACCCAGACAGGGTCAGTCTAAATGATATATTGGTATATTTTTAATGAATTGTGCAGGAATTTTCATTTCACATAATCCCCTTGAACAAAACATGAACAATTAGAGGGGCTTTTCTAAAACATGATAGACTTAAAAGGAAGTAAAGTTTAGATCTATTATGCAATGCAGTATAAAAGGTCATTTTTTTTTCTGTGGTTGACGTATCAAAACTTATCTTCCGATAAACTAATATAGAGCACAAGTCATGACATTTGCAACTGTGATTTAACATTAGAGGAAAGAAATCATGTTTCTATTGAAGCAGAGACAGCATGATGGCAAGACGGTGAATTGGCGAAGGTTATGCGGTTCTCTGTAAACAACAGAGTTCTAAAGCATTTTGGATTCTTGTTTCCACACTAGCAGTCTACGAGACATGACAAGTGAAAGCTTTTCATTTATAACCCCCTTGGTGCTGTAATTGAAGTCAGAACTAATTTTATAAAAGTATGTCATTTCTGGAGTGGCTTGGGATTTAAATGTAGACCATTACCATCAGCAAAACCACAGCAGGTATACATAAAATATTCTATATAAGCTATTAAATCCAGCAACAGGAAATGTCACTGAGAGAAGCCCATCATATATTTAATTTTAACAAATCAGTTGCAGAAATGAAAAACAATAATTTAATGTAGTAATTATACTGTCCACTAACTTGGTTTACAGAGGAGTTGAACAGCCGTGAATTTGGGACTGCCTGGCATTTAAATATGTTATCACAAATTATAAAATAGGCCAAAACAAAGCTGTCATCCATGGAAACACACGAGATTTTAGAGTTTTATTACGATTCTATTACCAAGAATGGACATTCACATATTAAGCAAATACATTATATTTGTTTTATCTATCACACATAAAATCTGCCATATTCAGTAACACTTTCATATAGTAGAATTAATGTTTACTCAAAATGTAAATTGTTTGGTGGTGTTGGCAAAACAAAAACCTAAATAAAAGTTGTAGGCAATGCTGACCAGACATTAATTAGTATAGTTGAGGGATTTGTTGTGCTTTAACAAAGGAACCAGGAGTGGTTAACTGTCTTATTCCCAGCATCCTCAGCTCCAGTTCAGTAAACAGTCTTAAGGGGAACATTGCAGTTCTGCTACAGCTTCTAAACTTACTTTATTCGATTTTAAAAATGAAACATTTAGCAAATTTAAAGATTGTATGCTACAAACCTTCCTGAAATATATGTGAAGCTCCATGGTGTAAACTGCATATTTGTTTTCTTTTTTCATTCCAAGCAATCCGTAAATATGAATGCTTGCAAACATTCAATAAATGTTTATAATCTAAACAAAAGACCTATCACTATTTAGGTTACTTGTAGTGGGTGTTCTCCATTATATTGTGTTGGTTGAGGTTCCATGCATGTTGAATTATACATAAAATGATAATTAACCAATTTTCATTCCAAAAAGAGGTAACACCATGTCTGTGTCTTCCTTTATTAAAGGGCATGTCCACCCTTTATGGAACTTTTAATATATTATAGCCCATGTTCCACCAGCCCCAACTGCTATAATTATAGTCTCAGAAAGTCCCCCGATCATTACTTACCTTACTTCTCTCCTTCGCCGCAATGCCCCGGCCCTCTGCTTGCATGGAACTGCAAGCAGGGGGCGGGACCAGCAGCCGAGTCTGTGATTGGCTGCTCAGAACGGCTAGGAGAGAGGTAGGTAAGTAATGATCGGGGGACTTTCTGAGACTATAATTATAGCGGTTGGGGCTGGGGAACATGGTCTATAATATCTAAAAGGGATTTATGCTAGGGGGAGGGAAACCAAAGCGGGAGAGGGGGAGGGAGGGGGAGGAGACCAAAGCGGAGGGGGGGGAGGGAGGGCTGCAGTGCACATAACAAACTTCTCCCGGAGGGGAGACAGGAGGCAGAGACCTATATGCTATCCTTATGGTGGCCAGTTTTTGGGACTTTGGTGGGACATTACAGGAGAACCATTTGGAGGTGGGATGTAAGGTAAGGATTTTATTACACTATAGAGTGGGACCAGTAGTGGGGGGGATTATAGTTTTGGGGGTGGAAATGGCCTTTAAACATCCAGTATTAATTTATTTGTTAAAGTATGTGTTTCCTAGAAACAGTTACAACATTTCTTTCTTTAGTATAGGCTTTCCCAATAGACGCCACTGTAATAGTATTTCTAATGGCCATTAGCAGAGGATGTTGTTGCACAGTTACTGTGTAATGGTATATATCCCTGGTATATATCACTGTTAATAAAAATACTCCTTGATGTTTAAACAAAGCTATATTTACACAGAAAAAATTTGCTGCAGGATTTATCTGCAAAATAAGTATATCAACTAATAGTGAAAGCAGTCACTATGGAATCCTATTATTTGGATTATAAAGGAGATGCAGAATTTTAAAACAGCATTTCATCAATCCAGAGTTAATGTTAATTGTAAGTGGCTGGAAATAAAGTGTTTTGTTTTCCCTTTGCCTGCTCAATAAACAGGTTGACTCACTGAGAAGGCATGCATTATTGACGCGATAGAGCATTGGCTGGATGTGGCTGAGGGCTCCCTTGACTGCAGGAAGGTCATTCTAGCTTGCTGGCTGACAGCCACAGCTTATTATTAATTATTATGTGAAGCATAAAGCAAGGCTGGAAATAGGATCTGTCAAAAAGAGTACCATAAATGTAATTCTATACATGACTCAGGTAGATTCTCTAACTGATGGGAAGGCATGTTTATAGCAAAAGAAATCCATATAAAATGTTATCAAAAGATATTATAAAGGGGGAAGCATGTGAAGGGAAGGAGGAAACCTACAACAAACTGGTCCTTCTGGTGTTTAAAATATTGTATTGTACAAATGTATTGTTATTATAAATAAATCTGAAATTATATCTACATTCAAATGTAAAACCCTTAATTAGCGCAATCTATAGCATAGCAATGTTGTCATAAAAAATAAATCAATTCTGAAAAATGCCGATTTAATACAGTTTAGAATTCACAAACCATCTTTCCATCAGCTTATTCACAAAATACTGTTTAATACTGTAGAAATGTTAATATTAAATACCAAATATATTTTATCCCCAAAATATAGTAATGGTCCCAACTGTGAAATTTCAACCATGAAATCAGATTTTAGTTTTGTTGAGATTTTATCACTTTGAGATCATATAACAACATTGGGCTGTTGGTAGTCATGTCACAAAACCAGGTTTGCAATAAACTACAGCCGATCTCTAAATGAAATAAAGAAGCATGGGGGAAAGTTCCATTTGTTTTATACTATTATTGTGGATTTATATAGCGCCAATACCTTCACTTTACAAGGGTAGCGCAAGTAATAACAAGTGCCTAAATTCAAGTGCTGGTCCAGCAGCATTCAGTGTGGTAAGTTACAGCATTACCGTGGTACAATAGGAAGGAGGGCCATGCCCAAGGGAGCTTACAGTTTAGAGGAGATGAGGATGAAACATAAGGTGAAGCAGATCAGTAGCTGTAACTAGGTTGTCAGTGTAGTATATATAGCAGGTCTGCGATGGGTCAGTAAGAGGGGTAAAAGTGTCTGGGTCCAGATTGTAACCTTGCCTGAAGAGGTGAGGTTTGAGATTGCGTTTGAAAATATGAAGTGATGGCGAGTAACGTATAAAGCGAGGAAGGAAGTTACAGAATAGATGGGCAGCACAAGCAAAATCCTGAATACGGGTGTGAAAAGAGGTGATTAAAGTGGATGAGAGGAGAAGATCGTATTGGAGAGAGCCTTGTAGGATAGGGTTAGCAGTTTAAATTGGATCCTTTGGTTAATGGGAAGCCAGTGGAGTGATTGACATAAAGGGGCAGCCTGTGAGAAGCAGAAAGAGAGGTGAATGAGCCTGACAGCAGAGTTTAGGATTAATTGAAGGGGTGCCAGTTGTTTGCTTGGTAAACCACATAGGAGGGTGTTGCAGTAGTCCAGGCGAGAGATGAGGTCGTGAACTAGAATTTTGGTTGCTTTCTGTGAAAGGAAGGGATGAATGTGAGAGATGTTGTTGAGCTGTAATTGACAGGAGTATAACCAGGGTATAAGACAGGGTATTAATGTGGTGTTTAAAGGAAAGTTCCGAGTCAAAGGTTACTCCCAGGCATTGCACGTTAGGTGTTGGGGAGATCGGTGTGTCATTGAAATTGATACTAGCATTAGGCAAGGGTATAGATTGAGAGGGTGGGAAAATGACGAGTGGCCTTATCCATGTTCAGACATGAAAGCAGAGGTGGCATTTTGGCAGACAGGGATCCGGGATGTCAGTGGATAGGAACAAATTTAAAAAAAGAAGACAGATGGGGAATCAGAAAAGAGGAAATGGGGTCTATGCGAGAGTAAGCGAGAGAAGTTTGGAGGCAGAAAAGTTAATGGCGTCAATGGGGATTTTAAGCAGAAAAATGGTCAAAAAAACAAGTGGTTGGGCCAGGAGGCTGATAAATAACAACAGTCTGTAGGTGTGTGGGAGAATAAATACAAATGAAATGAGACTCAAACAAAAGATGGGACATGGCAGGTAAAGGTGTAATGGGTTAGAAATTGCTGCGCTCAGACAGAAGAATGCCAAATGAATAAACTAACTTATCACATTGAGTAAAAGTATTCTATATATTACTATATTTCTAAATGTGGAGAGAGACTGTATGCTTTGCAAATACAGTGTGAATCAGGGACATATCTGCCAGACCTAAGGTTTCCTTCTCAGGCAGTAGAGTCCAGCCTCTATAGAAATCAGTGTAGTTCATCACTGCCCCAAGAAACATGCATGGTGTACAGTAAATGGTTTTATTGTTGTGCTTTCCTGTTTTTTTTCTACTAACGCTGGGGACTTAGTCATCTGAGCTGTGCATTCCATTCAGTAGCACATCCTTGAGTCTCTAATATGAGATAGATCAGTTATTGACTGTATTAGCTTAAACCACCATTAGCTATTATCTTGTGTTGTTACCAGAATGGTCTTTATTATCAAGAACTCACATTAAATGCAAGTTTCTAAAATAAAAAAAGTATTCATTTTCTAAAGCTCACAAATAACTGCAAAAGGGCTTTTTATATTCTTTAACTGGTTGGTTGGGAGGATTGAGTATTCCTACCTCCAGTTTTTTTCTTTAGGAGTAGAGCCCCTAAATTAGGTGTGTATGTGCAGAAAGAAATGTGGGCAGTGTACATGTGCAGAAAAAAGGGGCATTCAGTGTGCATGTGCAGAAAGGAGGTGCATGTAGTGTGCATGTGCAGAAAGGAGGCACATGCAGTGTGCATGTGCAGAAAGAAGGTGCATGCAGTGTGCATGTGCATAAATGAGGTGTATGCAGTGTTCATTTGCAGAAAGGAGGTGCATGCAGTGTGCATGTGCTGAAAGGAGATGTGTGTAGTGTGCATGTGCATAAAGGAGGTGCGTGCATGTGCAGAAAGGAGGTGCATGCAGTGTGCATGTGCAGAAAGGAGGTGCATGTAGTGTGCATGTGCAGAAAGGAGATGCGTGTGCAGAATGAGGTGCATGCAGTGCGCATGTGCAGAAATGAGGTGCATGCAGTGTGCATGTGCAGAAAGGAGGTGCATGCAGTGTGCATGTAAAGATAGGCGGTGCAAGTGGTTTACATGTGCAAAAAGGAGGGACGCTATGAGACAAATAAACAGGAACTGCCTTTAATGTTTTATGTTACAGATTTATTTAAGTAGCATTTTTTTTTTTTTTTTTTGGTAAAGCTAGTATGTAATTTTGTTTTTACCAAATACTAAAGAGTAGCCTTGCCTTTGGGTTTATGGTTTTAATTCTAAAGATCCTAACTTGTTTACTGGTACAAAACAATGTTTACTTTTACTACATACAGTAACATGCTAATTTCCAGGGGACAAACAATGAACCGCTGTTTAAATGATAATTTGTTGTTTCATATATTGATGAGAGACTTTTGGCACAAGTACAATAAAAATGTAAGAGTCGCATTAAATAGAACAGGCAGATGGTATTCTCAAGATAAATTGCCTACATGAAGAAATCAGATTTAATCCTTGTGAAATTTTGTTTGTACAATGTCTCCCTTTGAATAAGATAACTGTCCTGTCTTCTGTCTGTGTATGTGGATCTGTTGGAATCCCTTAAAATAGTGTGAAAAGAAAGTGCCCAACTGAAATATTCCAATTTCTAAAATCGGAGAAGAAAATGCAGAAGAAACTCCCTTCACTAGTAGAAAATATTAAAAAAGGCTAAGGTTGTGTTTCTAGCTAAGAAAGTGTATTAAAGGGCATGTCCACCCCCAAAACTATAATCCCCCCAACTACTGGCCCCACCATGTAGTGTAGTTTAATCCTTACCTCACATCCCAACTCCATCTGGTTCTCCTGTAGTCCCCCCCCAAAGTTCCAAAAACTGCCCACCAGGAGGCTAGCAGGTCCATATAGGAAACTGCCTGCTACCTGGCCTCCCGGAGATCCTGCCATGCGTGTGCAGCCCTTCTCCCCCTCCCTCCCCTCCCTCTCCCTCCCTCTCCCCTCCCTCTCTCCCGTTCTACTACCCTCCCCCTAGCATTAAACCCCCTTAATATCTGCTCCCCCATGTCCCCCAGCCCCAACCGCATGTTTTTTTTTAAAAAAGCTCCCAAACCTTACTTACCTCTCCGCTTTCCTCCGCTGCACTGAATGACCGGCAGCCGCGTCCGTGATGGTGCGCTCAGCCAATCACAGACTGACTGCGGTCCCGCCCCTGCTTGCATTCTCGCAAGCAGAGGGCCGGCAGTGCGGCGGAGGATCGAGGGGAGGTAAGTAAGAGTTTGGGGGCTTTTAAAAAAAACAAACATGCGGTTGGGGGGGGGGACATGGGGGAGCAGAATATTAAATTTCTATTTTAGGGGTGGACATAGCCTTTAAAACCCATGCTGTGTTTCAGATTATCATGTTAGGGCTGTCAAAGCCCACGGACTACAATTTTCTCAAATCCGGTTGTGGCATGGATTTGGTCTAGTAGGGTTGACCATCTGTTTGTGCTAATTTTGAAAACATTTTTCTTTATTCAATTTGAGCAATAATACCATCAAGCACAGAACTGAAGGTTACATACAAGTTACATGGTTAACTTTGAAAACAGTCCATCAAGTTCAATCCCCACCCAACAAAAAAAAACAGTTTTCTTTATTCAAATAAATCATTCCCCTAAGTACACCAAACTAGTCTTTTTCTAACCTCTATGAGAGAAAAGATCCCCTGGTAATTGTATGTAGTTCCCACTAACATAGTTGTAAAGAGTATCATATCCCCTTGCAAAATAAAAACTAACTTAAATCATCTCTCTTCATAACACAAATTCTGCATTCTTTTCATCAGTTTAGTTGCACGTCTCTGTACTCTTTCTATTTCGTTTATATTTTTTCTGTGGACTAGTGCCCAAAACTGCACTGCATACTTAAAGGCTATGTCCACCCTAAAAATTTTTTTTTTATATAAGGTCCCCCCTGGGCTCCCAGCCCCAACCGCTATAATTTTTTTTTTAGAAAAGCCCCCAAACTCTACTTACCTCCCTCTGATCCCGCCGCGCTCCCGGCCCTCTGCTTGCAAGAAATGCAGCAAGCAGAGGGGGGGACCGGCAGCCGCGTCTGTGATTGGCTGAGCGGCAGCCAATCACAGACGCGGCTGCCGGCAGCTCACTTCGCCGGAGGAGAGAAGAGGAGAGGTAAGTAAGAGTTGGGGAGCTTTCTAAAAATAAAAAATACCGGTTGGGGCTGGGGGACATGGGGAGCAGGATATTAAATGGTTTTATGCTAGGGGGAGGGATGTAGAACGGGAGGAGAGGGAGGGGGAGGGAGGGGGAGAAGGGCTGCAGTACGCATGGCAAAAATCTACCTGAGGCCAGCTAGCAGGCAGTGTCCTATATGGACTCTGCTAGCCTCCTGGTAGTCATTTTTTGGGACTTTGGGGGGGGACTACAGGAGAACCCTATGGCGTGGGAGGTGAGGTAAGGATTAAACTACACTACATGGTGGGGCCGTAGTTGGGGGGATTATAGTTTTGGGGGGGAATGCCCTTTAAGATAAGGCCTTACAAGGGCTATATACAGAAACTGGGCTCCTTTTTATAAAGAAAGTAATTTAATTTTCTTTAGCAGATACTGCATGACTCTGCTTAGAGCTACTTAGTTTATTGTTCAAAACTGGCGTGTTTTGTTCTGAAAACTTTTTTTTAGATATTTTTTAAAAAATTGAAAATTCAAAAATCCAAAAACGGACTCATAGAAGTCAATAGGAGTTAAAATTCTAAAAGTTCAGATTCAATTTAAAGTGCACTGAAAAATCAAGTAGTAATAGTAAGATGCCAAATGCCGCATTCAAAGGTTATGGCCAAATTTGAGGGTTGGAGAACGGCAATAACCCTCAAATATATTATTTGCTAACCCTTGAATTCAACTATATCACTCAAATACGGCGTTCGGTAACCCTTAAATTCGGCCATAACCCTCGAACCTTGAAAATTCAATGAAAAGCCTGACAATTGCCCGATCATGAGAAAAGTTACTGTTTAAAGGATAAGTGCACTGTAAAAACAAACTCACAGGCATTACTGTTTGAGGCTCAAGTAGGAGAAAGCATAGGAAATCTCAGATGGGTGGAGCTTAACATTCAGCAAACCAGTAACAAAATGTCAGCAACTTCCAAAGCACAGAGGTAGGCTCTGGAGGGGCATAAGTAAAAAAAAAAATATGGCAACAGTATTTTTAAAGCTGCAGCTTCCAAATGAACATAACTTGTTTTTATTGTGCACTTATCCTTTAAACATGTTTTGGTGATATGTACATGTTCCCCAGACCATTTCCCAGATTCCAGAGCCATTTACAGTAAGTTACCCTTGCTATTATAACTGTATTTTATCAGAACTTTTCAAAGAATTTTTTTCCCCATTGACTTTAAAAATGGGTCCATTTTTGAGCTATAGAACTTTTACTGAAGTTAGACAGTTCTGAAACGAACCAAACGTTAGGAAGTTCAGTCATATCTAACAACTAATAACATTGGTCCAACTAGAAAATGTTCCATTAATAACTTTGTTTCTTTGTAACTTGTCATTCAACCAGTTCTCAATACAAATAGGCCACTGTCTTTTCTAAAAAATTTCACTCAGATTGTGTCGACTTTCAACATTTTATTTAATGCCTGCTGGGGGCCTGGTATTATTCTTTACTGTAAAAAAACCAATCCATAATCAATATAAGTTGCAAAGGCCTTGGTGAATACAGTAATTACCTCAGCAATAGAACTCTTCTTAATTAATCCCTTTAGATTGTTACACAACATTTTGACTGAATATCCATGTTGCTAAATTAATACTCCCTGGTTTTGCTGTTAATGTGGTCAGGTTTTTAAACTCTATTCATCTATGATACGTTCAGAAGTTGTTGGTTTATTTTCTTTATTTATCAATAATAGTCTAGCCATAGATGATTTTTGTCGTTATATAGAAGCGATATTGAACAAGCTTATATGGTTTGTCTTCAATGGTAATTTCATGCAGCATGCTTTGTTCCCCTGCAATGTTCCATATCATTCCATTTATTTCATACTGGTCTAATTTCTCACTGTAGAAGAGTCTATTGACCGTTACTCTGCCATAAATATAATTTCACATCTTTTTATTTGGTTAGGGAGTAGAGATGGCTGAAGTTTGGTTCGTTTCCTAACTTCATTTAAAATTAAAAAGTTCAGAACCAACCCTTATAGGTCAATGGGAGGAAATAGTTAGAAAAGTTTAGATAAATTACAGTTAAAATAACAATGGTAACTATGTATAACATGTATATTTCCAAAACACATTTAAACACTTTTTCCCCCGACGATCGGGCAATTGTGGGGTTTCAACATGCTACTTTCGAGTGTTATGGCCAATTCGAGGGCTACAGAACGATACATTCAAGGGTTACAAAATAATATATTTGAGGGTTACAGAAATTGACGCTACATATGAGGGTTACCAAACGATACATGTGAGGGTTACAAAAATCGAACAATACATTTGAGGGTTACCGAAATCGACTGCTACATTTGAGGGTTACCGAAATTAACTTCTACATTTGAGGGCTACTAAACAATATATTTGAGGGATACCGAAATAGAACGATACATTCAAGGGTTACAGAAATCGACCTCTACAATCAAGGGTTACGAAAATCGACCGCTACATTTGAGCATTACTGAAATCAACCGCTTCATTCAAGGGTTACTGAACAATACATTCGAGGGTTACCAAAATTGAAGTATACATTCTAGGGTTACCAAAAACCAAGACTACATTTGAGAGTTACTGAAATCAAAGGACACATTTAAGGATTACCGAATTCAACTGTTACATTTGAGGGTAACCAATTTGAGAATTTCGATAATTATCAAATTTTTCGATAAATATCGAAAATAAGCCCAGGGTTTTGGAAAACCCAAACTAGTTATTAGTGAGGTGTTAAGTTTATTGTTATATACAATATGCAAGCGAATCATTATAAATTCTAGTAGACTGAATTCGGTATTTGTTGGCCGCATTTAAAGCTAGCTTATGCCATTTGTTTAATATACTAGCATTAAAAAGCTGGTGCCAAGTTTGTAGCTACTGGTATAACCATACGCTTTCAAGACTTTCTGTAAAGCCATTTCCCCACAAAGACTCTGGCCAAATTACAGCAAACCAGTTTTCACTCCCAAGGCACATGGCAAGAAAATACTAGCAGCCTCTTCCAGCTGTACAGATGGAACAATTAACCCACTGCTGCGTATTATAAAAACAAAACTCTTATATATAATATCATGTATTGAGACTAATACAGTTAATACCGTTAACAAAAGTTGCTTAAAAGACTGATCAAATAGTTAACTGGAAAATATTTTAGGCTATAGAATAATATCTGGATTTTTTTCAGTCAATAATAAATAATAAATTGTAAACTAATCCCATAACTGGAACATAGGAAGGGCTAAATAAAGGGTAATGAAACCCAAACCAATATTTAAAAAAATTCTACAATTCTATAGGAGCCCATATATTTAGCTGGTGACCACTACTGACTTCACAAACTTTCTCAGTCTGTACATTCATTAATGAAGTCTAGGAGTAAATCCAATTTGTATTTAAAAGACAGAAAAACATATTTACCATACACATCGCACCCACAAAACATCTGAAGCCCAGCTTAAAAAAAAAAAGTGAAAGCGGACATTAAAGTTGTCACAACTAATTCACTGTTTCACCTGCTTACTCCTTTGCACATGCTCAAGGAGCTCATGGACAGAGGAACAACTTTAAGCAGGCACCTTTGCCAGATAGCAATAGAACTCATCACTAAATGCATGTGATAAACTAGTAAATGCGGGCAGATAGCTGACAAGTCACCAGTTTTTTGTTTTAAGGGTGAACATGTCCTTTAATAAATAAGATATATCAACATCAGTTCAGAGTTATGAAGGGTTCTAGTAACATCATTCAGGAGAGTTTGTTTTAAAGGGAATGTCCACCCCCTAAACTAAAATTTCACCAACTACTGGCCCCACTGTACAATTAAAAAAAATCCTTACCTCCCTGCTCCTTATGGCTCTCCTGTAGGATAATGCTAAGAATGTGCAAACAAAACCTCAGTATGAATCTTTAAAGATCATTATAACGTCTCCAAGATTATAAACACCAGACTGAAATATCATTAAAAAAACAACACAAATTGTTTTGAAATCCTAAAGGTCATTCAGGAGAGTTTGTTTTAAAGGGCATGTCCACCCCCTAAACTAAAATTTCACTAACTACTGAACTACTGGCTCCACTGTACAATTTAAAAAAAATCCTTATCATACATCCCTGCTCCTTATGGCTCTCCTGTAGTGCCTCTTCAAAGTCCAGGAAACTGAAGGGTAGGAGCTGTCTTCCTGTCCAAAAGGTTGCTGCCTCTGCTCTGTCCTCTCAGTTGCTAGTGGGGGGGAGGAGCCTCTCAGCCAATCACAGCCTCGGTTTCCGGTATGGCCCCCTGCTTGTAGTTCCGGCAGGCAGGGGAGCTGGACCAGAATGACGCTGGAACAAGGAGCTGTAAGTAGAGTTTGCATTCGATTTTTAAAGTTCCAATACAGTGGTTGGGGGTGGAAGGACATGGCCTGCAATATATAAAAAGTTATTAATGAAGGTGGAGATGCCATTTGAAATTACTTGAGTAAACTAAAGGGGTACTGACATAATCTACCATGATTTTAGCAATATATCAAATTAACTGTAAATTTCAGTCTAAATTATCCTATGTTTAACCCTACATATAAGCATTAAATTAGAATTATGCGTCTTTGTGTTAAGAGATCCAAACAACTAGTGACATCCACACAGCATTATGACATTCTGGACATTTTGCCTTCCTTTAGAGATTTCTTGCCAGGTTGCTATCTTTTTTGCTATAATTAAGATGTTTACAGCTGTGGCTTTCATGGACTGTACTGGCAAGGGGTAATCTCAAGATAAAAATCAGAGTATCTTACATGTCATCTATTTCTTTATAGTGTACACATGGAGGTGAGCTCTTAACCCACTTTTATTGACTTTACTGACACCAGTTAATGGAGTGACAACCATTCAACTTCTTTACATTCTTCCTCTGAGGATAAAGCTAAGAATGTGCAAACAAAACCTCAGCATGAATCTTTAAAGATCATTATAATGTCTCTCTTGTTCCAAGATTATAAACACCAGTCAGAAATATCTTTTAAAAAACAACACAAATTATTTTGAAATCCTAAAGGTCTTTTTAGTCTCTAAACATTTTTTAAAATATAATGTTGTGCAATAAAAAAAACCCCACATTAATAGTTTAAGCAAGGAGGCCATAAAGATAATGCAAAAGGTTAAACAAATACTATATATAAATTCACAATATTTATGTTTATATGTTCAAAATATCATTATTTTTAAAAATGCTTAGTTAGTTTGTATTATGTATACCTAGTTATTCTACATATACTCCATTCCATTAAAAAAAATCAATTGATTTCATACCCTTTACTTTTCCCTGCTGTTGACATTAGTGAGCTGACATTTCAAGTTTTGTAACGGCCCTTCTTCTTCCCAGAATGCACACTACCTTGGAATGTTTCTAACAGTAATTTCTACTGATTGGCTGTTGGATGGGTCAAACATGCTCAGATCTCTACTGAGCAACTAAATCAACCCAGGGGCTGGGTCAAGGGCAAAACCATAACAAACACTATTAGGGGTCCTGCAAACAGGAATTCAGTACTGTATATACCCGAGTATAAGTCGAAAATTTTACCTTAAAATCATCCTTAAAGTCTCCCCTTGACTTATACTCGGGTCTGGGCTGATCTGGATGCTTAAAGTCCGTCGGGATCTGTCAGATGAAGGGGCTGAGGAGTGAGAGACCGCTAAGTTCCTTCCCTTTATTCCCAGCTACTGAAAGTTTTATTGAAGAACTGGAGGTAAGACACAGCTCCTTTACCTCCTGTACTTCACTGGTAAAACCCCTTTTTTCTATTTAGTTTTAATGGAGATACCATTTAATATTCAGGTAGGTATGCAGGGCATGTCTGTGTATGGGACTTTCTATGGGGCTGTGCATGGGACTTTCTATGGAGCTGTGTCTGGGACTTTCTATGGGGCTGTGTATTGTACTTTCTATGAGGCTGTGTATGGGACTATGTATTGCACTTTCTATGGGGCTGTGTATTGGACTTTCTATGGGGCTGTGTATTGGACTTTCTATGCGGCTGTGTATTGGACTGTCTATGGGGCTGTGTATTGGACTTTCTATGGGGCTGTGTATTGAACTTTCTATAGGGGCTGTGTATGGGACTTTCTATGGGGCTGTGTATTGGACTTTCTATGGGGCTGTATATGGGACTTTCTATGGGGCTGTGTATTGGACTTTCTATGGGGCTGTGTATTGGGCTTTCTATGGGGCTGTGTATTGGACTTTCTATTGGGGCTGTGTATGGGACTTTCTATGGGGGCTGTATATGGGACTTTCTATGGGGCTGTGTATTGGACTTTCTATGGGGCTGTATATGGGACTTTCTATGGGGCTGTGTATTGGACTTTCTATGGGGCTGTGTATTGGACTTTCTATAGGGGCTGTGTATGGGGCTTTCTATGGGGCTGTGTATTGGACTTTCTATGGGGCTGTATATGGGACTTTCTATGGGGCTGTGTATGGGACTTTCTATGGGGCTGTGTATGAGGCTTTCTATGGGGCTGTCTGTAGAACTATCTATGGGGCTGTCTATGGGAGAAAGTCAACCCTCGGCTTATACTCTAGTCAATCATTTGTACTCATTTTTCAGTTAAAAATAAATACCTCAGCTTATACTCGGATTGGTTTATACTTGAGTATACACAGCATTTCGGTTGCATTTATTTATACACAAACAAAATGCTGAATGGGCAGGTTAAGGTCATTGGGATTGAAAAACACTGCTCTTTTTTCTCAAGTGTATTTGCACTAAACTTCCCCTTTAAAGATCGTTAAAATACCTTTTTCGGTGCCATATACTTTATTAAATCTATTTAGTATTATTTTAAAAATGCAGTTTCCATTTTTTGGTAAAACTCATTTTGGTTGTATATCGGTAGATTTTACAGTACAATTTTGGTTCACAGAATTATAAGAAAGTCCAAATTATTCAATTTCAGCTTGTATACTTGAAGATTCAAATGTTTCTTCACGTGTTTTGGGTTTGATAAATATAAATGTCGTTTTTTCTGTATAACACAGAACATGTTACATGACCAGTCTTTTTTATACACTAGCTGTATCTGACAGTTGAAAATATTTTGTTGAATTAGTGTTGCATACTGAATCCCTGAACAAGCAGGTGGCGTTCTTTATTGTCATGCAGAAACAATGCAAAATTCTCCAAAGACTGCCCAATTTTCTTTTTTTCCCCCTAAATGAGAAACACTGCAGACAGATGGGTACATTTGCCAGCAGTTAATATGTTTGTTGTATCCTTGCTTGGCAGTTGGATTAGTCAAACTAAAGCCAAGCTTGGGCAAATAGAAAATGATAGTTGTTTTATAAAGCCAGACATACCATTCATGGTGACCAATATTGTAATAACCTTTTCTTTGAAAGCTTTAAGGACGTTACCCTGTCACTTTTACACATTATGCCGACTGCAGGTAGGGATAAATCTATTCAGCTGTCTGCTGGTATAGCAAACAGCAAATAAAAAAGTGTGTAAAAGAATTCCTGGAAGCAAATAGGTTAATTGTAAGGTTAATTAACAAGCAGCAATCAGAGTTCCTCAAACATTTGCTAAGATTAGGAAAATAATTATGGGTCATGCCAACATTAAGCTCTGAAGAATACTTATTGTAGCATGAAATGTGAGGTTTTTTTTAAAACCTAAAGCCTTCTACATCTATAGAGTGTATCTGTACAGTTAATTTGGATGGGTGCACTAATGGTTACTGGATATAACAACACAGGTTTTCATTCATATTCTTTTTCAAGCAAAACATTATTCAAGAAAAATATCCTTATAAGAAAAACATTCAGGCCATGGATAAAACCCTTTAACTGTGAGAGATGTAAGGGTGTGGGGCATTGATTAGCAGTAAGAATTTTTTTTTTTAATGGTATATTTTTACTTTTTACAAATTAGCAAACTGAAATGAAATGTAATTTTTCATGGGTAGTTAAACTATAAAGCATCAGTGTAATAGCAGAAAAGGAGAGGGTTACAATGCTAATGGGAATACTGCAACTATTGGTTCTGTTCTTAAACAGCTAAAACAAATTCTCCTCCGTTGCTGACAGAAAGTGATTGGAATCCCAAGACCAACAAAGAATCGAATATACCTTCTATGGCATCAAACACAGCAACAGCCATGCATACTGTAGTCGATCTAGGCGAAAAGCTAGGGCACCATTGAAATGTGGAGGGTGCCAATCAAAGTTTTAAGAGAAGACCAGGATGTATATCAGCCATAGAGCAGTAAGCTGTTACAAATCTAGTTTCCTGTAGCCTCTCTTTTTGCATACAATAAAATGATCTCGGCTGAGTTTTCTTGTATGGAAAGACTAATCCAAGGGGGGTTTTGGGGGAATTTTCACAGGGGAGACTTGCTTAGGCACCAAAGTGGCTAGAACCCGCTCTAGTAGCAGCAGTTATGTAAAAAGAGGAATAACTTTTTTCTTTGTTTCTATATGTTTTAAGAATGTTAAACATACTTTGTTTAGGGTATTACTTTTATAAATGGAATTAGGATAACTTAATATATAGTATTAAGTATTCACCATTCCTTTCCTCCTCTCTCACGCCATTCCGCCGGCGTCTTCTTTCTTGCGCAACTCTTTGGCCTAGTTCGGAATTCATTGGTTATATGTGCACAAGTTAATTTGTTTCTGGAAACTTTACAGGGAGATTCAATAAAAGTTCTTAACATTAAAAATGGTGCTATTTTTGCCCCATCCAATCAGATGTTAGCTTTCAAATGTTAAATAAGGTCTGATTGGTTGGGGCAAAATTAGCACCATTTTAAACGATAAGAACTTTTATTGAATCTCTCTGTTAGTTCGTGTCCAGACACGTTCGGCCTTTTCCAGAGATGTTCATTTCTGGAAACTATTGTGTTCTTACCTGCTGTTCTCCTACTGGTGGCTAATTCATATCTTCTTTCCTCCTGTCTTCTTCTGAGTTTCATTTTCTCTCTCTTCTAATCAGTCTATTGTGCCTATTTTAGTTCCTGATCACTCTTGCTCCAGTGTCCATTACAGCTTGTAGTTCTCGCTTGCTCGTAGTGTTATGTCGTATTCTGATTTACCGGTTCCTAACTACTAAAACCCATCTGTTTACGATCACTTTATGACTGCCCTGGCATCTGCCTGCCTTCGACATTGCTTAATTTCCCTTTGCTCTGCTAAATGGTCTTCTGTATTTAGGCCCTTAGCTATATCCCTGATTTCTGTCTTCTTGAGTATCCCTGGCCTCAGATACCTTGCACTCTAAATCCTGGGGGGAACTTTTACTCCTGTGATCCATAGAAGTAAGTTATTTATCTTCATCTTCACCAGCTTTTTTTTGCCACAGAGGAGGCACACTGGTAAGCAGCCATATGTAATGTGCTGTGATGTCGCCATCACAGCTATTTCATATTGATTGGGCTTGGGGGTATGAATGCCCTTTAAAAAGCAACCTTGATTCTCAAACAGCCAACTATTATGCAAAAATGCATTCAGTGGAGAGGTAGGAGACCTCACATTTTCCTCCTGTTAGCTTTTTTCCCTTCTCTAATGGAGGGCACAGGCATGATCCCGTTAAAGATGCCACCTTCACCACAGAAAGTTGTTAATAAATATTAGCTTCACATGTATCCATTTCCAGTAGGACCAATGGTTAGCTATAAAAAACATTTTATTACTAAAATTGTCTGTAAAATTCTTGACATTTTCAAAAATAGATGCCATTTTTCAGTAAAAAGTGTACTTTATGGGGATTTTAAATTCTGCATTTATGCTGAACATTTATATTATTTAAGTTAATAGTGCCTAAGATCAAAATCCCAATATACACATTCTTATATTGGGTTTTCTATAAATCTGTGGTTGTGTATGCTTATGAAGTTTCTCATTCATCCAGGTCATGGTATATCTATTCAGTTAGATCAACTGGACTTAAAGTTTAGTTCTTAAAGAGCATCTATACTGAAAAATAGGTTATTTTAAATTGATTATAACTGGAAACTATAATTCTTCCTAAACACCACTGTCATTTTTTTGTTGATCTGCCCCCTATTTCTTTAGATATCCAAACTAAAACTTCTTATATTTCAGCTGTCAATCAAGTTCCTTGCTCTCAAAAACTATTCTTCTGTGAGTAGTTTTACTGTAGCTGGAATGGTGACAGAGTTTTGACATTTGGAATGCTGTGTGCAGGCGTGACAGTTGGCACGTAAATGAGAGTAAGTGCTACATGTATTCAATTATAGATTAAGATAAGGCAAAGTAATTTTTTCAGTATAGTGTCCCTTTAAAAACCTTTCGCTAGTCATCTGACTGGCTTTCTCAGTTCACTAACAAGATTTAAGATGTAGTACTGGGCACAGAACAAACTATGGTGTCCTATGATGTGACATCTCTCTTCACCTGTATACCCACCAAGGAGGTTGTTAAAATGGTGAGAAAATGACTAGGCCAAGACAGCACCCTTATCTGCAGAAAAGATCTTAACCTACAACAAGTGGGTTCCCTATTGGACTTTTTCCTGAATACCACCAATTTCAAATATAGGGAGAAGTTCTACAAGCAAAAACATAGATATGCTATGGGATCTCCAGTTTCACCCATCGTGGCAAACCTTTACATGGAGGAAGTTGAAACACGGGCCCTTAATTCCTTCAAGGGCATAGCACCCAGCAACTGGTTCAGATACGGTGATGATACCTGTGTTAAAATCCACCTGAAGGAAGTACAAGCCTTCACAGAACACATCAATGCTGTAGACCAAAACATCAAATTTACAAGGGAAGAGATTCAAAACAAAACACTGGCTTTCTTGGACTACTTGGTAGAAGTCAGGGAGAATGGTAAACTGGAATTAGATGTTTACAGAAAACCAACCCATACAGACCAGTATTTGATGTTTGACTCCCACCACCCTTAAGATCACAAGCTGGGTGTCATCAGAACTCTGCAACACAGAGCAGAGAACATCCCCACAAGCACAGAAGTGAAGGCTCAAGAAATTAGGAGGAGCCCTTAAAACTTGGCCTTTGTCAAAACAGATAGAAGGAAAGAAAAGAACATGTGAAGGAAGGAAAGAATACCAACAGTGAAAGGGAAAAATAAGACAGGAGAAAGAACATGGTCATCTCATATGTAGCAGGGATTTCACAGAAATTAAGTAGTATTTTCAAAAAAACACTGTATCCCTGTCTGCTTTAAACCAAACAACACACTGAGGCAGCAATTGGTACATGCGAAAGACCCAATACCGAAATATAACAAGAGTGATATCATATACAATGTGGGGTAGACCAAGCAGCAGCTGCACCAACTTATGGCCCAGCACAGAAGAGCAAATTTCCAAGGTCAGGACTAAAGGTGACATTACACTATAAGATTTTACTTACCCGACCGAGCGCTCACCCGATGTTCCTTCGATCCTGCCGGAACCGCTTCTCCGATCTACATTCGACCGACATGCGATCGCAAAATGAATGGGATTTTGCGATCGCATGTCGGCCGAATATAAGATCGGGAGAAGCGGTTCCGGCAGGATCGAAGGAACATCGGGTGAGCGCTCGGTCGTGTAAGTAAAATCTCATAGGTGTATGGGCACCTTAAGCCTAATACCTGCATCTTAAGGAAAAAGGACAAAAAAAAACCAAGCCTGAATAGAGGTGTGGGGGGTTTTCAATACCAACTGTCTCCATGTACTGCTGTTTTGGACACCTTACCCTGGGCAGTTTTGATAACACCTATTAGCCACAATGCAATCATACCTTGCATCAGACGGTCCCTAACACCTGTCTGTTATATGCTAATTGGGACATTCCAGGGTACTTAATTGCCAACAGATTCTTGTACAAGTCATTCTGAATTGAGAAAGCCATTTGGATGACTAGCGAAACTTCTTCAAGAACTAAACTTTAAGTCCAGTTTATCTAACTAAACACAACAGAAGATATACTTTGGTTGTCTAGTAACCAACATGTATTAAATGCAATATTACAATGTATTGATGTTCTTGGGAGAAAAGCTTTCACATTATGATTAAAAAAAAGGTTTAGCACCTTTAATGTATCTTGTATGCTGCTTTGATACATTATAAAATATTTCACATAACCGCACAGTGGAAGTCAAACAGAACTCCCAAAAATAAGAAATATGACCTCAGTAGAGAAAGAGAAGGACAGATTTTCTGACAATCAAACTGCAAGCAAATAATTCCTATGGTTATTTAATAATATTTTAGTTTAGTCTCTGTCATCACTGATGTTGACACCCCTGTTTAGATTTGCCCTAGCTTTTGTATTTGTACATGATGATTTGGTGTCTCCTCTAAAGTAACGAGGAATATATAAAGCAATTCCTTGCAGGTTTAAGTTATTTTTTAACAAACAGACCAATGATATACATGGGTAGACTTATGTTTGAGTCTTTTGAACTGATTCTCTTTCAATTATAGCCCCAAGCATTTTTTATAGTGTAAAGTGTTTCAGATGGAAGAAAATAGACCTATTGCAAGATCATTCAATCATGAGAAGCTTTAAAAATGTAACCCAAAGTAGTACCAGGCACAGATGAATGAATATGGTAGCTTAAGGTTAAAGGAATGTGATTGTATAAAAAGAGGTTATAGAGAATGTTTAAAAGCTGAAAGGTAAGTAGAGTATATTTGTATAAGCATCATGTAAAATTTTTACCCAGACCTCTGTCTCCCCTTTAAAACAGTGCAAAGGTATATGGTGCTTCCTTTGATTAAAGTGTTTTTTATTGCTGTTGCTAGTGTATTAAAGGAGCACTGTGGTCTGCAAACAAGTTAGCAATCAGAAGTTATATCACTGAAAATGTTAAATCACTGAAAATGTTAATATTTAAAGGGCATGTCCACCCTTCTCAAAAAAAAATTATATGTTGTAGGGCTTCCTGCCACAATCGCATTATTATAATTGCCAGAAAGTCCCGCCTGATCTGTACTTACCTTCCCTCTATCCTCCGCTGCACTGCCCGGCCTTCTGTTTGCATGAAACTGCAAGCAGGGGGCCAGACCGGTAGCCGCCTCTGTGATTGGCTGAGAGGCAGTTCAGAACGGCGGAGGATATAGGGAAGGTAAGTAAAGATCAAGGGAGTTTCTGGCCATAATAATATAGCGGTTGGGGCTGTGGGAGAAAGCCCTACAATATATAAAAAAGGATTTGTGCTAGGGGGAGAGAGAACAAAAGGGAGGGAGAGGGAGATGGGGAGGGCTGCAGTGCACATGGCAAAATTCTCCCGGAGGGGAGACAGGAGGCTCCTGGTGGCCAGTTTTTTGGACTTTAGGGGAACATTGCAGGAGAACCATTTGGAGCTGGGATGTAAGGTAAGGATTTTTATGCACTTCAGAGTGGGGCCAGCAGTGGGGGGAAATTATAGTTTTGGGGGCAGGACATGCGCTTTAATGCTTTCACTAGGTTGAGTTGCCTCACCCTCTGCACCACTTCTTTTTTTTTGGTGCTGATTTACTGCTGGAACTTACAGGAAATCCTGATCCTGATTGATAGCATACTTCACATCATCAGTTCCCTCACTGTTCAATAGTATTTACAGGGAAAAAGAAACCCTGAAATAAAAAATCTGCTAAAGTTTACAAAGGCTGATTTGTGTAAATAACTTTTTCTGTTTTTTTTCAAAAAACTGGTAATATTTCTCCATGGCTGCCGCTCAGCCAATCACAGACGCGACTGCCGGTCCCGCATTCTCGCAAGCAGAGGGCCGGCAGCGCTGCGAAGGAAAGAGGGGAGGTAAGTAAAAGTTTGGCATTAAACAGGCATGCCTACAGTGCAGAGGCAACAGGCAACTTAGGCCACTTGGAATAGGGGGCCCAACTCCAGATGCCAGATGTGAGAATAAAATGTGGCCAGCGGCAGAAAAAAAAAAGAGAATTGTGATTGTGTAAATGTGGGAAAACGTATATGTACCAGTCACACTCACTGTGGGCAAACTTGTATGTACCAGTCACTGTGGGCAAACTTGTATGTACCAGTCACTGTGGGCAAACTTGTATGTACCAGTCACTGTGGTCAAACTTATATGTACCAGTCACTGTGAGCTAACTTGAATGTACCAATCACTGTGGGCAAACATGTATGTACCAGTCACTGTGGGCAAACATGTATGTACCAGTCACTGTGGGCAAACTTGTATGTGTAAGTCATTGAGGGTAAACTTGTATGTACCAGTCACTGTGAACAATTTTCTATTTGACAGTCACTGTGGGCAAACTTATATGTGACATAATAGTGTCTGCTGAACTAGAGGGCTGGAGAGTTCAGCAGCTACTGTTAAACCAGCCCTCCAGTTCACCAGCCACTGTTAGGTAGCCCACCACACACACCTCCACAGGCCACACCCACTTTTCTTTTCTTTTTTTTTGCTGTAGTACAGTATGATATGAATAACTAAAAAGTGAGGTGTGTACAGAAATGAATAATACGGGAGTATTAGAATTGTTTTTAAATAAAATAGATGCAATGCAGGGAGATGCAATATCCCATGCTAAGGGGAAAAATAAGTGCAAACCCCATGATAACCAATGCAATATCAGGTTTTGTACTTATTTTGCATTGCCTGTGCCATTTCTAAAGACTTTTTGAAATATCATGTGTAAGCAATGCAATACATTTTTGGTTTTTGCACCAAAATTAAACCATTTCAATTGTGGCTTTAAAGCTGTGCAAAAGATCACAACTTACCATTTACATTCACATAATGCAATAACATTCGCAGGAACAAGTGCAGGTCAGTAGCAATAGGGACATTTATTGCATCTCCCCCATAGATCAGTCTAAAGTGCCTTCACACTGTATATCAAACATAATAACTTGAAGGGCTAAAGGATTCCATACTTCTATTCCTCATAAAGTGTCTCTACGTCAGAATCCAACTGGATATTGTGCAAATCTATAAAAACAGTGATTAAAAACTACTTTAAAAAAGGAATATTACAAAGGCAGTATGTTACAGCACAAATAGATACCATATATAATACAAGGTTCTCACTTACTGAAGCTGATCTGATATCTGCAACTTATGTACCAATTTTTTTTTGTTACAGTTGTATTTAAACTCAGTTACCTATAACATTTAATAAAGCTCACAGATACAGTAGCTATCCATGTTCATACATTTAGCTACTATCAAAGTAAGATTTAATGGCTCCCTTATTAGAGCATGGACCAATGTGCCCATCTCTTAACCTGCCCTTCTTACTTATATTGGAGACTATATTGGACCCCCTTATGAATTTCTTTAAAAGTACAGTAATGTTCTCACAATATGTCAAATGCTGCTAATTATAAAAATCAGGACATCACTAGTTGCTCATTTAGGCCCTTGGGGGACATAATGTTTAGCCTTTTAATCCATCTGACCTGCCGCTGGAGTAATGCTTCTGCCCTATTACAGCCATCTCTCATCTGCTCCTGACGAATGCCCATCTGTCTCATAATGGACATGAAGTGGCCTGCTTCCCAGAAATGTTTTACCGCTGATTGTTCACCATACCTGTATTCTTTGTGAACTTTTTAGTATCAATGTTTTACTACGCACATTATATTTGACTTATCTTATGGCCTGCCTATGGTTGCCCATCCTGTCTTGGAGTGTTGTAGTAGTCTTCCCAACATAACATATCCCACATGGACAGGTGATATAGAAGATGGCATAGGTGGTTATGCATGTGAGGCACCCCCCTATTGTTATTATTTTACCTGTGTGTGGATAAGGGACATTTTGTTCCACCATCATATATCTGTATTTGTAGCACCTTGACATACCTGCTTTTAGCCACATAGTGCTATCCTGTGATTGATCCCTAACATATGTTTTTACCAGTATGTTCTGTGGGCTCTTCCCCATCTATGAGCAAACAAAGGGTATTCATGGGACTTATTTTTGGAATAAAAACTTTTTTCCTTTCATTTACAAAAACAAACAAAAAACAACAGTCCATCAATTTTATCCCCTCCACAAAGAACCCCCCCCCCCGCCCCCAAAAATATAAATTTTTAGTTTAAGGCAAAAGAAAGGGAACTTCAGCTGTAATCTAAAATTTTATTACAGAATTTTTATAATGTTTCTTTCAGGAAAAAAACTGACATGCTTTATGAATATGCAGCAGAGTCAAATATCAGAAGTCCATCTTACCATAACAACATGATTTAAATATTGCTATTACGGCACTATTTATCATTGATAGATACAATATTGATTATTAAAGTTACTTTACTGTCGGTAGTTTTAAACAAAACCATAATTAAAAATAATTGTTTTATGTACTACTAGAACATAATGTTCTGCAGAAACTTTAAACTCGCAGTGAAGCAGAAAGTACAAGATGTTTTTGAATGGAAACTGAGCTTGTGCTTCTTTAAAGGTTACAGTAAAACTCATTCGTCATTTCAACATAAGTCGATAAATTAGTTAAGAAAAATAAACTACCTTACCCAGTGGCGTATCTACAGACCTATGGGTCCTGGTGCAGAATTTGGCCCTGCTGCAAACACAAATCAGCATACTGGTAAATGGTTGGCACTGCACACAAACAGTCACTGGTCAAATGCTTGGCACACAGACTGGTAAAATGCTTGGCACACAGACACTGATAGATTGTTTGAAAAACTGATACTGGTAAATAGTTGGTACAGACACTGGTAAAATGCTTCCAAACGGGAACTAGAAACATGGATGGCACACCCCCTTGGGTAAATGTCACATAACATATAAATGCAAGAGACAGGAAACAATCAGGAGACACCCCCCCTCCCACACACACACACACAGATTAATGCAATAAGGAAACCACCCCAATGATAAATGCAGGAGCCCACCAGCAGAGCCCGTCACCAAACAAATACAGGAGAATGGGCTTTCTTACTTATATGCAGTCTGTGGGGGGGTCTTCTTAGATACACAGAGAGGGGTAAGAGGGGCTGTGGTGGGCTGGTGGCAGGCTAGACTATAGGTACGATGGTCCCAGAAGTATATTATAAAAAGTTACTTGGGGCCCCCCAGGTTTTTATAAGATTAGCGAGGTTTTATTAAAATTTGCTGAAGTACATTGTGACATTGTCACTTAAATGAAGCAATTAGAAGAGAAGGCTGGATAACAATAAATTTCCATTCTACAATTTTTGTGTCTAGTTTGTTGACCTTTGGAAACTCTGTTGTATTTATGATGCAATTTTTTTCTGGAAGCTCATGTGATACCCATGTCACACTCACATAGCGCACACAGCATATCTTATAAGTTTAAGATTGTGGATAGCTGTGTTAGTTGACAGGAAGCAATCTTTTTATGGTAAACTAGACCTATATCTTGGGTTTTAAACCTATGACATGAGAGGTCAAATTCAGCAAAACATCAGGATACCTCTACTTTTGGTCTAGAAAAGCATGAATTAGCCATATGTTTCTTGCAAGTTGTTAAGCTCCACTTTACATTTAGATAACTAGCATAAGTAAAAAAAAATAAACATTTGATTGGTGAGGACGATTGACAGCACAGACAAAACATATTGCCTCCGATTAAGTGTTACTGAATTTTTTGTAGCTCAAGAAATCAATTAATGATGAGGTCATTCTGCTAATTTCTTTAACCCCAAAGTACAAAAATGTAGTTATGTATCACCAGAAACACGTGCCATAAACCCGTCCACCCAAAGTTCCTAGAGATATATTGTAGTAATTGCCCGGAAGCTACAGATAACTTTGTCTGGTATACTAAGGTTTTCCAGCTGCTAGGAATTATAAGCCTACTGGATTATAGTCAATTTGTTAGACAGGTTGTTGCAGTGTGAATCAAAGGAGGCCAGTTACTAATGAAGCCTTCCAGGACACTACAAGCTGTAAACTGGGGGAACTTATTTCCTAGAAAATCCACTGGAGCCTAACACGCCAGGGACTATATTTTTTCTGTGATAATGTAAAGAAAGTAATTTATTATTTCTGTCATTCAATTTTGTTTACTATATGCTGCTAGAAATGTGAAATGCAAATGAGCAGCTGCAAAGCTTTTTATTTATTGTGATTTTCTCCATTTAACCTATGTATACATGTAAATAACATAAGTAACAATCTAAAGTCTCTTCTCCACAAAGTCATCTAGAAAAAAAATCCAGAATGTACTGAAAGAATTGTACACTGACAAAAAATGCTTCATTTCAATCTATCAATAGTTATATGTCAGCAGCAATTACAAAGTTCTTAGTGTACATATCCTTTAATTTATTTACATCTAAATGTTCTTATATCAGTCTTGAATGCCTTTGTCTTACAAGGATTTTGATTATGGGATTAGATACAACAAGCATTTTCTTTTTCAAAAAATAAACTGCTGTTTTCATCAGTTTGAATCTAAGGCACCAAGACAGGCCTTGTTACAAATAGGAGTCACTTTATTTTGTATTTAGTACACTTCACATGCTCTGTAATGTTTAACAGATCAAACCAAAGAAGCTGCAGCCTTGCTTCCTAGAAGCTGACAATCATATTATACCAGGAACCAGACATTCTCCTTCTTCCTGACACAGAACAGGGCTTTTAATGCAGTTTTTGTGTAAAAATATTTACATGCTCCTGTCCCTAACAATATACAATATACAACAATGTAAACAAAAAAAGCAAGTCTGGGAATTTAAACCTGTTAACTCATGGGCTGCATGTTTTGGTCAGCCATCACAGAAAAGAAAGAAGAAAATGATCAGGGCACTGACTAAAGTGAACCACTATATAGTATAGTGCAGGTGCAGATCTGTATAGAAATACTATAATATGATCATTATTGATCAGCCATCACAGCATATGTAACAAAACAGGTAAATTTAGACGCTTTCAGGGCGATGCACCAACGGGCGCACCGCTCCTGTTTAGGAGTTTAAGTCATGCTAACCGAGGTTTGCATGACTTAAACTCCTTCCTTGCCGCGGCTACGGGGGTAACGCAAAGGTTAACCTTGCTGCCGCCGCAAGCGATGTTATATGGCGGCATTTTATTGCGGCACCTTTAAAAGTGCTTTCAAAGTCATCAAAGTGACTTCCATATTGGTCTAGAGACATCTGTATAGAAAATGCTTTGTGCATAGAGACAGTGAATACTGGGGTCAGGGTGTGTGGCCAATAAATGCACATACTCACATGGCTCTACATGGGCTGTGACAACAACAATGTAGCCTTTTTAGTTACCAAAGCATTTCTTCTCACTTGTACCTAAATGCAACTTACTATAGTAGCTCCACGGTTTAAAGCCTCACCCAGAGGCCATCCAGAGAGAGTATAAAGCAAAACAATGCCAGCCTCCTGGGGCAACAAGAAAGTATTCTCCTTGTTAATAAATGGGTCATTACTTATATTACATGCTCTATATATTTAAATATGGATTTTCTCTTAAAAGTTCTATTACTAAGATTAGTATTAATTGTGGCTAGTACAACTGCACAGTTCATAAAATGATTTTTACGTACATAGCCCTTTAACCTTTACAACTAGTAGGTTATATTACATGGAAGCAGATTGTGCTTATTAGCCACCAAGGAGCAATACAGCTGTCTGTGTACAAACAGTAGCATTGCCAGGCTCATTTAAATCACACTAAATGAATCGAATCGTTGTTGTGGTATGGGAATTCAGGTTTTCCCACAACACATATGCTGCATCTTCATTCTAAGATACTGATTAAGCTGCACTAACCTTTAATATGTTTAAGACACACACAAGTTAAACTGGATATTAATCACATTAAATAGGCATGGCTGTGATAGAAATAATTCATATTTGAAAGTTCTAGTAATGTGAAATGGTACAAAGCTAAGATGATTAACTAAAAAGTTCATGATATTGTTAAAGACAAAACAAAACTTGTATTTTTTTTTTATTTTTAAAGTGTTTTGGCAAACTATAATTCACAGGGAGGTAGGAAGGTGTGGAGGTAGGGAGGTGTGCAGTAGAATCCACTCACGTACCCGAAATCCCTCCTAATTTTCCTAAAATAAGAGGGATGTCATGCTGGCATGCAGAATAGCTGTCAGAAAAAGCGAGAGCCGGTACAGTAAGTATAGGGAGGAAGGACACCTGATGAAGGAGACATATCGTTCTTCTAACAGTGTGCGCTTCCTTCAACCCTTTTCTGCTTGTGCTATAGCGTGGAGTCCTTGAGGTAGAGGACAGAGGGAAGCAGCACCTGGAATACACTGGCACATTGCCTGAAGGAGTGCCTAGGCCCACATTTATGCTACAGGAAGATGTTTGCCCTAACACTTTCTTAAACACTCAAGTTTAATGTCCCTTTAATGTTCATTTTTCTACACTGTTGATATTAATTATTTTGGCTTTTCATATACTCAGCAATCAACTAAACATTAAATTTAATTATTTTATTATAGCACAGGAGTAGAAATGGCCCAAACTCGGAAAAGATCCGAAAACGGAAATTACTTTCAACGTATTTCCGAGGGTTACCGAATGTAAGGGGTTATTTTCAGTAACGCTTAAAAATACCCTCTACTTTCGAGTTTCCGAACGTATTTTTAAGGGTTATGAAAAGTTGGAGGTTATTTTGGGGATTACCGAAAATTATTTACAGTAATGTATCAGTAATGATCCGCCTGCTTTCGGAGGGGAACATTCGTATTTTGGAACTGAGGGGTTCCGTGTCGGTTCTCTACACAGGAGTATTTTGTTTTATAAAATAATGATTCAAAAGCATTTGAGCATTTGAAAATGCAAGCTTGCTGTCTTCTTATATATAAAGGCACATGGAATCCACACAGGGTCATCAAGTTCAAAAACAAAGGCAGGGTAAGGTACTTATAAATGGAGAAAACTATGAACTAGTTCAGCAATCAAAATGCATGGAATGAGGAAAACTGCTTACATTTTAAGTGGTAATTGTTTGTAATATTACTTTGCAAATTCCCCTAAAAAGCCTTTTGAGAGTTTTGTAAAACATCAAACAGATGACATATAAGAACTTCGCCCTGTCAAACTAAATTGCATTAAAACAAAATGATAACGTATTTCTTAATAGTGTCTTTCACAGCTGTTTACTCAGAGTTTAATCTTCTCAAAACTCTCTATTGTTTATGAGGCCTATGGGTTCAATTTTATGCCTGAGTGAGGAGAATTCTAATGGCTGCCGTATTTTTGTATAAGGACCTACAGAATATTTTGTTTTAAAGCAATGAGCTATAATGATTTTAATTTATGTTTTAGCACTTTTTTTCTTAATTGACAAAAAGGCATGCAACAATTGTTTTTATTTTTCTTAAAACAAAATATTTCCACTCTTATTCTAAAACTATATTGTATTTTTTTCCATTCAAAAATGATTCCAGAAACGCTGGTCATTCTACGATCATCCACAAAAAATAGTGAATTTTTTCCCCGCTTGGAATAACTACTAGTAATTGTTGCAATTGGCACATTTTACCTGGGAAATGTTAGGTGGGTAACATACAGATACACAGGGAAGGGTAAAAGTGCCATAGTAATAGCTTATGCAGTGTCCATTTAACGCAGGCATATTATATGCTAGGGAATTTATGATTTTCATGTGTTTCCTTCCAGACAACATACTTATAGGCTTATGATTGTATAATATGGTATAGTGAGCAATAAGGGCCTAATAAGAATGGATAAAATAACACTAAAGTATTGTGGGTAAGTAGCTTGGAGAAAAATACTATATGCATAAGTGGTAATTGTTTGTAAAATTACTTTGCCAATTTTCCTAAAAAAAGCCTTTTAAGAGTTTTGCAAAACTTTAAACATGACATAGAAGATCACATGGGTGTACATCCCTGTGTGTTATTTACATTCTAACTGTGTTTTTTTTTTCCGGTAAGCTATGTTTGTTTTTTAGAATTTAGGGTGTACCATTAATTTTCCAGAGCTACATATATACCAGATTCAGGTTTAGAGAAAAGACATTCAACCACATCAAGGTAACCCCAGTGTGGCAGGTACTAACTAAAGTTGGGTCACTTGTGCAGACTGACACCACATGCTTGGTTGCCAACCCATCCCTTTAATTGCAGGTCTTATGTCTTGAAAATTAAGCATTGGATGGGAGGCCTTTTACCTCCTAGTTAAAAGCCAGTAGGCGCAAAGTCAGGGAGACAACCTTCCCAAGAAAATGCTAACAAGCAGTGTCAGCCCTGATAAATGACTCAAGGTAATTTGTTAGGACCTTCCATACTGAAGTTGGCATGGTTGCAAGGCTTTTCTATTTCATGCATAACATTTTTACTAAAACACCTAGGTTTTTAATGGCGTGATATTATATGAGGCACTGTGTTTGTTCTAAAGCTTTGGTCAGGACAGTTGCACTATGCAGTACTCATTTTTTCTAAGGAGTGCTCCCACAGCCCCTTTCGAGTAGCTCATACAATTGCTCCTCTCCTGCTTCAGAGTCTCAAAAATATCTTTAATGTGAGATCAAGACAGCTCCAGAAACCTTACATTTGGCTATGGAGTTGCTGTTTAAATCCACAGCTAAAGGTGCATTTAGAGCAGCAGCTTCAATTTTCTAGCTAGATCAGCCTTGTTCCTTCTCGATTTCAGCTTCAAAACGTATTTAAAAACAACTAAAAACCTCAAATTGTACGGGCTCTCTTGCCTTTTCAAATTCTAGTTTGCAACAAACTGGAAAATAATTTTATTTATTTGGTGGAACCAGAGATTTACTTATGTAGCCCCCTTCACATTTCTAAAATCGCTAAGGGTTCACGCACATTTGTTGTCATCTTGAGGGATAATGTTGGTATGTTTTTGAAGGTTAACTATACTCAACATCTCTCTCTCTATATATATATGTATTCTATGATCTAAGGATAAAGCAACTTTATCTTTCCTTTTTATTTATTATAGAAGGAAATGGGAAAATGTTGTGTATATACAAAATGTATAAAAGGTTGGTTGGTTGGCACCCTATCACTATCCCTGCAATCTATTCCTGCAATAAATGCTGTTACAATGATGTTATTATATATATATATATATATATAAGCAGACATTTTCCAATTACTAGAGGATGATACTAAAATCGAAGCAAGATTTTCATTTTAAGGTTATATTTGAAGTCTCTTTTTCATAGTGCCTGCTGGCTGCACACATTTTACAAGTGCTCAGTTTAATAGATAATGTGGCAGTTGTACTGCTAACAAATAATTTTAGTCCATTATAAAAATAATAATTTGCAGAGCTACAGCGAGATCGGAGGATTGCTATATTTTGTAGTAACAATATTTGTTGTTGTTTAAATTGACCATAACTGGAAACTTTAATTCTTCCCAACCGCCACTGTATCATTTTTTTGTTGATCTGCCCCTATTTCTTTAGATATCCAATCTAAAACTTCAAATATTTCAGCTGTCAGTCAAGTTCTTTGCTCTCCTTCTGTGAGTAGTTTTACTGTAGCAATAGAGGAATGATAGGAATGATGACAGAGTTTTGACAGTTGGAATGCTGTATGCTGTGTGCAGGCTTGACAGTTGGTTTGTGGGGAAAAAGTCAGATTGGATGGAAGTGGGAGTGGTTAAAAGAGAGAGGGGAATAATGTGTGCTGGATTGAAGGCATGCAGCAACACACACAAATCAGAGTAAGTGCTACTTACATGTATTCAATTATAGATTATGATGAGGCAAAGTCATTTTTTCAGCATAGTGTCTCTTTAAAAAAAGAACAAAACACAAATTAAAAAAATATTATATCAAAAGAAACACTTTTTAAATTATTTTTTTGGAAACTTGACTATGAATCAGTAGTATTTGTTTTAGTTAATATTTATTTAAACCAAGGTTTGTTAAACTAATTTTCTTTTAAAAGTCTTTGAGTGCTTTTTGTTCAATCAGGTAAATCATAAGTCAAATTTAGATCAAATGCAAAAATATGATTGATTCTGTCTAGAATCCCTGATGAAGCTTGTGTTAATACATCCTATATGCTGGATAAATGAAGGCTGGCGTAAGATACAATTTATTTGTAAACCATCAGAATTTGGATCACATGATATGCCATCATTGACACATTGGTTTCTTCTTCATTTATTCATCAGGAATATTCCAGTACCAGCTGAACTGTTTATGGACCATAAATGTTTAATCACATGAAATTTATTATTTTACAATTTTTAATGTGCAAAAGTTGGAGACAAACATGTAAATGGGTGTATGTAATTTTCATGTAGGTTTTGCTGTATAATTAGTGTTAGTTAAAAACATAGATAGACCAAGATTCTGCAAATCACCAGTACAGTTATATTTTGACCTTATAAGTTAAGCTGGGTACACACAGTACGGATCTTTAAAAGATGACAGAACCTTTAAGACTCTTGTCTGTCATTTTTGTAAAGATCCCCCTACACACAGTCCCGAGCATTCCCCCTGTGTAAAGCATAGAGAATATGTTCGGGACTGCACATTTCCTTCAGCTGCAGCTGTACTTTAGTACAGGAAGGCGACCGCGGGCAGGAAAAATGTTTAGTCAGTTCCGAGCGATCCCGAGGACTACAGTGAACATTTGTGTGCTATTTATGGTTTTAATTGATTAATCCCCCCCCCCCCTTTTTACTGTAAACTAGAAGAGGATTGGGTGGTTGAGCTGCATAACTAATATGTTTCTTAATTTTCTAAAGGGTACAGTTTTTGGATCTGGAACTAAAATTTCTCCTGAAACTTTGACCTGGTAGTTGGACATTCCTTTGGCAGCTCAATGTAAGTATTAAAAATTATGTATCTCTTGGCTTCAAGGGGAACTGTGGTCCAAAAATGACTTCTGTAAATTGACAGGAATTGCTTTCCTGAATATTTTTGCAATTTGGTTTTGAAGATATTTAAATTTTTATGTGTGATATGGTAGCAGCATCACCAGATCACTATCACTTCCTGCCTTCTGCTCTGAAACTATGTGAGAGTCCCTGTGACATTAAAGTTAAATTTACACACCTTACACACTCCCTGCTGTGGGCTGTGCTGTTCTGATCTCCCCCCTCCTCCTCTTAAGTCCTCCTTTACTGTAACTTAATCTCTTCCTGGTTTTGTCTGCTTTCTCCTGCACTGAGCATGTGCCAACCGCAGATTAGAAGGTGGAATGCAGATTAGAAGGAGGAATTAGTATTTGTGACTGCAAATTTAGAAGCTCCCACCCCTAACTTTCTGATCAGTGATTTCTTTATATCTTGGGCTGTACCGCACCGTCACTTGTTTGGTGACCACAGTTCCCCTTAAAGAAAGATAAAAGTATTAAACTGATTTTTAAAGTAATAATTTAATCATTATGGGGTCAGTGCTGCTGTTCTTTAAATATGCTATCCAATATGTCTTCTACTTCTACAAATTCACACCCCTTACCGCATCACTGCATTTATCATTTAGAACCCAAATTTAAATGTCAGGTGTTATGTATAGCCTGTTTCTATTCAACTTGAGATAAGAATCAATTAGAATGTATTACTTAACATGATAGATTTTAGAAATCTCAGAAATGGAATGCAATTGTTTCTGTTAAGTACTTTGCACCAATTCCGAACCATAATTCATAATAGAAGTGCACGTCTGAGATCAAACATTCAAGATCCTTTTAAAGAGAGAGGTTTAAGGCCCATAGATCCAAGTTCTCATGAGCAATGCTACAAGTACTGTATGATCAGTAATGCTACAAACAATTCCAGAGGCTTTGCATTTATAACAAATCCTACTATGCTTTTTGTTGGGAAGGTTTTCTGGTTAGAGGCTTAACTGCACTTGATTTGTAATCCCATTAGAAGTAATTTCCCTGTGGTGTTTGGAGTGAACAAGGTGACAAATAGTTAAGCAATGGAAAGGTTCAGTGATTTTGTGTGTTCTTGTTACCTCTGCTTCAGTAAGTGGTAATATTTGATCAATTTTATGTTTTTGAAAAATGCACAGTATTACTGTAAAGAAAGATGAATTTGTTCCAAACCGTGTCAATGATTCATCTACATTAGTTTTGTATCTATAGTCTTTTGGGATTTAACTTGAAGTAGATTTTCACAAATCGAGTAGTATAACTGCCAAGAAAACTATCTGATCCCATTTGTATGTGTATCTTGCTTGTACGAAAACAGTAAATTATGGAAAGTACAGTATTTGTTTTTTACACTCACTGCAGCCTCATTCATTCTCAAAACAATATAACATCAGCCAGTCAGTTCTAAAAAAGAATGTTAATAAATTATGACTACTATGATGATATGTTTAGCATTTTTAATTTATTTGTTATATACAGTTGCCTTTATACCGTTTTTAGCAATTCATTATTAAAGGGCATGTCCCTCCCCCAGCCCCAACCGCCATATTACTTTTTTCAGAAACTCCCCTGATCATTACTTACCACGGATGTGGCTTCTGGCTGCACAGAACGTTGGGGGGAAGAGGTAATGTAAGTAGAGTTCAGGGGAGTTTCTGCTAAAATTAATATGGCGGTAGGTGCTGTGGGAGGGAGCCCTACACTACAGCAAAGGGGTTACGCACTAGAGAGGAAAACCGAGGGAGAGGGAGGGAGAAGGAGGGGGGGGGGGGCTGCAGTGCACATGGCAAAATTCTCCCAGAGGAGAGACAGGGGGCAGAGCCCTATATGGTATGCCCATGGCTACCATTATGTAATGAAATGCCAAGGGCTACCAGTATGTGATGAAATGCCCATGGGCATTTAATCACATAATAGCAGCAAACTGGCTATTTCAATATATACTGGGTAGGCTATTACTTACCGTGAAGTGAGCTGGAGCTGGAGGCCGGAATCCATTACAGGTTTGTAGAGGAAGGGCAGTTCCCAATAGTTCTTTGTGGTGGCGAGGTGATGTCACTGTGCAGGTGTGCATGGTGAGGTCATCATGCAGCTGCAAAGGACTACTGCGAGAAGGACATTCGGGGCACGTCCATCAGGTAAGTTAAGTTGAAAAATTTGTGTGTGATATGGCCGCAGCATCACCAGGTCCCCTGCAGTTCCTGCTTCCTGCTTCCTGCTCTGAAACTGTCAGTCAATCTGTCCTTTGTCTCCTCCTCCCCTTTGCAGCCCCCCTGGTCCCTCCCACTCATGGACCCCATGGTCCCTCCAGTTGCAGGCCCCCCATGGCCCATTATCTTACAGCCCCATGTGGCCCTGCCCACTCATGGGTGTCTAAGCCCCACCCAATTGCGTGTGTCTAATCCCCACCCACTTATGGGTGTCTAAGCCCCACCCACTCGCAGGTGTCTAAGCCCCATCCACTCGCGGGTGTCTAAGCCCCATCCACTCGCGGGTGTCTAAGCCCCTCCCACTCGCGGGTGCCGTGGGTTACTCAGACCCCCCTTACCTTCTCTGTCAGGACTTCACACAGCAGAGAGAAGGAGGGACTTCCTGTCTCCCTTACACACTGAGGGAGTCTGATGCTGTGCTCGCCGGCGGCACTGTGCAGGAGAAGCCTTAGGAATGTCACATGTCAGCCTCCCACCCATTAACTTTCTGGTCAGTCATTTCTTTATATCTTGGGCTGTGGAGCACGTAGAGAGGTGGTTGATGGCTTGTTTTAAAGGTAGGAAACTGGCCTTTCATTTAAACTTAACTTGTTTGGAGACCACAGTTCCCCTTTAATGTTATGTTTACATGTTTAATGGAATGTTTAAAGCTAACAGCTTAAACAACTACACCTCAACTAGTGTTAAATGTAGTGGTCAATACTGTAGAACCCAAATAAGTAATATGTCATATTAATATGATAACATAAATAGTATGCATGATAATAGATGAAATCATATAAACCTGGCAATATGTGTATCTAAATAAATTATCTTGTCCACAGCTGAAATAATATAGGGTATTTAGATGGCCAGCAAAAGGTATCCTTTCAACACAATGGCTGACAAATTCCCACCATCTACTGCTATAAAATGGTTAAAAATGTTTAAACTTTATAGTATTTTTGATGTTCATGGCAAGTGATTAAACTGCTTCAATGTAGATACATGACAAAAAGCAGTGAAGTACATCACATTGTACCATTGTACAATACACCCTTCTAAAGGGAGATCATTTCTTAAAGGCTTTTGCCGCAGTCTTTTTATCTGCTCAGTGTTATATATATACTGCGCTTGTTACTGTTTAAAGAAGTCTTTATGCTAGCATTGCAATGAGAACAAATAAAAATCTATCTCACAGAACAAGCACTTTCCAGCTACATAATAAACATCTGTTTAAGATCTAAGGTCTAATAAAATAATTAATTCTTTTGCTAATGTAAATTCTGTTACTTTCTTTGTATTAGATGTTTTTTGTTTGTTTTCATGCCGTTTGAAAGCGATGTGACAGTAAATTTAATTTGTGTCTATTTACTGATATTCGGCCGCACAGCTTGTAATGTTCCTATTCTAATAAATGTATGATTGCAGCTTAAACTGAATTACTGTGGAGAGTTTGACTTTTGACTAGAAATTTTATTAAAGGATGGCTTCAGGGGAGTACTTATAAGCAATAAATTATTACAGTTTTTATACTGAAGCAGCAATTCTGTTTGCAGTCCTTTGTTTCTTTTATATTTCACTGCAGATTTATATCTTCTATAAATAATTGACTACTGAAATTACATCCTAAGGACAAATTCAATATATCTATGTGAGTTTATACGTAAGTGTATCCAGTATATGTGTGTATATACTGTATTTATATAGCAGAATAGTAATATGATATAAGTTGAGCGGGATCCCAAAAAAAGTCCAGTAGTATATGAAGTTCCATGAGTGTTGTGTGACCGTACTCTAGATTTCTTGGTGATATGGCTGGGGTGTTTGTGTAAATAAGGACACTCTGTTCAAAAATATGCAATCTCCAATGGTATTTATTATCGACAAGCTGCCATAATTCTCACGTTTCGAGGATCGCAACCCACTTTTTCAGGCCAGCAGCTCAAACGTTCTCAAAATGTACGATCACTTTCCTTAATGAAGCACTGGGACTATATTAGGATTTTAGAACGGTTCTAGATATTATTATGAAGTGTCTTTTCTTTACCTGATTGGCAACATCTTCTTAGCTTCTAGTTACACAAATCAATGTCACCTACAGTAAGTTATACAAACATAACTGATCCTCTTATATTTTAAAACATAAGGTACGTTAAAGCTTATCAGGGAGATTCAATAAAAGTTATTATCTTTAAAAATGGTGCTAATTTTGCCCCCAAAAAATCAGATGTTAGCTTTCAAATGTTTAATAAGATCTGCTTGGTTGGGGCAAAATTAACACCATTTTAAAAGATAAGCAGGGTTATTCAATAAAAGTTCTTCTCGCTTAAAATGGTGCTAATTTTGCCCCAACCAATCAGATGTTAGCTTTCAAATGTTAAATAAGATCTGATTGGTTAGGCAAAATTAGCACCATTTTAAACGATAAAAACTTTTATTGAATCTCCCTGACAAACTTTTATTGCATCTTCCTGTATGTATCCTGTAGAAAATCAACAATATGTATTAAATACAATATAGGTGAATGTCATGGGCAGTTTGCTCGATGCAATTAGCAACAATGAATCCTTTTGTAGGTAGAATATACATCAGGTAACTACTACGTTACTGTGACTATTATAAACTTGATATAGTATACTACATAGCACTAGGTAGGAAGTAGTGACATCAAATTTAATTTGGGAAGAGACGAGATAGCAATGGCTTGGATTGTATTAGATAAATTCACAAGGGAAGAGGTACAAAACAACAAACTGGCTTTCTTGGACTGCTTGGTAGAAGTTAAGGAAAATGGTAAACTGGAAGTAGAGGTTTACAGAAAACCAACACACACAGATCAGTATTTGATGATTGACTCCCACCACCCTTTAGATCACAAGCTGGGTGTCATCAGAACCCTGCAACACAGAGCCGAGAACATCCCCACTAGCACAGAGGCGAAGGCTAAAGAAATTAAACATCTCAGAGGAGCCCTTAAAACTTGTGGATATCCAGACTGGGCCTTTGTCAAAAGAAGTAGAAGGAAAGAAAAGAACACAAATACCAACAGTGAAGGGGAAAAGCAAGACAGGAGGAAGAACATGGTCATCCCATATGTAGCAGGGGTCTCCGAGAAATTAAGAAGCATTTTCAAAAAACATCGTATCCCTGTCTGCTTTAAACCGAACAACACACTGAGGCAGCAATTGGTACATCCGAAAGACCCAATACCAAAACACAAGAAAAGCGACATCATATATGCAGTGCAGTGCAGTGAAGAATGCTCTGATTTGTATGTGGGGGAGACCGAACAGCAACTGCATCAACGTATGGCCCAGCACAGAAGAGCCAATTTCTCGTGTCAGGACTCAGCCGTGTACCTGCATCTTAAGGTTAAAGGACATACCTTTGAAGATTGTAATGTTAACATATTAGCAAAGGAACGTGACTGGTTCAAGAGAGGTGTTAAGGAGGCCATTTATGTGAAAATAAAGAAACCAAGCCTAAATAGAGGTGGGGGGGTTCGACACCAACTGTCTGCCATGTACAATGCTGTTTTAACACCTTACTCTGGGCGTTCCTATAACACCTCTTAGCCACTATCTAATCACACCCTTAACACCTGGCTGTGATATGATAATTGGGATTTTCCAGGGTACATAATTGCCACAGATTCTTGTACAAGTCATTCTGAATTGAGAAAGCCAGTCGGATGACTAGCGAAACGTCTTCAAGAACTAAACTTCAAGTCCAGTTGATCTAATTGAATACAACAGATATACCATGACCTGGATGAATGAGAACCTTCACAAGCATTAGATAATGACATTATTGTATAATTACATTGTTATACTATATATGAATCTAATATGTTTCATAAATAAACATGTGAGTTGCAGTAGGTGTTGTTTGATAGAAAATAAGTGATATTTAATAAAATCATTTATTTACAATTTTCTAACATTTGTATTTATACTATTATACTAATATAAATAGTGTCGCCTAGCCTTTAGGTTGTCCCTTTTTGTAAGATTAGTGGCACGGCTTATCAAACTTAACCTGCTTTCTTTTTACTACCTAAATAATGTATATGTAAAACTTATTATGTGGTTTAAAAACAGAACCATAAAAATAGAATACAGCTCTTACATAGATAAATTAAAGGACAACGATGCTATACCTGTATAACAAGCCTTTTTATTTGTTTTCTGTTAGTGAGAGGTAGGAACGAGTTAAATGCTTTACCAGTTCTTTAGTTATTAATAAAACGCGTGTCTAGGGGCTAGGCCACACTTGCATAATTTTTCTGTGCATGCGATTGCGCATGCAATTGTGCTTTCGATTTTCGAATTGCATAGAAATCGCAACAATGCACCAAAATCGTGCAATTTCTGGTTTGTTGTGATTCGCGCACGCGCCAGCAATTTGGTAACACTTTCGATCTGAATTTTTTGCATGCATTGCAATATCGCACGTGGGCAAATCGCAAGCACAAATGCAGGAAAATCACAGAATTGCACCAGAACTGCAATCGTGTGCAATGCAGTGTGGCTGTGCCCCAAGTCTGTTTTTTACTTTTGTTTCCAAATTCAGCTAATGTTAAAAGGAATAGATTTGTTAACTTGACTAAGGCCTGTGCTTTTAAGGCATCAGCTGTTTGACTTTAATATTAGCAGCTGTTGTTTTCTTCACTTAATAACACCCTGAAGGATTTAATCTAAATCTAAATTGTCTTAATTTAACTTGTTGTCATTCAGATACTTAATTTAAAGAGGACCCTGCGAAGGCTTAACAAATAAATGATTGCAGCTATATCTACAATGTCAATTAATATGCTTGATGTAAGGAGATAAGGCAGTACTCCTACTAATCAGTAACAATATTGATGTTGGCCAGGGATCTCAAACTGTTTTCAAACATCTCGAGGGCCACAAGTTTGACATCCTTAATGTAGGCGCTTACTTAAAGGGGAAGTTCAGTGTAAATACATATGCTTTTCAGAAAAAACAGCAGTATTTTTTCATCCCAATGACCTTAATCTGCCAATTCAGCAATTTGTCTGTGTATAAATAAATGCAACCGAAATACTGACTTCCTGTTTGCAGGACCCCTAGCAGAGACCGTTATGGTCTTGCCCTTGACCCAGCGCCTGGGTTGATTCAGTTGCTCAGTAGAGATCTGAGCATGTTTGACCCATACAACAGCCAATCAGTGGAAATGACTGTTAGGAACATTCCAAGGATGAGGTGCATCCTGGGAAGAAGAAGGACTGTTAAAACCTGAAATGACAGCTCACTAATGTCAACATCAGGGAACAGCAAAGTGTATGAAATCAACTGATTTTTCAAAATGGGAGAGAATATGTAAAATAACTAAGAAGGCATTACACAAACTAACAATTTATCGAATATTGATAATTTCCACTGAACTGTCCCTTTAACAGACATATACTCTTTAAGAAAAAAATAACTGTTAAAAGGTCAAAATATTCACAATGCAGATAAGTGGTAAAATATTTAAAGGAGAACTTTTCTGTAAAAAGTTGCAAAAAAAATATACCTGCCAGGTATAAGTTAGTGGTTGTTCGGGGTACATATATTTACCTCTTTCAGTATGCTTGTGTGTAATGTTAACATATGGGCACATATAAGGAACATAACTGGTTCAGGAGAGGTGTCAAGGAGGCCATTTATGTGAGGTGTCAAGGAGGCCATTTTTGTGAAAATAAAGAAACCAAGCCTAAATAGAGGTGGGGTGGGGGGGTTCAACACCAACTGCCTGCCATGTCCAATGCTGTTTTGACACCTTACCCTGGGCGTTCCTATAACACCTCTTAGCCACTATCCAATCACGCCCATAACACTTGGCTGTGATATGCTGATTGGGACTTTCCAGGGTACATAATTGCCACAGATTCTTATACAAGTCATTCTGAATTGAGAAAGCCAGTCGGATGACTAGCGAAACTTCTTCAAGAACTAAACTTCAAGTCCAGTTGATCTAGCTGAATACAACAGATTTACCTCTTTTAGTCGTTTTAGCAATTGCAGAATGCACAGCTTTTAAAGTTTAGCTCATATATTCCCGGGTTCTGTCTCTCCTGGATTCTTCTTTATGCACATGTCCATTTGTTGGGGACAAGGGCATAGAGCTTAAACCTCAACTCCCTTGTTCTGCTTTCTGGAGATTTAAAGTGCACAGGTATAAAATTAGAAATTGCTTAAAAAAGCAAATGATGTATTGTTTTAATCAACAGTCGTTGGGCTATGATGGAAACAAATGTTTCTCTTTTAACAAATGACTACTTTTTATGTGCAAACATAAATGCCTTTTAGTAAGTGGTTATTTGTGCTTTAGTTTCATAAAGAATTATGTACTTTAGTTATAGTAAGCAATACATAAATATAATAAATTGTGCAGAAGAAATTATGCCTGGTCTGTCCTAGCTAGTGAGTTCATTCATAAGTAGCATACAGAAAATACTGGCTAGCCAGCGCTGTTCCATTCATCAGAACTGTTAAGTTAATGAAGCCAAAAATGAGAAACTGGTAACAATCATGAGCAAGCACTTTAACTCTAAATCCAAAGGCATGGCCTCCCTGTATGTCGCTATGTCTTGTGCATCCTAAAGGAACAGGTTATTTGCATGGATGATTTTAGGAGGGGATTGCTGGAGTCCAGATCATTCCTTTCAGCTGTCTTAATGTTACCTGCAGTTCTGGCACCTTAAGCTCATCAAAAATGAATGTGCAAGAGTATCCACGCTAGATCAACAATCGTTTTGAGGGTCACGTCCTCTTCTTCCAGGTCAGACAATGCTATTTCTATCATTTCTATTATCCACTTTATGTGAATACCAATCTTAATCATTGTTTGCCCACGTGGAAATATCTAATTGGTGATTAGGGATGGCATAGAACTCGAACTCAAACCCGAGTTTGAGCTGAACTTTCGAGTTCCGGACGGACCCGGACTTCTCGAACTATCCCGGATGCGGACTTTCGATATTTCCCAGACTTTCGATGATTTATCGAACGTTCGAACGGTCGAACATTCGAAAATCATCGAATTTAAAAAAAAAAGTGCCCACATGTCCAAAATCACCAAATGGCATCTAATTTGAGCATTGCCAGCCCCCTGGGTATAAAAGGCAATGTGTACCATAGCCATTTAGTCAGTGTTTTGGAGTGTATATTAATGGAGACCTGACAGTGTAGGAGTTGGAGAGAGTTTTCTGAGCTTTCTGTGTGTGGATTTCAGCATGGTGGTTTAGCTCTTGTAGTTAACCATGTTGTCATCACGCATCTTGAGACCCAACAGTCCTATCTCCTTCCTAGCTTTCCCTTGCACAAAGCACACACTGAGGAGAGAAGCCAAAGGGGTATGGGGTCTGTCCGGAGGGGCCAAGCCTGCCTGGCTCCACAATAATGTTGTCAAACTGAAGTAATCTACTGCTACTCAATGGTGCTGTTCCTACAAACCCTATCCCTCCTCCCCGCTTTCCCTTGCACGAAGCATACTCTGAGGGAGAGAAGCCAATGGGGTATGGGTCTGTCCGGAGGGGCCAGGCCTGCCTGGCTCCGCAATAATGTTGTCAAACTGAAGTGAATCTACTGCTACTCAATGGTGCTGTTCCTACAACCCTATCCCTTCCCAGCTATCCCTTGCACGAAGCATACTCTGAGGAGAAGAAGCCAATGGGGTATGGGGTCTGTCTGGAGGGGCCAAGCCTGCCTGGCTCCGCAATAATGTTGTCCAATTGCAGTGGGTCTTATCTAGACGCGAACATCGAATCCGCGAGTAAAGTTTCCATTAAAACCTATACGCGAGCATTGAATCCGCGAGTAAAATGTACATGGTATCTAGACGCGAACATTGAATCCGTGAGTAAAGTGTCCATTAAAGCCTATACGTGAGCATTGAATCCGCAAGTAAAATGTACATGGTATCTAGGCGCGAACATCGAATCCGCGAGTAAAGTGTCCATTAAAGCCTATACGTGAGCATCGAATCCGCGAGTAAAATGTACATGGTATCTAGGCGCGAACATCGATCTACGAGTAAAGTGTCCATTAGAACCTATACGCGAGTATCGAATCCGTGAGTAAAATGTCCATGTTACCTCGAACGTTCGAACACGAGAGCGCGAAAGTAGCGCGTGTGAGAGTAAAATAGATTTTACGAAAGTCCTGGATATTGGAACATGCTCCTCAGACCATTTCCCAGGTCCCACAGCCATTTACATTAAGTTACCATTAATATTTTAGTTGTATTTGACTCGAATTTTTCGAACTATTTGCCTCCCATAGACTTTAATGGGTCCGTTTTCGAACTTTCGAAATAGTTCGAAAGTTCGAAAACGGACCGAACTTTCAATAGTTCGACCATCTCTATTGGTGATAACATTTATGAACTTACATAGTAAGTAGGTTGAATAAAGACATAAGTCCATCAAGTACAACCTATTCACCCTTTTTTTTTTTTTTTTTTTTTTTTTTTTAACCCTACCTAACAGTTGATCCAGAGGAAGGCAAAAAAAAAACAGCTAAGAAGGGGGAAAAATTCCTTCCTGACTCCAAACGGCAATCAGAAAGTATCTGGATCAACCAGATCTATATGCATTATAACTTATTATTTATTGTTTTTATCTAGAAGTTAGGGATTATAAATTGTGCATATAGCAAGACTTTTATAAATTATTATTATTGGTATTATGTCACTTATGCACTTTTTTGCAATATTTGCACTTTGTGAAACAAATACATTTTGAAACAGCCCCCCAGTCTGTGTTTTTGTAGGGTATTACAAGTGAGAGGAGGAGAATGCGTGTGCGGTCACATGACATTGTGAGATCACATATTCCACTGCTCCTCATGATTGTCTTCCTATCACAACAACAACAGGACAAAATTAAGTATAGCACTGTACCAATGGGGTACATCTGGAGGAATTCGGGAAACTTAATAGCTACCTGGGACAGCAGAATCAGGGCTAGAAACCAGGACTGTCCCGGACAATCTGTGAGGTTATGAGGTATGCAATTAACTTATGTAATTACTCGATTTCCCACCAGATGGGGAAGTGTTGAAAAAATAGGTAAGTATATGTATACCAAGTTTCATCAAATTTGTCCCAGTTTTACTAGAACATACATACATATATATAAATACATACATATATTGACTTTTAAATATATAGATGTTTTGCATAAGAAAGATGCCTCTTAATTGCTTATTAGGACCCCGAGATAGGGGCTGTGAATAGCCTACTTCGCCTAGCCAAGAAGAAAAAAACTATTATTATTTATTATTATTAAGGATTTATAGAGCGCCATCATATTCCGTGTCATATATATTACATTTATACACTTACACCAGGCCATGCCCTGAAGAGCTTACAATCTAAGCCCATTTATTTGACATATACAACCTATCAGTATGTCTTTATGATTGTGGGGGAAACCGGAGGAAACCCATACAAGCACGAGGAGAAAATACATCTCCTTGCAGATGTGTCCAAGAGTGGAATCGAACTCAGGACTTCAGCACTGAAAGGCATCAGTGCTTACTAGAGATGTTCCGTTTTCAGGTTTTCGGATCTCAGGAAAATCCCGAAAATCCAGAAAGCAGAACTTAAATTCTGGAATTTGGAGCGTGTTTTGGTTCGTTTTATCGAACATTTGAGCTATTTTGGAAAATTCTTGAAAATAGCCTCGAACGTTCAATAATACTCGGAAATACGGTCGGAAACTATATTTGAGTTCAACGTTCAAGGCTATTTTCGAGAATTTTACTCCGAAGTTCTGAAATCCAAACGATCCATCCGGTTGCGGATGGAACATTTGAATTTCGGAATGGAGGGGTTCTGTGTCGGTTCCCCAGATCCCATCTCTAGTGCTAACCACTGAGCCACTGTTTTGATAACATTTCTATCTTAATTTATTTCCAATGTTTATATTACAGTAACAGTTATTGCTTATTGTTGTGTACCAGAGCTTGATATTGTGTTTTGTATATTTCTTATGCTAAAAGGTTTTGCAATAAAAATGATTGCACACTGCAGAAACAATAAAAACCTATGTAACAATGCCACATATGATTTGAAAGTATTCTGGTATAAATTCAGTAGTTAAATGAGAGCCAAAGTTCAGATAATTCCCTGTGTAATTTGGATGTTAACTTATACATATTTTGTCTTTTAAAAAAAATCTACCTATATACCAAACCTTGTGTAATATTCATGCCATCTTCCTGCTTCCCATCTCTTCTGGAAAAGGCAATGCCAGTTTCATTTAAGTCTATATGCTGAAAAATAAAGATTTGTTTAGCTGCCTGAAAATTATGGAATGTGGAGTAGAGGAGCTTGGGAAAAAGAGTAGAAGCAGCTCCTATAATTAAATCTGTTTTTAGCTGTGTTTATACTATCAAAGGAAATATTTAGGTCCTTATTGCATGTACAATCTCCAAATCCCAAAGTACTATTTGACTTTAAATCTTCTTAAGCTAACACCAATCATACAGTTGTTAAAGGATAACTGTATTGCCTCAATGCATTTTTTAAAAAAAAAACTACTTTCAAAAGAGTGAAGGTAAGCAGCTTTCCCCATACATTTTCTCCCTGATTTTCGAGCTTCTCTCTGCCTTCAATTAGCCATGCTGTGAAGGGGGCGTTACGATTCTGTCTGCCTGTAACTTTCACTTAAAGCTAGCATGCAAGAAAACACCCCTCCACCCCACCCTTGGTCAGCTTGATTATATAGGCTGTAGATCCTAGCATTCGAACAGTTCAAGTTTGTTTGACTGGCAGAGGAGGAGGAGAGAGGTTGTAACAGACATTCCCACCAGCCAATGACAAGTGATATGTTAATGATGGCCCTGGGCCTTCTAGGAGGTGGGCTGTTAGCGCTCATCTTTGCTGTGTGATATCTAAGAGAGAGCAGCACAGTTGTAAATGAAAGTAAGCGATTTCAACTGCTGGAAGTGTGGACATGTAATGGGGGTGATGTTATTTTTTTTGATATCGTTGTCCTTTAATTTATGAATATTAGACTAAATATAAATATATATATATATATATCGTTTTTTAATCAATGATAATTTTTTTTTTTATCAATGAATACATATTAGGAACTAACAAATGTAAAGTCATCTTATTTTTTTTTATTTGTCAAAAAATTTCCACGTTCTCTCCCAGTAAAATTCTAACCAAACTGAAACATCTGCAATGACACTGGCTTGCTTTTCATATTTGTATATCGTCTGATCCAGCATGGGGTGCCCAAGGGTGCTTAAGACCTAGCAGCAAAGCAGCCATTGTATTCAACATATGGGAAAAAGAGACCATGCCATTGGCATAACTGAGCATAATTTACCTAGTTCACATCAAAGAAATGAACAAATCATTCTAGTAAAATTCTAATTTAATTTTAATCCCTGCAATTTGTGTCATTTGCAAATCACTGTGAATTGATTTTTTTCACATTTCACAGTGATTTGCATATGATTCAAAGACCAATCCTTTCTATGTCTGTAACAAAGTAATTCATAATCCAAGGCATGCTTGATTTGATCATATCTATTCCAACTGTCACCAGTATTAATTTCCAGCCTATTTACTTTTCTACCCACAGAAAACAAGATACAACAGATAAACCTCTGAAAACAAAGCTCAACTTCAGTCAGTGCATGCATGTGATACTAGCCACTGCTACCTTATCGCATCTCCCCCAAATGACTTTATGCTCCAACTATCATTTATAGGTGTAGCAATCAAATGTAGACATTACTGGACTACAAATAATTGTGTATTTCTGTTGGTTTAAGGAGCTTATTGGTGACATTGTTCTTCAGGATATAACAGATACCACTAAATCTTTGTTTGACAATTCCAAGGAAGAATATTCATGGTTAATATTGGAATATAATTTTGAAATATTGCAGACTAAAACTTTGGCAAAATCAGTTGGTTCCAATGATTGGACATTTTGGTAAATATTGACCACATACACGTGTAGAATTTTCCTCTACTAATAACTGACAAATGATTGATACAATTGTGTACCGGCATTTAATTAAAATTTTGTTGTTTAGTCATTCTAGTACCATTAAACTTTTTAAAATCATCAACCTATAGTATCAAATAGACCAGACCAATAAGCCACTATAAAACAAATAATAATAAACCATTTATTGTAATCATCTTGGAGGCCCGCACAGTATCTGTTTCTTTAAAATAATTAGAACAATTTATGGAGAGATACTATCAGTCTTCCTCACAGGTGATATGTGTATATGTATATTTAATATTGTGATTGTGGCTGTCTGTGAGTATAATAGTCATCTTAATGGTTGCATTATTCTAATGAAAGCTGTCTGCCACAATCAAATTGCATAGTTTACAGGGCCAGTGGTTGAGAATAAACCACAATATTAGTGATGAGTTGTATAGCAGGTCTAGAAATATACCCATTTGTGATCATTCGTTCACAATATAGATTTGGTATTTTAGAAAAAGAGGACCTATCTGTAAAAACAATGTCAATTTTGCATATTTGCAACTGAAAAGTACTTGGGACAGGGATATAGGGTTGGTAATTCCTACCTCCCAATATTGTTTCTGTGAGGAGCACCAGCCCAAAGAAAACTGATTCTGCCAGTCTTCCTCCTGGCTTCAGCACTATTTTTAATAAAGGATTAGTCCAGTACTAACCTGGCAAATAAAAACTATATATGTTGTAGCTCCTCAACAAAACGATATTGTGAGGTAGGAAAAATTAATCCTACCTCCCTGCCCCAGCTACTTTCCATTGTTAAATAGTTAACTTTTACAATATAAATATCCTTTAAGATCCTTTACTGAGTTTCCTATGTAATTTTATCTTTTTGGATTTAAGGTATAAGAGTTCTTGAAATAAAACTAAAAGATGACTTGAGTGTAATTTACACTGAAGTATAATATTAACATACTTACCTCGCCCTTACTCAATAAAATGATGCAAAAATGAAAAATAATCTGAGCATTTACAGCATTACAGTGGCTTTAGTGCAGTCCCTTTAGATGAGTCCTGGACTCCTTCTGCACTGTCCAATAACAAGTATTGCAATGATAATGGGGGGGCGGGGGGCAGAGTTTAGACCAGCATTAGACGTTTGTGTTCAACCTAGCAGGATCTAGCACTTTAGGCCCTCACACTCAGGTAAGGGGGCAGCCCTGATGACAGAAAAGTTCTTTTTTAAACACCCATGTAGAAATCTTGGTGGTACTGTACCTGATGTCCTTCTGGGAGACTTATTTTTTATAATAAAAAACACTGTGGATACAGGCAAGGGCAGCTAATGTACTTCCTGTTGCAAAGTCTCGTGCATTACTGAAAGCTAATTTTTAATTTTTGTTTTATATATTTTTTTATATATAAATAATTTTTTATATATATTTTTCCTTAATTATGTACCGGTAACTGTTAATTCCCAAGTTAGCTATCAATTGCTATCTTGTAATTCTCCTTATACTGAGTTCCCTCTGATGAAGTGACGAGGTGTACGTCACGAAACGCGTCAGGGCACTGTGTTTGTCTCCCTCTGTGAAGCATGCTTTGTTCGGCAAATAAAAGCTAAGCTTTATCTGCAGTTGGTAGCAGTCCGTCCCTCTTTTTGTCGTGTTCTCTATGAAATTGGATGTGCTCCGGAACGTCAGGTGAATGGACTCCCACTACAGAAAATGAAGTAGAGGAGCCGAAGCTTTCACCAACTGGTAATATTTTGTTACTCCTTATACTGAGTTACATTGATTCAAAGTTTATGTTATTGTATAAATTGTGTTTTAGAAAAAAAGTCCAATCAACTCGAAATCCCCAAACCTCATATTTAGAGTAGGTGCCAGGAAATTTTCAGGGCGAAGTTCTTATTGTTAAAAATGGTGCTAATTTTGCCCCAACCAATCAGATGTTAGCATTCAAATTGTAAACAACATCTAATTAGTTGGGGAAAAATTAGCAACATTTTTAATGAAAATAACTTTTATTACAATGCCCAGTTATGCTACAAATTATATTTGTAGTTTTAATTTTGCTACTTTGTGCCTCCTAGCCTACTAAGCTGTAAAAGCATTAACAGTATGAAATCTACAATGCTGGAGAGGGTTCTTAATATAATTTGTTCACAAATAGCCATGAATTAATGTATATATTATCACTGTGTTTGCTATCCCCTGTTACTGGTGGGAATGACATACTGGTCCTCTCTTGGCACATAGTGGAGTTGATTTGTTCAAATCTCAGCATGTTTGTACACCCCCTACATTCAGGGAGTTGTTGTTCATCAGAGTTGTTTCCATCAATGTGCCATTATTTCCCATTTATAAAGATTTAAAAGGCATTTTACGAAACATTTGTGACAACATGGGAAACAATCTAACCAGTTTTGCCATGGGGGAAAATAATCAATAAAAGCCTATAAAGGTGGTATAGGCTTTTGATATTGGGGAAATAGCTATTAATATTGTTTCAGTATTAAGGTTTGACTGTTTTCATATTGTGCTGGATTTGAAAATGAATAAACATAAAACGATTTTTAATTTTGATGACAATTCTACAATGTACAGTGACAAATATCAACATTTTTCTATAACAGTAGTTTGCTGGCAAACAGGCAAGTGTAGGAATAATCCTACATCAAAAGGTGGTATCTTCAAAGGGATTCAAAGAACATGACAAAAACAAAATCATGTTTAATAAATGCAGATATTCAATTTGCTTACAGAAGAAGGTGTCATAAATGAATGGAAACCTGCATAGAAAATATAAATCTTAAGAAAATGTAACATCACACAGTGTCTGTGATACTGTGTAGGGGCAATGCCATATCACACGCTATCAGGCCAAATTAGTGCAAAACCAAAGCTAAGCGATGTTAAGTAAGAGTAGTAAAGTCCATTCCAGAAAAGCGTTAAAAGAAAGTGTTACAAAAAAACCCACTAAAAAGCATTTTACATTTCTTTTCTGCTCCTGCACTGTCACTGTCACTTCCTGGTTTGTAGAAATTCCTGCTCCAACAGACCTGCCAACTTGAGGGGGCATGGCAAGGATCAGCTAAAAGAGAATGCGAAGTTCTTTACCTCAGGTGCGCGCCCCCGTGACCCTAATGGAATTTCAATAGCAGTATTACACCTTTGCTCCACTCTGCAGAACCTGGCTTTAAATAACTAAACTATGGAAAGGCTAGGGAAGCAGAGATGCGATAGTGTATGTTCTGGGGGGCTTGTGATGACAAGGGGGAGGGCAGTAAGCGTATGTTGTCTGTACTAAGAGGTTGTGAGACAAGGGGAGCAGTGAGGATATGTGGTCTGTATTGGGGGTTGAGATGGCAAGGGGGGCAGTGAGGCTATGGTGTCTGTACGGGGGTTGTGATGGCAAGGGAGGCAGTGAGGCTATCTTGTCTATACTGGGGGGTTATGATGGCAAGGGGGGAGGGCAGTGAAGCTTTCCTCTCTGTATTGGAGGGGTTGTGATGGCAAAGGGGGTCAGTTAGGCTATCCTGTTTGTACTGGGGAGTTGTGATGGCAAGGGGAGCAGTGAGGCTATCCTGGTGTATGGTGTATGTACTAGGGAGTTGTGATGGCAAGGGGAAGGGCAATAAGGGTATGTTGTCTGTACTAAGGGGTTGTGATGACAAGGAGGGAGCAGTGAGGTTACGGTGTCTGTATTGTGGGGTTGAGATGGCAAGGGGGGCAGTGAGGCTATCCTATTTGTACTGGGGGTTGTGATGGCAAGGGGGGCAGTGAGGCTATGGTGTCTGTACAGGGGGGATTGTGATGGCAAGGGAGGCAGTGAGGCTATCTTGTCTATACTGGGGGGTTATGTGGCAAGGGGCAGTCAAGCTTTCCTCTCTGTACTGGAGGGTTGTGATGGCAAGGGGGAGCAGTGAGGCTATCCTGGTGTATGTACTAGGGGGTTGTGATGGCAAGGGGGAGGGCAATAAGGGTATGTTGTCTGTACTAAGGGGTTGTGATGACAAGGGGGGAGCAGTGAGGGTATGGTGTCTATATTGTGGGGTTGAGATGGCAAGGGGGGCAGTGAGGTTATGGTGTCTATATTGTGGGGTTGAGATGGCAAGGGGGGCAGTGAGGGTATGGTGTCTTTACAGGGGGGTTGTGATGGCATGGGGAGCAGTGAGGCTATTCTATTTGTACTGGGGGGTTGTATGGCAAGGGGGAGCAGTGAGGCTATGTGTCTGTACAGGGGGATTGTGATGGCAAGGGAGGCATGAGGCTATCTTGTCTATACTGGGGCTATGATGGCAAGGGGGGGACAGTGAAGCTTTCCTCTCTGTACTGGAGGGGTTGTGATGGCAAAGGTGGTCAGTTAGGCTATGCTGTTTGTACTGGGGGGTTGTGATGGCAAGGGGGAGCAGTGAGGCTATCCTGGTGTATGTACTAGGGGGTTGTGATGGCAAGGGGGCAGTGAGGGTATGGGACCCTCTTATTTTATATGGCCATGGCACTTCTTGGTGACTTCTAATATCCTTATAGTTTACAGTAGGGGATGCAATATTTACTACTTTATTATCAATTTTTTTAAATAATAATTTTGTATGTACTGGAATGAGTAAATATAGTTATATATATTTTTATGTATTTGTGTGTGTATGTGTAAACATGTATTTATTTTTTTAATACAAAAAATAAAGATTATTCTAAAGAATTAACTGTATTTTAACAAAGCACTGGTAAGGCCTCATTTGGAATATGCCGAATAGTTTTGGAATCCCTTATACAAAAGGGACATCTTGGAAATGGAAGCAGTTCAGAGAAGGCAACTAAAATAATAAAGAGAATGGAGGAGCTTGACTATGCAGGCAGATTAGACAAATTATGGCTGTTTATATTGGAGAAGTGACATTTGCGTGGGGATATGATCTCTTGATACAAATATATTAATGGACTAAAGTCTCTGATGCATTGTTTACTAATAGGTCATATCAGAGGACATGTGGACAGCCTTTAAAGGGAAACTATGGTCTCCAAACAAGTTAAGTTTAAATGAAAGGTCGTCTGAGTAACCCATGGCACCTGTGAGTGGGCGGGGCTTAGGCACCCGCAAGTGGGTGGGGCCACGGCACCCGCGAGTGGACGGGGCCACATGGGGCTGTAAGATAATGGGCCATGGGGGCCTGCAACTGGAGGGATCATGGGGTCCATGAGTGGTAGGGACCAGGGGGGCTGCAAAGGGGAGGAGGAGGCACAGGACGAATTGACTGACAGGTTTCAGAGCAGGAAGCAGTAAGTGCAGGGGACCTGGTGATGCTGCTGCCATATCCCACACAAAAATGTAAATATCTATAAAACTATGCAAAATAAACAATGGGAATAAATTGCAAAAATTTGCAGTTCCCCTTTAAGAAAAGAAGAGACCCCCTAGCCCCACTCCCCCCCCCCTCCATCCCAAACCCCCCCCCCCCCCCAGTACAGACACAAATAACCTCAGCCTTTCCCTAGTTTAGCTAATTTACAGCCAGTTTCTGCAGAGTGGAGCAGAGGTGTATAACAGCTGCTGAAATTCCACTCTGGTCACAGGGGCGCGCACCCGAGGTAAAGCACTTCACATTCTTTTTAACTGATCCTTGACGCGCCCCCTCAAGTCGGCTGTACTCTGCTCCATGAACCTGCACTAATTTATTACTTACACTTTTAGTGTAACCCTTTTAACCTTTTGGGAGAATGAGCTTTATGACTTACCCAATAGGGATCCCACAATGCAGTAAGTCTCGCAAAGGGATTTACAGCATTGCAGGATCGCAGTCAAGTAAGACGCACCTATTGCATTCCTACACTAGCTTGTTAAAAAGGAGATGTCCACCCTTAAATGGAATGTATAGTGGGAAAATTAACTTTTTTTTCTTTCTTTTCTATAATTCTCCCCAACTCCCACAGTCTCTTGATTTTCTTCAGTTTCCATTTTTGTCCTGAGATACACAAATTAGAAGAATACATGATTGCATTCCTCTACTCCTACTTGTACTGTCAATCAATTCCCTGCTCAAGTCCCTCCCCCCTCCATGCTATGTAACAAACATAGAGATAAGAGCATTAGCAGGGGGGAGAGAAGGAGCTTTGACTGCAGAGCTAAGGCTGCACTTGACCCCCCTCCTTAATAGATTTCACTGTTTGATGATGGGTCACAAAGAGAGAGATCGTATTGCAGCAGGACATGTAGAGATCCATGTCTCCAGGACAGCTTGCTTTCTATTGGCCACTGTGCATGGGTGTGTTTTTTAGGATGTTGGACGTGTAACTCCTACTGCACATGAAAAGCTTGTCAGGCAGCCTGTGTTGAAACATGGAGGAGGTAACGGGGGAGTATTTTTCATGTTTGCCTGTCCTTAAAATGACCTCTTAAGGTACCCACCAGACCTCTTGCTGTAGAGAATTCCAGATACACGGTTCAGCCCCACATTGTCTGGAAGAGAAGATCTGGTTACATGCTTCATTAACCCTAATATAACACTGGGGATTTTTTCCAGGGTGGAATGGCATTTTTATTGGTCCTTTGAAAGATCTAATACCAATGGTTAACCCATTCTTGCCAAGTCACTACACACTTTCCTGACAACTTGTCAGTTACTTTTCCCCTATTCCAGCCAATATATTCATATTTAAGGAAAATTATATCTGTTGTATTCAATTAGATCAACTGGACTTGAAATCTGGTTACATGCTAATTGAATACAACAGATATACCATGACCTGGATGAATGAGAACCTTCACAAGCTTAAGGAAAATTACTTCCCCTACTCTGGCAGAGGAAGTTGGCTCCTCCCTCCAGGAAGTCAATCAAGGCTGTGACTGCTGATATCACAGCTAATGATTGGTAGGCAGCCCAAAGTTCCAATCCTCCTCTCCCTCCCTCCTGGTGTCTTCCAGGTAGCAGCAGTAAGTCATGGGCAATGACTAACTGGTGTTCCCCGAGATGCCTTTTCAGTGCACGAGTGAGCTTGTAAAGAGCTTTTACAGCCTTATGAAGAGGTGACAACCTTTTTTGAAGGGGTAGTAGAACTGGGCAATCTACCAATCAAGTGTTATAGGTTAGAGAGTTAGTTCTAGCTATCGAGGTTTGGGGGTAATATACATTTGGTAATTTTTATTTAGGTGTGTAGAGAAGCCTTGTAATGTTTAGTGGAATAAAAGTATTGATGGTAGAGTAGCTAAAGTGAACATGAATAATCTATTTGTCTTATTCATTTTCTTAATCAAAGATCTCTAGATGCGGTTTCTTTGAATTCATCTATCAATGTAAACCAAGATATCAATGAATAATTACTTCAAGTAAAGCTTTAGTGATACAGTCTGTAATCTCTTCAATGCATGTTGTACCATTCTCATCTAAAAAAGATAATACATAGATTCCTATACACAAACAAAATTAAGTAGTTTTATATCTAAGTACAACCATGTTTTTAAACCGATGCTGATCATTGACCAAGTTCTAAATTGTTTTACTCTCAGTTTATTCAAATTTCTTTTTTTAAAAATCATGTGTAAAACAATTACATTTAGCATAATCAGTACTTAAAGAAGTAGCATCAGTCTGTGAGATTCAGAACTATACATATTTGTTAACTTATGGGCTTTAGGACCACACAATTGGATAGTGTATTTGTGGGTGGATCAGATGTACAGATGATCAGGTATGTTGGAAAATCATTGGTGACTGTGCTGTCCCCTATGGATCACACAATCGGTCACAGTGAACTGTTGGTCGTGGCTGCTTTTGCCACTTCCCTGCTTGCTAGTGGCAAATGGTTGGTCGGGATGAAAAATATGATGATGTGTACCCAGCCTTAAGCTGGGTACACACAGTAACGATAAAGCCCCGATACCGTCGGATCCAACGGTATCGGGGCTTTATCGTTAGTGTGTGTACCTTTGTTTCCAAACAAGTGCGCGGCCACCGAACGATCGGGTTGGCCGAACGCTCATTCCGGAAAAAACGAAAATTTCCATCCGCCGCGCTAGACTCCCTATAGAGGAGTCTAGCGTGGCCGAGGGAAGCACACAGTCTCGATCGTTCTCCCTATGATGTGTTTAGGGAGAATGCTCGGGACTGTGTGTATGCAGATCTTTGAAAGATCCTGTCTGTCATCTTTCATTGATCTGCATACACACAGTGTATCTGCAGTGTTGTAAATCCTGTCTGCCATCTTCAAAAGATCTGCATACACACAGTCCTGAGCGTTCTCCCTATGAACTCATAGGAGAACGCTCGGGACTGTGTGTTTCCATTCCTCTATAGGGAGTCTAGCGCGGCCGTTGAAAATTTTTGGTCTTTCCCGAACAAGCGGTCGCGACCCGATTGTTCGGCGGCCGCACGCTCGTTCAGGAAACGAAGGTACACACATAACGAAAGCCCCAATACCAATGCAATTTTGCAAAACAATGCTAATGGATTTGGAATGTCTGCATGTGTGCTAATCTAATCACACATTACCAAAGTGAAAAATTCATATTCTCTTTTTTGAATTAACTGATTCGGTTTGAAGCTTAACAACTTATTTTAACCAGGACATAATATTTTGTTAAGGAACACAAAAAAAACAACAACTGTGGTCTCCATACAAGTTCCCTTTGGTTCTATGTGTATAATTTACTGCGGAGAATGGACATGCCCTTTAATTTTTTAGTACTGTAACAAAAATAGCCAAAAACTGTTCAATCTAAACTAATAACACAAAAATGCACTGTCTATCCAGTTATTGAAAGCATAAAATGTGCTAAATGGAGCAGAGCTTGATAAATTAACCAATGAAGGTACCAGGGGGGTTTTTTTGACAGAAACTAAATGAGAATTTAGATTGCTGCAGTAAAATGCATATTTTAAAAAAAAGTGCCATCCAATAAATACATCATTTGCAAAGATTAGAATATTACCATGCAGATAACCATTTAGCATCAATGTATTTTATTGGACTTCTCCATTTAGAAAATAATATGCTCAGAAATGGGTATTATCTTTTTCTGTGTAATGTATTATATATAATAACCTCTCCCTTCTTGAATTTTAGAAGCAACAATAGTAATTACATGTAAAATATTTTACAGATGAAAAGGCCATTGCATTTATACTTTATGAACCAGATTTACATTTAAAAAACAAGGTCACTAGAAGGGCAAAGATTTATGTAGTGCCTTTTTGAACAATGTTCTAGTTCCTTAAGGAATAGAAGAGAGTGGACCATTCCGTATCTTGATTTATCTAAACTGATTGGGCGGTTTGTTTTACTGGGTGGGGGTTATCATTATAATTTCAATATTTATTTGCAAGCTAAATGTTGTCGTGGGTGCAGCTGTACAGGTGCTCAACAGTGAAGTCTTGTTTAAAAAAGTCTTTAGGAATAATATATTCCCAGTAGCAGTATCCTAGAGATTTTTCAAAGACTTGTAACATTTCTTAATAATTTACCAGTGTAGCAAGTATAGTTTAATTAATGATTCAATAAAAAGTCACTGAAGATCCATTTTTTGGCAACAACTGAATTTTAAAGATGAAAAAAAAAGCCATACTAGGAAGTTATATGAAAACCCCAGCCACTATAAGGAGACTCCCTAACCATAGGCTCCACCTTAGCAGAGTTTAAAATGACGTAAGAGGAACTATTTAATATATATATATATATTATATATTATATATATATATATAGTGCTGCATATACTGAACATTATGTAAAGTGATAGCACAAAAGATAGCACAAAAGTACAGTGTCCTGTGTGTCTAGTTTTCTAGTGAAAAATACTGTACGAGGCTTTTTTTCTTAAAGGTTATGTCCACCTATGAAATCGACTTTGTGGTTTCAGTTTAATTATCATGGAGGTCTTACTTCCTGTTTTTCAATAAATCCTGCAGGAGCGAAATTTAGAAACTTCCCCCATCTCACGCTCCTTCCGCTGATCTTCTGATAAAGCACAAAGTGCTTCTGGACCGTTCAGAAACAATGGAGGAGCGCAAGACCGTTTAAGTTTCTTTACTTCGCTAATGCGTCTTTCAGGTTTTATTGAAGAATGGGAGATACAGTAAGACACGATCCTTTACCACCTGTTCTTCAATATAACTGAAATCCCCAAGTCTATTTCTTAGGTACTGTAACATACCCTTTAACAACATAAATATTTGGAAGAATATGTACAATACATATAATGTGCAAATGGATTATTTTAACACTACACACTTTGCATGAAGGTTTACTACAGTTTTTTTTGTTACTTTTGTGTAACGTTTACTTACTCTGCTTTGGAATTTGAGAAAAAATTCAGTTGCATTTAATATCAGTTTTACTTTAGATGATTCTTTCTATCAGCAGCAAAACAGCCACGGTGTTGTCTTCATGGACTTTTTTAATGTAATCCTTTTGTAAAAAAGAACCAAAACACATTTTGCTTCCATATGAAATTATTAAAGTTTATGAAAGAAAATCTCAGAAGACTCATTATAGTAGGGCAGCCAATATCTGATAGAATATTTCATGTGTAAAATCCATTTACAGCGGGTCCACATTTAGCACTACAGACATAAAAGACTTGTAAGCATATGTAAATAAAAGATTGGAATGGCTTCTGGTAAGAAATAAGGTAATTTAAACAGCAAAGATTTCATTAAAGAAGTGGATCAATTTATACATTATACCTTGGTCAAAGTTTGGCTTTTAAAGCATAATATATAATGGCCTACTGCATAGCAATCTTTATACAGGGCACTAACTGATTACCAAGTAGTAGGTAACAGAAATTGTGATTATTTAACTAAATATATAACCATATATGAGAAGATTGGTATTTTTTATTTTAATATTAACCCCAAACAATTTATATCTTGTGTAAAGGTAATATGCTCTATTTTTCATGTTTGGCTCTGGAAGGTACTATTAGAGCTGCATTGAACATTTTTTTTATTATTTTATAGAACTAAAATATAAAACATGCTGTGTGAATTCTATGATTGCTATCTAATGAAATAGAAATTAAAGTGAACTACTAATCTGTCTTCTTTTGATTAAATTGATGGCTTCATGCAGGTTGCATTTAGAGAACCCCAGTAGAGTAGCTGAAGGTGTTGACAATGGTAGTTGACAGCTAATACATGTGCACCAGATGCCTAGTTTTGCCATAGACTTTCCCTGGAGCTAGTACCGCTAGTAATGCAGAATTTGAATAGCTGCTTGTGACCATTTCAAGGAGTAATGGGTGCCACATTGCTAGTATAGCAATTCCAGCACAAAATGGGTAAGCTTCTGCATGTGTGTGCTGTTGTATGTAAGAAGTAGGTTTAAATGTTGAAATTGAACTGTATGCTGCTTATGTGCTCAAGTGCGTATGCTTGCGTGTGTGTAGCCTTAAGAATGCTGGGATTTTTCTGTGGGAATGCTGGTTGTTAAGGCACATTTCATCTCCACACACAAATCCATACCAAAAACAAGGACCCTCCAAACCCCAAGACTGGATACTTATCCTTTTCACTGACATTCCTGAAGGGAGATGTTCTTTATTCTCCTCACTGGCTTCAGAGTTCTTCTTCCTAGTCTTCCAGGAAGCAGCCATCAGTCCATGAGAAAGTGGAAACTGCCCTTTAATTTTTTTTTTGTGTATGCTTGTGTGTGCACTTATGTATATGCAATCACATATGTGTGTAACTACAGTTATATTTGTGTGCTCTTGTTTGTGGTAAGAGTATGCACATTGTTCTGCGTCCCTAAATAAGCATTGGCTGCATGTATGTCATTGTGGATGAATGTTGTACTATATATGTGCATGGAGCTATGCTAGACTGAAAGTTTGATTGTTCAGCAATGTTAAAGCGTTGGGAAATTAATATGTGTGTACTGTATATGTGCTGTGTGTATGTTTCAAATATTGTAATCTAGTTTCTGACTGTATTGCATATATTCTTAAAACTGCCATTATGATTATAATAACATTTTGAAAAATGCTGCATAGACATATTAGGTTTAATGTACAATAAGGACAGTAAGAAATAGGTCTAGACACCAAATTGAGTTATTTAAATATGTTTTCTTATCAACTAATACAGCTAAGTGTACTAGCAAATGGAACATGTGCTCAGATCCTAATGAAATGCAAAGGCCCTGGAGTAAGCCCACAGACAGCGACCAGCAGTTTTATCCATGTCAGATTTAACTAATCTGTTTTTTTCTTTCACTGTTCAGAAACAAGACATAATGAATGTGCTTTACAAATACAAGTACTTTTTAGAGAATCAAGCATGCTATGATACAAAATCATTAAACACTTTCAGGGCGATGCACAGAGAGCCACTATCTACTCCCCCGTGTAGCATCTGTGTAACAGATAGATACACTTACAGGGTATCCATAAGTTCTTATTATTAAAAATAGTGCTAATTTTCCCCCAACCAATCAGATGTCAGGCTGGGTACACACGGAGGGACTTTTTGTCCCGAGCGAGTTGGGCCAAAATTAGCACCATTTTAACGATAAGAACTTTTATTAAATCTCCCTGTGTATCCCTAAATAAAAAAAAAATTTCTGTTGAATCCATGTTAGCAGATGCAGTAATTAGCAAACGGCCCTGTAGAAGTGCACAGTGATGTCCCATATTATGATGTAATAGCTCCTATTGCGCTGGAAAAAAAACCCACCTATGTGATTCTGCTTTGCCCTTGCACATCAGCTGAACTCATGTGTTTACATAATAAAATTTGATGCCTTAAATGGATATTAATTCAATATTCATGTAAACATGTGCAGCACAATTAGATATAAATGTCTAGGCTAGGTCACTTGATAGCTGAATAGAGAGTTGCTTAATGAGCATGACAAACAACACTGAGATACGTTAATATAACAGAACTAAAATGACACAATTAATTATATGCTGACCCTACATTTAGGAGTTTATCATTGACATTCCATAATTTTGTTCTCTGATATTAGAGCATTTTTATAGTAAAAAAATGTTAATTTAGGAAAGTAAATATTATAGAAAGTTATATTTGAAGACATGAAAAATCTTGGACCATATACCATACATTATTAGCGTAAATAGGTTATTATATTTATTGATGTCTACGTTAAAAGTATTAGTATAGTATATAAGGGATAATACGCTACCTACAGTGTAATATAAGGATATTACGCAACCAAGGAGTTCCGTGACCATAAGCTTATACAGGTTAGACTCCGAGGTGAAGTAAATCCATATATTACACGGTAGGTAAGTATTATTTCTTATAATAAATAAGGCCATCCCAAAAATAAACCTGCCCACTACCACTGTGTCTTCCCCTTCCTGTATCAGTCATTTAAATAGGAATCCCTGTTTAATGTATATATAGTTAATAACCGTTTCTATGGAAAGAAGAAAGAAGACCGAACATTATCTGTCAAGAACAAACAGGGATTCCTATATAAATGAATAATACAGGGAGGGGAAACGTAGGAGGGGCAGTAGAATACAGGAAGTCATTCAGTGACATCACTGAGTGATTGTAATATAGATTCTCGCCACTGCACCTTCCCATTGAAAATGCCTAATCTTATGTATATAATATTTAAACACACTAGGCCAGGGGCGTAACTGCAGGTGCCTGGCCCACTGCCAGATTGGAGGCCGATTCCGACCCACCCCCCTCCGATGAAGGAAACATCGTGCAATCAAATGTTTTAAAAGACTGGATGAACTTCCAGTTCCGGTCTTTTAAAAACAGCTACTCCGATGTTGTGGGCTTGTGACGCCCTCCTACCACCGTCAGAAAGTTCAACAGATAATATTGCATTTACAATAGAACAACTTTCATGAGCTTTAAGGCTGAGCCACACTGTGACAACAGCATGTCGTGAAAAGCTTGCGCACATTGGCACGCATTTTATGCGGTACCGTCTGGTTTTGTTGCAACATCCTCAATTCTGTGTAATTAGTGTGCATGCGATTCAAAAAAAATTTGAGCGGATGCGCTCTGAAAACATATCACATTGACATGCACTGCGATGCATTCTCATGCGTTAACGGATCGTTAGCTCATGAGAATTCGGCAGTGTGGCCTAGCCCTAAGTTATATTAAGCAGGGCAGCTTAAACCAAAAGTAAATTAATATAACTTGCAGTAGTAAATAGGGAATGCTGGGATGTTGTAGTTTGAAAAACATCTGGAGGGCCACAGGTTAGACATCTCTGTGCATTCATCAGTGCCTGCTAAGGGAAAATGTTCCAGTAAACTAGCATAAAAACAGCTGACTGCAAAAGGCTTATAATATGCCAATAAAATGCACAACTAAATGTAAAATTCATGAAACTGAATAGTAAAATGCAGTTTTATGTTGTTAATCCTTGATAAAGCATATTTAGATTCTTCTCTGAAAGAAGAACATAGTCAGTCTGCAGGGGAGAATAAGATTGGCATATGTATATATGTGTCGTTATTGAAGCCTAAAATCCCCGTTGTGCATAGAATTTCTTTAATAAATGAAGTAAGATAATAATATGGAAAAGTATAAGGTATAACAACTTCCCTTATAATATGCAAATAAGGAAGGGAGACTTCTGGGAGCTGTAATTCCTAATTCTCTCCCTATCTTATTTAATTTATTAATGACATCTGTCTATAGGCACTTCACAGCACAAGTCCAGAGGCCTGCGCTACACTGAGATGGCTTGATCAAGCTGAAACCGGTCTGTAGTTGGCTCTCGGTTTTGCATTTAGCTTTTGGAATGCTGTAAAAACAAAAATATGAAAATTACCCAGAAGTCTCTGTTCCTTATTAGAATTTCCTTACACATTAAAACAATGTTTTTTACCCTGGGTGTTCAGATGTTCATGTCTTTTACTAATTGTCATTGTTGCCTGCTAGAATGAGTGATAGCTTATCGTTTTCTGAGACACCGATTAATGGTGAAAAATGAACCAGCCAGAGTGCTGGGTAATGTGCCCTGACATGGGCCAGGACAGGGACCCAGCAGTATAAGGTTAATCCCCCTATGGCCACATACCTTTCCCTCCCCCTTCACGGGGGGTAGCAGAGGTCGGGTGCAGCGGACTTTCCCTCCCCTTCATGGGGTACCGGTGTGGTGTTATGCAGCAGGGTTGCCGGTGGGAGCGCGTCCAAGGTCGCAGGTGTGACGTCACAGGCAGGGGCTGGGTCTTGTGGTACCTGCGCGAGATCCTTATAGGAGAGAGAAGATTTTGTGCGCCAGGAAACTACTCGTCGTTGGAGCCGTGGAAGTTCCCACCCACCCATACCTACCCATTTCCCTTTAGTGCTAGGGCACATCCCTGAGGGCGTAGAAAGATCCCAAGAGTAGGCGGCATAGGAGGGTTAAGATAGATATACATTAGATGTTGATATGTTGTCACTGGAAGTTATAATATGTTATTTAAAGTTTTATAACGTCATGTTTAAATTGTTTATTTGTTAAAGATGCTGCGCCTTCCCTCCAAGAAAGTGTGGTGTGTGATTACTGGGTTTGTAAATTGGGGTTTGCGGGTCACAGAATCGACTGTCCATGTCATGTGCGATATTTGGCTCAGCATAAAGGTCACTTTTTGTTTAAACTCCCATTTTTTTTGTACAAGCTGATGGTAGATTTTTAATACAGTATACATGTTTATTGATGCTGACAGTTTAACCTCATCTTCACATGTGCCGGACTCTGTAATATTAACCTAGCAAAAAATAAAGAAGAAGAGAAAAGTCTGATCTGTTTATCCAGATATTTTAGCCTGAGGATTGGCCTCAAGCTGCTCTGTAACCCATATATAGTAAAGTGGAATATTACATAATAGGGCATAATACCGTATCACTATATAGCTTCCACCACTGGCTGTGTGTGTGTGTATATATATATATATATATATATATATATATATATATATATATATATAAAATGAAGATAGGAAACGAGGCACACTCCGCATGTAGAACAACGGCCCGGGTGCTATCCGTACTGGTTCCAGATATAGAAGAAATAAGATGCGGTCGGAGCACTCCTGGGTCTGTTAAATATATTTATTGAACATTCCCACGCCATCAACGCGTTTCGGCCGCCATATTGGCCGTCAGGACGGCCATATTATTACACAGAAAAGGTAGGCCTGGTACACCTACGCGTTTCAGCCCGGAACTGACGGGCTGAAACGCGTAGGTGTACCAGGCCTACCTTTTCTTGTTTAATAAATTGTTGATTTACCCGTGGAGTGCTCCGAATTCTTTTGAAATATTTTATCCGCTACTGGAGCACCCCGGTGGATGCCTTGACGGAGTGCGGGAGAAGTCTCTTCTTTATAAACATATATATTGTATATATACAACCTTAACCACATAATTTTCTCATCTTAAAAGGGAATAGAGAATAAAATCTTCATCTGCTACTATTAGTACTTCAAGACATCCCTTAAGACTTGAAGAAAAGAAGTTTGTGTTTAGTTGGAAAAGGGTTTTTTTGACTGTGAGAACGGTAAAGCTATGGAACTTCCAGTGGAAGTTGTATGACAGGTTCATTGGACAGTTTAAAAAAAAAGCTGGATGAGTTTCTGCAAACAAGAATGTTGCAAGTTACTGGTATTGATTCATAAAGTAGAGTTGATCCAGGTATTTCCGATTGCCACTTGGAGTCAGAAGGAATTTTTTTCCCTTCATAAATTTGGGGGGTTTGCCTTAATTTGGATCAACAGTTAGCAGAAAATAAGGGTATTGCTGAGTAGTAAACTAGTTGTACCGGATATAGTATTTGTTACGGTCAGGTGTGTATTGGTTAGATGGAAGGGACAGAGAAAAGAAATGTAAAGTTGGTAATGTACATAATCAGGGTTATTCAATAAAAGTTCTTATCATTTAAATGGTGCTAATTTGCCCCAACCAATCAGATGTTAGCTTTCATGTTAAATAATATCTGATTGGTTGGGGCAAAATTAGCACTATTTTAAATGATAAGAACTTTTATTGAATCTCCCTGAATGTTTTTAAAGGGTATGTTTGGCCCACCCCCAACTGCCGATTTAGATTTAAAAAAAAAAAAGCCCAGAAAGAAAATTAACATACCTTCTTTCCACGGCGCTCTGTTCCCGCTCTCTGCTAGATGGAAGCTGCAGAGAGGGGCGGAACTGGCAGCCGCATCTTTGATTGGCTGTCCGGCAGTCAATCACAGACACAGCAGCTGGCTATGCACACACCGAGGGAACAAAGGTCTGTAAGTATGTTTCAAAGGCTTATTTTAAAAATCTTAATCGGCATTTGGGGTGGACTAGGGTGCCCTAACATGTAATTAGCTTTTAATGGTAGTGCACCAAGCAGCCAAGGGATCAGAGGGGGGCTCTCCTGCTTGGGCCAGAAACCTCTCAGAGGACAAGGAAGCTGCAGGGACCCAGATGAATATTGATCCTAAGCAATAAAGCAAGGTTTGTACCTGTACAAGCACATGTACATGGCAGACAGTTGGTGTCAACCCCCCCCCCCCCACCTATTTAGGCTTGGCAAAGGAACATGAATGGTTCAAGAGAGTGTTAAGGAGGCCATTTATGTGAAAATAAAGAAACCAAGCCTAAATAGAGGGTGGTGGTAGACACCAACTGTCTGCCATGTACAATGCTGTTTTACACCTTACCCTGGGCGTTCCTATAACACCTCTTAGCCACTATGCAATCACCCCTTTAACATCTGGCTGTGATATGCTAATTGGGATTTCCAGGGTACATAATGCCACAGATTCTTGTTACAAGTCATTCTGAATTGAGAAAGCCAGTCAGATGACTAGCGAAACATCTTCAAGAACTAAACTTAAAGTCCAGTTGATCTAATTGAATACAAATATAACCACTGTATAATTTTTTGTTGATCTGCCCCCTATTTCTTTAGATATCCAATCTAAAACTTCTTATATTTCAGCTGTCGATCAAGTTCTCTTCCTCCAAAAACTATTCTTCTGTGAGTTTTACTGTAGCTGAATGATGACAGAGTTTTGAAAGTTGGAATGCTGTATGCTGTGTGCAGGCTTGACAATTGTTTTGTGGAAAAAGTCAGGTGGATGGAAGTGGGAGTTGTTAAAAGAGGGAGGGGGATACTGCTCCTAAACAAAATGTGTCCTGTATTGAAGGCATGCAGCAACACAAATTGGAGTTGTATTCAATTATAGATTAAGATGTTCGTGTATGTGTTCAACAATGGGGTTAATGCACACATGATAGATATTTGAGAATTAAAAAGCATTCTAGTAGAAGTTATTAAAGGTAGTCTGCAAAGAACCCAAAAGCACAGAATGTCTTTTAACACAAACAGTTTTGCGCAGGAAGACTTTGACATACAGCCGCTATATAAAATTATGAATTTGCATGAGTGTTTATGAGCTATGCTTCTGCTCCTGGTATTTTTTCAGCTTGTCACTATCCTTTACTATTTGAAATGCATTCGCCAATTTCTTCTTTCACTATATATCCATTTCTTTTTTTTGTCTTTTCCTTTTTTTCATTCTGACATTTCTTTCCCTATAACAGTCACCCAGTGGTATGGATTTCTCTAGTGTGACAGCTCCGTTTCATGGTTAGTCTTTCTTTCTGTGACAGCCCCTGCCTTGAATTCAGATCCCCATTGATAGGATAATTGGATTTTTTTTTACTTTTCACTCTTCTAGAAGCCTTTGTTTATTAAAGGTGGAAAGCCCCCTAATATTATACAGTTATTATCCAAGAAAATGGCACATCGCACAGGGAACGCAATTGTTGAGTTTCTGGCAACTACTACATTTGTAGTGTGGCCTCACCCTTACACCTACTCACTAAATAAGAATCTACACAGTTTTTTTATCATTACCTTCCTTCATCATTATCATTACCTTCCTAATTTCCAGTTTCCTATTTAAGCAAATGTCTCATTTTAAACCGTTCTTATTGTGAAATAATTGAAAGTATTATTCTGTGTTACAAAGTAAAGCTGGGTACACCACCTAGCGATTTCCTCCTGACCGACCGTTCGATACTTTCGACCGGTCGGCCAGGAGGAAGGACTGTCGGTCGCGGCAAAAGCAGCCACATCCGATAGTTACCTCGACCGATCGTGCGTTCCTGCACGATGCGACGAGGTTTCCACCATGTCCGATTGTCTTCAATAATCAAATGTTCAGTGAAATCCCGCCAGGTAGATTGTGAGGTCACCCCTGTAGCCTGTGCCACTCAGGATGTATCAAATAGAATTTTATTACAACAATTCCATTTATTAAGTGCTCAACCCACAAACCAGGTACACAACGTTCGTGGGGTCCAACCCCCTCCTCAGGGGGAAGGGGTTGGACCCCCGAAACGTTGTGTACCTGGTTTGTGGGTTGAGCACTTAACAAATGGAATTGGTTGTATAATATTCTATTTAGTGTGCTTCCCTACGAAATTAATAGAACCGATCGTCCTTTGTCCGATTTGGAAGAACGGTCATCGGACATGGGAGCATTCGGATGCGATATTTTCGGTCGATCGACCGATACACTGAACTATCAGTCGATCGGACCGAAATATTCATCGTGTTGTACTCAGCTTAAGAATAGTAGGAATAAATTAAGATGCAGGTCTGGAACACAACTTTTTTTGAACCTGATTAATGCTTTGCTATTCAAGGCTCCTTAAATATTCAAGATGCAAATTGGACTCAATGGCTTTTTCAGCTGGAATCCTATTAGCGACCTTCTGTAATAATGCCTTCCCTTCCTTTTTATATATCCTAACAATGTAGCAGTTGATTAACCACAAAGCGTTGAAGTGATTGTGTTGTAGTTATTTTATAATTTTGTTCTCTAAAATTAATAGGAGCACGAATTGTCAAATATTCTTTACTTTACCGTGCATCATTATTCTTCATAAGGGAAATGTTGATGTATCACTATTTAAGTATGATACCGTAAAGAAATATTGGAGTGGGGAAAATACAAATTTATTTGCAGAAAATTGTTGTTTTCCTTTTTATTTTTATGTTAATCTTTGCAAGGTGATTCTGACAGTGATAAAGGACAGTGAGTTTTTAATTCTGTGGTCTGACTGGTTCTTTTGTAAATAATAGCATTACAATGATAAAAAACAAAAATAATATTAAGGGTTAATTGCCTTTAAAAAATGAAGTGGTCGAGAAATTCAAAAGTTTTCTCATTGCATAATTTCAACCATTTGTAAAGTATTGTTCATTTCTAGTACAGCTATTTTATGTATTTATAGGATTCACAAAAATGAAATCCATTGTAATATATACATAACATGTTTATAAGTAGAATATTTGGGAACTTATTAGACTGTGTACACATGGTTCTATATTTCAGCCTGATTTAGCGGAGCAGCAAACTAGTAAATTGGGCTGAATATTGGCAGTTATTTCTACCACGATGGGCCAATATCTTTCTAACATTTGTCCAATTGGTCAAACCTTTTAATGGCCAGGCTGGTAAGTTTGTTGATGGCTGATAGTGTACACTTCAGGACCTCATTATTGATTATGAATATACATCAATCTTGGCTTCCTTGCATTTCAACCAGCAATATTTCAAACCTGCTGACCGTCAATTGCAGTGATTGGTTGATAAAGATGAACTGTAGAATGTTGTCCCTAATAAAATAACAGTGAAGGATTGTTACAAATAATAGATCACATGCTAAAGAAGCTACGAGCATCATCACTACTCATAAACATCTTAATGAACTGTCCACCCTCTATGCAAAAATCAGTATCTTGTCAAAAAATTGTCAAAACCTAGACTTCGTTTGTGTTCTGACCTTTAATCTGCTCCAGCAAGAATTTTATACTTACAAGCTTCGCGATCCCCCGCCACTTCCGGTCTCCACTGCGGCTACTGTGTTCATTTTCTTTCCCTAACAGCTGCAGGAGACTGCTCCAGGAATGGCAGTCAGTGATTGGCCGTACATCACTGTCATGGCCGACTGCCTACCCGAAGTAAAGAGGAGATTGCGAGCCACAACAGTGGATCGCGTAGCTAGTGTAACATCCCTTGCTGGGAGCAAATTAAGGCTAGTAACAAACGAAGTCCTTTAATAATATTTAAATCTACCACAAGCCTGAAAATATTTTTTTGTTCTCCTAAGGTCCCATAGGTAAGGAAAGAACAGAGAAAGTTTGCTGATCTGTAACCTTCAGAAAAGATAGATTTTTGTGTGTGTATCTGTGTGTGGTGTGGTATGGTGACCACCATTACCCTTTAAGTGGTATTTCAGGAATGTTGTGTCCAAATGCAAAAAAAACTTGTAATCCCTTTGCACTTAGTTCACAGTTAATAATGGAGATTGACCATAAAATGCAACCTTTATGGTCTTTAGCAATGTAGACACTATAAAGACTGTATAAACATAATGAGGCAGCAGCTAAGTTATCAAAATAGAACAAAAAAGAAACTTAAATAAAAATAGAAAACACAACAATCATTGCTAATAAAAAGTATCTGACAGTTGAACAACTAATTTTGGGTCCTTAAAATGGTAATATGTTATTTACAGAGAATTTCAAATGAATTTACTAACTTGTTTTACGAGTGCATCTCTGCATCCCTTTATATATATAATATATATATTATAATATTATATATATATATATATATATATATATATATATATAATTTATTTTTATTACATTTTGGTCATTGTTCTAAAAATAATGAAGGTTATTTAAAAAAGTTCTTATCATTAAAAATGGTGCTAATTTTGCCCCAACCAATCAGATTTTAGCTTTTGAATGTTAAACAATATCTGATTGGTTGGGGGAATTAGCACACCATTTTTAACAATAAGAACTTTATTAAATCTCCCTGAAGTTTGTGTTGGTAGTAATCCCAGGTAATGTGTTAAAGGACAGCAGGATATATTAAAATTTTTACAAAGTTTTTGCCTTGGCATGAGGATTGAAATTCACACTTGCTGAAAGGATAGCTTTGACACCTTGATTAAGTCTTTCTGGAGTAGACTGATGTGATGATGTGTCAGAGTCTTCATTTGGATGTAATGAACAATCTACAAGCAGTCTCGCACTAATAGAAGCTTAGGGAAGACAGTGAAAATGTATCTGATATTTTCAACTGCATTGAATCAGAACTAAGCTGTTGGTTTTGGTAGAAATATCTCAGAATGTATAGTCTCCATCATTCACCAGATCCATTGCAGTACAACAGATAATACATATATATAACTAACACTTTTACTTCATGTTAAGATCAGTATTTAAAAGAGGAATTAACTGATCACTGCCAGCTAATCCTCTGATCTCCAGTACAAGGGAAAGTAAACACAATTTCTATTAGCATTAATTTAGCTAATGTAATGTGCCTACAAGTTAGTTCACTTGTATGATCTTGCCATTGTCTGCTGCTCTTGCCTAAAGTTTTTGCATTAAAGGAAAATTACACTGCAAATTTAACTTTTTAAAATTAAAAGAGTCTAGGGCAGGGAGGTAGGATAATATTTCCTACCTTGTTTTGGTGAGTTACAGCCCATACAGTTTTCATCCCCCGGGTAGTGCCCTGGGCCTTCCTGTATTAAAGATAGTGCTGAAGCATTCAGGAAGCCTGGTCAGAAGCAGTTATCTCTGTCCTGCCGCTTCTCATAGAAATTTCATTAGTTCATAATGTCTGGTATTAATTTGTCGCAAAAACAAGAATTGTCATCATATGTCCCATATGAAAAGTTAACCCTATAGAGTCACTAATTTATATTACCTCTCTTATTTTCTTCAATTTAAATAACTTTTTATTGCAAGGCCTATATTAAGCTGTACCAATCTTCAAAGATCAAGAATCTTACAGATCGTGTCTTTCACCTTTGAAAGATGGCTACAGACAGTCACAAATACAATATAAAGTATGGGAGATCCTATGACCACCATACACCTAACGGTTTGTGTCCGACTCCCTATACTTTAGTTCAGGGGGCCAACCGCAACCAAAGATCTAGCCTCGACATTGCCGCGTTAAGTACATTATCACGGCAAAGAAAAAAAATTAAAAACAGACCCTTTAGAAATATGCCCCTTAGGGTTAGGGAGATCCTCAATGTAAGAAAAGAAAGTGATTAATAAAGTATTGGACTGAGACTACATAGAAGAGAGTCGGAACTAAGATGAAAAGAAAAGGAAATAAAGGAGGGCAAAATATGCAGATAAAGAGGGGGAAACTATGGAAGGAAGGGGAATGCAGAAGTTTTCATTACAATATAAAATTTGAATTTTATAAAGCCATTTATTTGGAAAGGTTGCATACAATGTTCTGAAGAAAGCACATGTCTATCTGTTGTATTCAGTTGAATCACTGGACTTAAGTTTAGTTCATGAAGATGTTTCGCTAGTCATCTGACTGGCTTTCTCAATTCAGAATGACTTGTACAAGAATCTGTGGCAATTTGTACCCTGGAAACATTAGCATATCACAGCCAAGTGTTAAGGGCGTATTGATAGTGGCTAAGAGTGTTTATAGGAACGCCCAGAGTAAGGTGTCAAAACAGTATTGTGCATGGCAACAGTTGGTGTCAACCCCCCCACCCTCATTTAGGCTTGGTTTCTTTATTTTCACATAAATGGCCTCCTTAAACCCTCTCTTAACCAGTCACGTTCCTTCCAATATGTTAACATTAAAATCTTCAAAGGTATGTCCTTTATCCTTAATGCAGGTACACGGCTGATTCTGACCCGAGATTGGCTCTTCTGTGCTGGCCATAAGTTGATGCAGTTGCTGTTTGTCTCCCCTACATACAAATCAGAGAATTCTCACTGCCCTGCACTGCGTATATGATGTCGCTTTTCTTGTGTTTCGGTATTGGGTCTTTCGGATGTACCAATTCTGCCTCAGTGTGTTGTTCGTTTAAAAGCAGACAGGGATACGGTGTTCTTTGAAAATTCTTCTTAATTTCTCGGAGACCCCTGCTACATATGGGATGACCATATTCTTTCTCCTATCTTGCTTTTCCCCTCACTGTTGGTAATCGTGTTCTTTCCTTCTACTCCTTTTGAAAAAGGCCCAGTTTTGGATATCCACAAAGTTTTAAGGGCTCTTTGAGATGTTTCATTTCTTTGCCTTCGCCTCTGTGCTAGTGGGGATGTTCCAGCTCTGTGTTGCAGGGTTCTGATGACACCCAGCTTGTGATCTAAAGGGTGGTGGGAGTCAAACACAAATACTGATTTGTGTGTGTTGGTTTTCTGTAAACCTCTACTTCCAGTTTACCATTTTCCTTTACTTCTACCAAGCAGTCCAAAAAGCCAGTTTGTTGTTTTTGTACCCTTCCCTTGTAAATTTGATGTTTTGGACTACCGCATTGATGTGTTCTGTGAAAGTTTGTACTTCTTTCTGGTGGATTTTAACCCAGGTGTAATCCACATGGTCATCACACACACCCAATGTACCAATGATAGCGTCTCTTTAAGACAGAATCTTAAAGTCAGCGGATAGCAAAAATGCTCAAAATAATTTTTTCACTGAACTATTTCAAATATCTATAAGAGGGTCCCCAAATTTTAAACGTTTGGTTTTTGTTTGTTGTCATTTACTGAGTTCTTTATAACCTTTTCAAGGAGACAACTGCCAGACATCTTAAAGGGCAAATCCCCCCATTTAAATTAAAAAATTGTATATAGGTAAATCAACCCTAACTTCACTTGTAAGAAAGATATGAGATTAACCTGAAATACAAAATAATGCCGTTACCCCTCTTTCTGCTTTCTGGTTCTTCCAGATAATCAGCAGGGTATTACCATTGAGATCAAGCTATTGAGTGAAAATGTTCCCTAGCTGCACCTCTAAGAAAGTGCAAGCTCATACAAGCTCAGAAAGCCCCTTAGAGAGTAGGGGAGTGCATTTGAGAGGCAAGGAAGGGGAAGAAAATTTCACTGCATATAAGCTATCCTACATCTGTCCAACCTTCAAACTATTGTATTTTTTGGGGTTTGACTGGGTGATGATTTGCCCATATATTTTTTATCATTTGAGTGTTGGAATTGGCCCTTTAAGAAAAAAACCCAGGCACCATAATGGATACATTTTGTTGCCATAAGAGGTAGCCTATTGGGACAGATAATTAAATACTACCTGAAGCTCTAGTTTGTCCATAACATTTTGTTTGCCTCATAGGTGATCTACATTTTTTGGCCAATTTTTTTGTGTCAAACTTTAAAAGAAACATCTCAATATGTAGGGATTTGTGGGTTTACTATTTTGTATGAGGCTGTTCTTTCTATTAACTACAACATTTTTTCGTATGAGGCTGATTATTTCCATTAAACTGCAAAAGTTGCCATAAATATAAATGCCTCAAACATCAAATATCAACCGTATTAAAATTTCAAATAACTTCCTTTGTTGCCTTTTAGTAAACTAACCCCTTGCCCAGTTTAGGCATGAAAAGTCTGCATAATGAAGCGAAAATGAACTGATTTTATGTCATTGAAATGCAATTTTGAGCACTATATTATCGCATCAAGCTGAAATGGAATTTCTGTTTTTGTGTAAAATGTGTTATTTTATGATACAAAAGAGTATATTCTTTCTAATAGAGTTGTATTCATGCAGTTTGCAAAATCCGTTCTTGTAAAAAAAAAAAAAGTCTCTTTAAAGAGTGAAATTGAAAGGCCAGTTCATTTTCAATTCATATATACATATAAAATCATAAGGAATTTATCCCCGAGGCATGGTGGCAATCTACAGCCCGTTCAATTTATAAATCCACTGCGTTAGATCTTCCTTTTCACTCTTTTATTTATTCATATCTATTTGGAAAACAATATTTCATATTCTTGCATGTCTTGTTTGAGGATATCAGTACTGTTTTATAACACGACACTAAAGCTAATTCTTTTACAGAAACTTGTATATTTAATTCTGATTGTATATTACCCATTGAATGTAAGATACCATTTCCAGGCTGATTTTTCTTTTACTTTACAGAAAATGAGTAATTGAAGGCAGAGATTTTAGTTCACAGCGCTCTCTCTCTCCAGATTAGCTTCCACAGTGACCAAGAAAACTACAGAACATCAGCAACACACCAAAAAACCCATTAATTACATTATGCATTGGAGAAAAGCTATGCAGTATCTTGTTCATATACAATAAAAATGTGCTATTGTGCTAATATCCTTTGAGTTTTATTCTGCGAAAATGGCTGGGAACAGATTGTCCATTTGATTTTTCACTTGCAAAGAACATTTCACCATATAACCACAAATCCAACATTTCTTTAAAAAGCTCATCAGAGGTTCAATACATGTGCAGTGCTCTATTGAATAGGGCTGTATAGATGGCAATGGCAGGAAATCAATACCTAAGTTAGAAATACGTACAGTGCAGTTACAGCATTATTAATTTTTATTATTATGCAAAAGATGAGCATATTTTATTGGATCCGTTTCTCTACCAATGAAAAATGTATAATAGTTTAATTTAGAATATTCGTAAGATTACAAATGCAATCGTTTCCCAAATCTATATCCATTAAAAGAAATGAAATAGCCACTCTAATACATTCAGCTCAATTGCTATGCTTAATCTCAAACAGTAGTAATCAGATAGTTTGGGTAATGGAGTAAGATTAATGGCCTCAGTAATTGTGTGATGGTCCTCACGTTCCGTTTTCAATAATACCCTTCATTAATATCAAGATAAGCCTTAAATGCTATTTGGACCATAGAGTCCAATTAAATCTAAAGAGATTAAGACGAGTAAAGAGGTATGCGGTAAGTAGGATGCGGGTAATAGGAATCTTTATCAGGGAGTTTTCAATAAAGTTTAAACTTATGGTTTAAAATGGTGCTAATTTGCCCCAACCAATAGATCTATTAAACATTGTTGCTCACATCTGATTGTTGAGCAAAATTACACCATTTAAACAATAAGAACTTTTATTGAATAACCCTGTATATAGGGTATTGGTATTTTAACACACACATTTAAATGAGGAAAGATACATTAATCATCAGTGTTTAATACTATTTTTTTAAATAGTCATATGTGCACTAAAGTATTTTTGGTACTACAATAACCTTAGTACTTAATTATACAGAGAATCTACACTTATACTTTCCCTTATGACTACTTAATCATAGCCCTCTGTGCAGTTATCAGTGGAAGACAAGTTGTATGTAATTTAACAGTCTTGTTCCTGTCTATGATCAATTCTGTCCCAGAGCATGTTTTTTCCTGCTAACATGAAAGAATATGACTCAATTTTGGAGGACTGTAGGTAGTATATAGAGAATGAATTATAGTAAGGCAATTTACTAATTACCCTCATTTAAAATCTTTTTCTACTCTTGCTACCAATGCCCCATTTCCGAGGTTGGAAAGCTAAAAGACATGATTTTTCATTTTTTTAATCTGTGTTTGCTCAAAATGTTCCAAGTAAAATTGATTAAAGGCCTTCAATAAACGAACTGATATGGATATATTTTGCTGGACGACTGTCCTGAAAGTTGTCTTTTTTCTTTTTCTGAAAACATTTTTCTGGAATCTCATGTTAATCATTTTTATAAACGTCGCACTTCCCATTAAGAATTTAACATGCCCTTCATGTCACATTGATTCATTGCCGTTTACAAAGGTAAAACTGGCTGAAACGAAATGTCATTAGCCTTAAATGGGTAAGAATCTACAAAATATGACCTACTGTTCCTTTTTCTGTTAATTTTTTGAATGTCGTTGTGTTTGCTAGTTACTGTACTTGTGTTTTTTGTTTTTCTAATGAACACTGTATATTTTTTGTTAGTTTATTTACATTAAATAATCATTGTTCCCTTTAACCAGTGACAAGACATGGTGATTATTGTTTGGATCTTGCACTACAGCTGGTGAGAAGATATGCATCTATTTCACAGGTAACTTTATCTTTTTTGTTGATAAAACTGAAATGTAAAAGAAATGTATTGAATTGAGTATTATACTTGTATGAAAATAATGATAGAAATAAAAAAAAAAAAGAAAAAAAAATAAATGGGCATTTAAACCTGAAATATTGCATAATAATGGAGGTATATTTTGATAAAAAAAAACAAAAGTGAATAACAGTACAGTAGCTATACGGCAGTTAACTAATTGATATCATTGTATAGGTTATAAACTGGTCAACCTTTTCCTTGTCATTGTGCTTTTTAACCAGGCTTTGTAACTTGTGAAATTAATGATAATTAAGGTTCGACAAAAATACAAGTTGCCCTTTAAAGGGCAGTTTTAAAGTACCAAGGGTGTGTACCTAAATCGCAGGTCCCACCCCGGCACATCACACAAACTAAATGTGGCCATACACATGGACAATTTTTAAGCAAATATGTTTGATCCACGTATTTGCCGAACATTGGGAATGTGTATAGATAGATGCCGATGAACTACGTATCGTCCAGAAATTTTCGGCCAGATAGTTATGGCTTCCTATATACTGTAAAGGGAGTCAAAAACATAATTCTCATGAGGGGGCAACCAAACTTATTCTTGTATAAAGTATCTACGATTGTTCCTGTGTAGCACACATCAGGCAAAAAACCATCAGATTACTCCTATCAGCCTGTGAATTTGCGATCAAGGTCAACATGTGTTGGTTGCCTTAACTTGGGTTATGATGGCCATCTGTTCTAACCTTAAAACTGGCCAATGGGGAACACTCATTCTTGCAGACATGTCTTTTTTATTGGAGGTATGGGAATGACTAACCAGTAATTTGGGATGTGCGTTGAGTAGCCCAGGGATAAAGACGTAGAATTTTAGGTACATCACTCTGGGCAATTTTTTTTTAAGAAAGGGACATGTGTGAAGGCATACTTGCCGTTTTAAGAGTGTAAAATTAATGTATTGTAGTATATGTAGTACTGTAATTAAGGTAATAGAAGTGACCAAAGAGTTTGAAACCATATATAATACAAGAGGCAAGAGGCTAGGCTAGAATTACATGTTTGTTTTTTTTGGATGGCAGTGTTATGTACGGTGAAATGGCAGCATAGAGAGATTATGCAACATTTTTATTTGTTAGTTTTTTGGGGGGCATCGTCACATAGATATTAAATGTACATAATTGGCTCTTAAAGAATAATTCACTGTGCTAATCGTTAATAAAGGTCCATGCTGTGACTTCATATGTGTTTGCAATTATAAGTAAAATCAAGTTTAGAAAATTAAAAGAATGCAGCATATGCAGTGATGTAATACTGGTAGAAATGTAAAGATGTAGGTCTTACTATCTTAAAAGGTAGTATTTATACTAGAAATGTAAAAGTTATGATGGCAAGAAATGTAAATAAGTCGTACTGAAATAACTTTAGTGAAAAACAAACATCTTTGCTTCTTTTCACTGTTGTAAAGAATATGACCTGAGTGCTTTTCTGAATAGATACTGTAATCTGTGGTCGTCATAGGGAACCCGTTAGAAGCTAGTGTTTACGAGGGAAGAAATCAATTTTGCTGTGTGACAACAATTTAACGTTTTTTTTCAGTCCATTATAATTATTCGTTTTAGAAACCACTGGTTTGACCAATTCCTAAGCAGACAATTGAACCAATATTTATTCCATGTATCAGGAACATCTACTGTTTTTTGTGGCCATGAGCGACGTCCATTGGCATGTACGACTGGATCAGATAGGCCAAAAATCACGGCACCAATTGTTGCTGCAACCGACAGTGAATCTGCTGATGTTTTAGCTTTAAAGCTCAAAAAATAATTAGACAAAATCAATTTCCCCACTATTAAACAGTCCAAAAATTCTTTCACTCCCCCTAGCATGGAGGATCCAACGTTGCTGGTAGAAAGTTCTCTCCTTGACTGAACACTAAAGATGCTTTAGCCATAAAAAAGGTAAGAGGGGCAGAACCGCATGATTTGTTTACTAAGAAAATAAGCTTAATAATGCGCATTTCTGTAAGGCTTAAGCCTCGTACAAGTCGTTCACGGTCCCCCCTGTACCCGGTGTGTCCGAACGTTCTTTCGGCCATAATCGTCCCGTATATGGGCACTTTATCTGGCGAACCGTTTGTTCGTCAGGGATTTATTGCCCACCGGCTGGTTGGACCTCCAACGACCTGCCGATTTGGGCATAAGTGCCCATACACGTTCGGACACATCGCACTTGTGTACGAACCTTTAGGCTCTGGATTACACTGTGCAATTTTCGGGCCGATTTACCGATAGTTCAGTTATCGGTCAATCGCCCCATAAAATTTTCAATTGATGTTGCGACTGTTCGTCCGATGGGCGATCGAACGTGTTGAAAAGGATCCCATGGTGTGTAGCCATCTTAGAAAGTAAGTATACATCATTTTAATTAGCAATTTAAAGGGTGTGTCCACATAAGTAAACTACTTTGGAAATATAGTTTTTATTGAAGACCAGGGGGGTAAAGGAACTACGTCTTACCTCCCTTTCTTCAATAAACCTGCAGGAGCCAGGGATGAAGGTAAGGAACTTACTTGGTCTCGTGCTCCTCTTCTGTCGACCAGTCCCAACGGACTTTGCATAGAGTACAAAGTCCATCGGGACCTTCAGAGGAAGCGGCGGGGAGCGCAAGACTGGTAAGTTTCTTACCTTTGCTTCTGGCTCCTGCAGGTTTTATTGAGAATGGGAGGTAAGACATAGCTCCTTACCTCCCATTCTTCATCAACGGAAATTCAAAAGTAGTTTTCTTTATGGAAATTTAAACATTTTTATCGATCAGTAAAATACATTTATTTAAATCTAAGATATTCTTTTATTCCAGAGCTAATGTGGCTAAAGTACAGAAGCTCTAATGAAATTGAGAATGTAACTCTCGGGCACTGAAAAGAGATAGTTTGTTATCATAGTTGTTCCCAATGGGAATGGGGGCTGGGCATGACTCGGTTTTGTTCTTGGTGAGCCTGGGCAGTTAGGGCAAACTGCCCTGTACTCTTTAGTCCCATGTTGGGAGTTATGATGATTAAAGAGGAGCTATACTCATTGTAAAAGACATCTCTTTAAAATGCATCTGTGCAAATATAGTATGAAGACCGAATACACTCTTGGGGTCCACACATCAACCAGCAAATGACATACACCATAGATTAAACGTAACTTTTATTATTACAAGATTACAGACATAGAACATGGCCCCACTACGTGTGTTCATGCTATGACTTGCACTTTATCAGACGTAATGGCCTTCATACACAGTGATTGAGACAACGAAGGGTTTGGGGCATAATGCACCCGAGCCAGCTGACACTGTGAGGTGACCTATTATTTAATCAATTCTAGTCTGTGTATTTTAGTTGTGGGGATGCAGGAGCTGCGGATTGGAGCTAGCTAGGTTTATATAATGCGAAGGGGCTGGGGACTGAGTCCACCCGACCCGCTTATTTTTGGGAGTAATTTAACACTGTGTCCCGCCTCCACATATACATTATTGCCAGATGTACAAAGATTTTATACCGTTTTTAGCCACCCCCTGTAGCTAGTTATAAAGGCGGGTTTTTTTTCTAATATGTTTGTGAAAAATATAGCCCTTGGTTGCCAAAGATGATCGAAAAAAACAAATCTCTCTCTTCTGGTGTCATGGTATCACCAGAAAATGAGTTTCTATTGAACTGCACCTCATTTTTTTAGTGTCTCAAGATAAAAAGGCATCCAATAAGTTCATATTTTAAGGGGTGTGGTAGAAGAATATTATGGTAGTTATGGTTATGAAACACACATTCGGATATGTTGTTTTTGTTTTTTGTTTCATTGTAAATAAGTAATAGTTTTTTGTGTTTTCAAATTACAAGGTCTAAAAATTGCTTAAGAAGAGAATCATACACATCACTTACATTAGCACTTTCTACACGGCCTTTAGGTATTGGGAGAGAAAAGGAATTGGTCTACTACTATGCCTTACATGGGTAATCTTGTTACCAAATTAGCACTTTTTAGGTATAGAAAAAAGTCTTAAAAACCTTTTCTGTCCCGCTATTTTTTCTAACATTATTTTTGTGAGTTAAGTGCGACATCACTTGTATATACTATGATTGGTCTCCTGTTAAAGTTAGCCTGAAGGCATGTCCACCCCCAAAATGATTATTTGTTATAGGAAAGCACATCCAAAGCTTGCAGACTGAGCTTTGGTAATAAATGTTCAAATGAAGGTAGGGAAGGCTTGGCAAGACTCTTTAAACCGTTTAATAAGTCCGTTATTTTTGTGGTGTTGGACTTTAAAATAACTTTTCCTGAAAACCCAACTGATCAGTATCTTCTGACATTTTTCCTAGCCTTTGTATGATGATCATATGCCTTCAAAAAATAAGGGAGTATTTACTCTTGTATAAACAATCTGCTTATTCAGCAATTACAGTAGCTTGGAAGCAATAATAGTTCAAATTACTTACTGTTTTTAGAACCCGCAATATTGTCCTCACTTTGACCTTTTCAGGATGGATTCATTTACTCAGGGAATTACTCTGAGCAAAGTCACATTGACCCATCCAACAGCCAATCAGGAAAGAAATTACTGTGGACAATACTCCTGGGGAGAAGGGCAATTGCAGCTCACTACTGATCACACAAAGCATGGATTAGACACATGTAAAACTCTGGTTAGCCTTAAATGATAATAATTTAAAGGGGAACTAAAGTCCTCCAGACAACATTGTCCAAATAGACAGCAAATTCTGACCACAACAACAGCTGTGTCTCACCTTATCTGTCTGTGGCTGCGGTGATTTATGAAATTAACCCGTGGTACTAGGAGTCAGCTCCCATAATCCTATACCGTAGCTGGTTAAAAAAAAGTTGCTACAGTGAATATAATATATACTGCATTGTTTTGAGATATTTCTAAGAAATTTACTGTAAGCTGCATAGTAGGTATACTTTCTCTGTCACCTTTGCAGATCATTTGATTACCTAGACTTTTATGTTGGGTCCTGGAGAATGGTTTTAGAACTTGGAGAAACTAGAGAAATCGGTAATTCACTTTAGATGTAGATCTTTTTTGTTTCTTTTATTGTATTCAATAATCTTGTTTTATGTTATTATTATGGAGGATAGGCTTGCAAGAAAGGAAGAGAAATGGGGAAATATGGGTTTATTTTATTGTATTGTACTACAAAGAGACAAAAAATGGCATTGATCTCTTCTCTTTGCCAGCACTTTGCAAAGCCTTTTTCTATTCATATGAACAACTATCAACTGAATGCCCTTTGGTACCCTTTTCATCAGCAAATACTTTCTAATACTTTCTCTGTTCATTAATAAAGCTCTCTTAGGCGGTGAATATAGGTGCACAAGTGGCCTTTGATTTTACTGGGTTACTGCAGTTCGATGATTTCGGTGGTTTGTCTGCGAAGATTTATAGCATGCCAAAATTTTGGCATGCTATAAATCTTCAGCAAACCACCCGAAATCTCGAACTGCAGTAACCCAGTAAAATCAAAGGCCACTTGTGCACCTATATTCACCGCCTAAGAGAGCTTTATTAATGAACAGAGAAAGTATTAGAAAGTATTTGCTGATGAAAAGGGTACCAAAGGGCATTCAGTTGATAGTTGTTCATATGAATAGAAAAAGGCTTTGCAAAGTGCTGGCAAAGAGAAGAGATCAATGCCATTTTTTGTCTCTTTGTAGTACAATACAATAAAATAAACCCATATTTCCCCATTTCTCTTCCTTTCTTGCAAGCCTATCCTCCATAATAATAACATAAAACAAGATTATTGAATACAATAAAAGAAACAAAAAAGATCTACATCTAAAGTGAATTACCGATTTCTCTAGTTTCTCCAAGTTCTAAAACCATTCTCCAGGACCCAACATAAAAGTCTAGGTAATCAAATGATCTGCAAAGGTGACAGAGAAGTATACCTACTATGCAGCTTACAGTAAATTTCTTAGAAATATCTCAAAACAATGCAGTATATATTATATTCACTGTAGCAACTTTTTTTTAACCAGCTACGGTATAGGATTATGGGAGCTGACTCCTAGTACCACGGGTTAATTTCATAAATCACCGCAGCCACAGACAGATAAGGTGAGACACAGCTGTTGTTGTGGTCAGAATTTGCTGTCTATTTGGACAATGTTGTCTGGAGGACTTTAGTTCCCCTTTAAATTATTATCATTTAAGGCTAACCAGAGTTTTACATGTGTCTTATCCATGCTTTGTGTGATCAGTAGTGAGCTGCAATTGCCCTTCTCCCCAGGAGTATTGTCCACAGTAATTTCTTTCCTGATTGGCTGTTGGATGGGTCAATGTGACTTTGCTCAGAGTAATTCCCTGAGTAAATGAATCCATCCTGAAAAGGTCAAAGTGAGGACAATATTGCGGGTTCTAAAAACAGTAAGTAATTTGAACTATTATTGCTTCCAAGCTACTGTAATTGCTGAATAAGCAGATTGTTTATACAAGAGTAAATACTCCCTTATTTTTTGAAGGCATATGATCATCATACAAAGGCTAGGAAAAATGTCAGAAGATACTGATCAGTTGGGTTTTCAGGAAAAGTTATTTTAAAGTCCAACACCACAAAAATAACGGACTTATTAAACGGTTTAAAGAGTCTTGCCAAGCCTTCCCTACCTTCATTTGAACATTTATTACCAAAGCTCAGTCTGCAAGCTTTGGATGTGCTTTCCTATAACAAATAATCATTTTGGGGGTGGACATGCCTTCAGGCTAACTTTAACAGGAGACCAATCATAGTATATACAAGTGATGTCGCACTTAACTCACAAAAATAATGTTAGAAAAAATAGCGGGACAGAAAAGGTTTTTAAGACTTTTTTCTATACCTAAAAAGTGCTAATTTGGTAACAAGATTACCCATGTAAGGCATAGTAGTAGACCAATTCCTTTTCTCTCCCAATACCTAAAGGCCAGTGTAGAAAGTGCTAATGTAAGTGATGTGTATGATTCTCTTATTAAGCAATTTTTAGACCTTGTAATTTGAAAACACAAAAAACTATTACTTATTTACAATGAAACAAAAAACAAAAACAACATATCCGAATGTGTGTTTCATAACCATAACTACCATAATATTCTTCTACCACACCCCTTAAAATATGAACTTATTGGATGCCTTTTTATCTTGAGACACTAAAAAAATGAGGTGCAGTTCAATAGAAACTCATTTTCTGGTGATACCATGACACCAGAAGAGAGAGATTTGTTTTTTTCGATCATCTTTGGCAACCAAGGGCTATATTTTTCACAAACATATTAGAAAAAAAACCCGCCTTTATAACTAGCTACAGGGGGTGGCTAAAAACGGTATAAAATCTTTGTACATCTGGCAATAATGTATATGTGGAGGCGGGACACAGTGTTAAATTACTCCCAAAAATAAGCGGGTCGGGTGGACTCAGTCCCCAGCCCCTTCGCATTATATAAACCTAGCTAGCTCCAATCCGCAGCTCCTGCATCCCCACAACTAAAATACACAGACTAGAATTGATTAAATAATAGGTCACCTCACAGTGTCAGCTGGCTCGGGTGCATTATGCCCCAAACCCTTCGTTGTCTCAATCACTGTGTATGAAGGCCATTACGTCTGATAAAGTGCAAGTCATAGCATGAACACACGTAGTGGGGCCATGTTCTATGTCTGTAATCTTGTAATAATAAAAGTTACGTTTAATCTATGGTGTATGTCATTTGCTGGTTGATGTGTGGACCCCAAGAGTGTATTCGGTCTTCATACTATATTTGCACAGATGCATTTTAAAGAGATGTCTTTTACAATGAGTATAGCTCCTCTTTAATCATCATAACTCCCAACATGGGACTAAAGAGTACAGGGCAGTTTGCCCTAACTGCCCAGGCTCACCAAGAACAAAACCGAGTCATGCCCAGCCCCCATTCCCATTGGGAACAACTATGATAACAAACTATCTCTTTTCAGTGCCCGAGAGTTACATTCTCAATTTCATTAGAGCTTCTGTACTTTAGCCACATTAGCTCTGGAATAAAAGAATATCTTAGATTTAAATAAATGTATTTTACTGATCGATAAAAATGTTTAAATTTCCATAAAGAAAACTACTTTTGAATTTCCGTTGATGAAGAATGGGAGGTAAGGAGCTATGTCTTACCTCCCATTCTCAATAAAACCTGCAGGAGCCAGAAGCAAAGGTAAGAAACTTACCAGTCTTGCGCTCCCCGCCGCTTCCTCTGAAGGTCCCGATGGACTTTGTACTCTATGCAAAGTCCGTTGGGACTGGTCGACAGAAGAGGAGCACGAGACCAAGTAAGTTCCTTACCTTCATCCCTGGCTCCTGCAGGTTTATTGAAGAAAGGGAGGTAAGACGTAGTTCCTTTACCCCCCTGGTCTTCAATAAAAACTATATTTCCAAAGTAGTTTACTTATGTGGACACACCCTTTAAATTGCTAATTAAAATGATGTATACTTACTTTCTAAGATGGCTACACACCATGGGATCCTTTTCAACACGTTCGATCGCCCATCGGACGAACAGTCGCAACATCAATTGAAAATTTTATGGGGCGATTGACCGATAACTGAACTATCGGTAAATCGGCCCGAAAATTGCACAGTGTAATCCAGAGCCTAAAGGTTCGTACACAAGTGCGATGTGTCCGAACGTGTATGGGCACTTATGCCCAAATCGGCAGGTCGTTGGAGGTCCAACCAGCCGGTGGGCAATAAATCCCTGACGAACAAACGGTTCGCCAGATAAAGTGCCCATATACGGGACGATTATGGCCGAAAGAACGTTCGGACACACCGGGTACAGGGGGGACCGTGAACGACTTGTACGAGGCTTAAGCCTTACAGAAATGCGCATTATTAAGCTTATTTTCTTAGTAAACAAATCATGCGGTTCTGCCCCTCTTACCTTTTTTATGGCTAAAGCATCTTTAGTGTTCAGTCAAGGAGAGAACTTTCTACCAGAACGTTGGACCTCCATGCTAGGGGGAGTGAAAGAATTTTTGGACTGTTTAATAGTGGGGAAATTGATTTTGTCTAATTATTTTTTGAGCTTTAAAGCTAAAACATCAGCAGATTCACTGTCGGTTGCAGCAACAATTGGTGCCGTGATTTTTGGCCTATCTGATCCAGTCGTACATGCCAATGGACGTCGCTCATGGCCACAAAAAACAGTAGATGTTCCTGATACATGGAATAAATATTGGTTCAATTGCTGCTTAGGAATTGGTCAAACCAGTGGTTTCTAAAACGAATAATTATAATGGACTGAAAAAAAACGTTAAATTGTTGTCACACAGCAAAATTGATTTCTTCCCTCGTAAACACTAGCTTCTAACGGGTTCCCTATGACGACCACAGATTACAGTATCTATTCAGAAAAGCACTCAGGTCATATTCTTTACAACAGTGAAAAGAAGCAAAGTTGTTTGTTTTTCACTAAAGTTATTTCAGTACGACTTATTTACATTTCTTGCCATCATAACTTTTACATTTCTAGTATAAATACTACCTTTTAAGATAGTAAGACCTACATCTTTACATTTCTACCAGTATTACATCACTGCATATGCTGCATTCTTTTAATTTTCTAAACATGATTTTACTTATAATTGCAAACACATATGAAGTCACAGCATGGACCTTTATTAACGATTAGCACAGTGAATTATTCTTTAAGAGCCAATTATGTACATTTAATATCTATGTGACGATGCCCCCCAAAAAACTAACAAATAAAAATGTTGCATAATCTCTCTATGCTGCCATTTCACCGTACATAACACTGCCATCCAAAAAAAACAAACATGTAATTCTAGCCTAGCCTCTTGCCTCTTGTATTATATATGGTTTCAAACTCTTTGGTCACTTCTATTACCTTAATTACAGTACTACATATACTACAATACATTAATTTTACACTCTTAAAACGGCAAGTATGCCTTCACACATGTCCCTTTCTTAAAAAAAAATTGCCCAGAGTGATGTACCTAAAATTCTACGTCTTTATCCCTGGGCTACTCAACGCACATCCCAAATTACTGGTTAGTCATTCCCATACCTCCAATAAAAAAGACATGTCTGCAAGAATGAGTGTTCCCCATTGGCCAGTTTTAAGGTTAGAACAGATGGCCATCATAACCCAAGTTAAGGCAACCAACACATGTTGACCTTGATCGCAAATTCACAGGCTGATAGTGAGTAATCTGATGGTTTTTTGCCTGATGTGTGCTACACAGGAACAATCGTAGATACTTTATACAAGAATAAGTTTGGTTGCCCCCTCATGAGAATTATGTTTTTGACTCCCTTTACAGTATATAGGAAGCCATAACTATCTGGCCGAAAATTTCTGGACGATACGTAGTTCATCGGCATCTATCTATACACATTCCCAATGTTCGGCAAATACGTGGATCAAACATATTTGCTTAAAAATTGTCCATGTGTATGGCCACATTTAGTTTGTGTGATGTGCCGGGGTGGGACCTGCGATTTAGGTACACACCCTTGGTACTTTAAAACTGCCCTTTAAAGGGCAACTTGTATTTTTGTCGAACCTTAATTATCATTAATTTCACAAGTTACAAAGCCTGGTTAAAAAGCACAATGACAAGGAAAAGGTTGACAGTTTATAACCTATACAATGATATCAATTAGTTAACTGCCGTATAGCTACTGTACTGTTATTCACTTTTGTTTTTTTTTATCAAAATATACCTCCATTATTATGCAATATTTCAGGTTTAAATGCCCATTTATTTTTTTTTCTTTTTTTTTTTTATTTCATCATTATTTTCATACAAGTATAATACTCAATTCAATACATTTCTTTTACATTTCAGTTTTATCAACAAAAAAGATAAAGTTACCTGTGAAATAGATGCATATCTTCTCACCAGCTGTAGTGCAAGATCCAAACAATAATCACCATGTCTTGTCACTGGTTAAAGGGAACAATGATTATTTAATGTAAATAAACTAACAAAAAATATACAGTGTTCATTAGAAAAACAAAAAACACTAGTACAGTAACTAGCAAACACAACGACATTCAAAAAATTAACAGAAAAAGGAACAGTAGGTCATATTTTGTAGATTCTTACCCATTTAAGGCTAATGACATTTCGTTTCAGCCAGTTTTACCTTTGTAAACGGCAATGAATCAATGTGACATGAAGGGCATGTTAAATTCTTAATGGGAAGTGCGACGTTTATAAAAATGATTAACATGAGATTCCAGAAAAATGTTTTCAGAAAAAGAAAAAAGACAACTTTCAGGACAGTCGTCCAGCAAAATATATCCATATCAGTTCGTTTATTGAAGGCCTTTAATCAATTTTACTTGGAACATTTTGAGCAAACACAGATTAAAAAAATGAAAAATCATGTCTTTTAGCTTTCCAACCTCGGAAATGGGGCATTGGTAGCAAGAGTAGAAATACAGATTTTAAATGAGGGTAATTAGTAAATTGCCTTACTATAATTCATTCTCTATATACTACACTACAGTCCTCCAAAATTGAGTCATATTCTTTCATGTTAGCAGGAAAAAACATGCTCTGGGACAGAATTGATCATAGACAGGAACAAGACTGTTAAATTACATACAACTTGTCTTCCACTGATAACTGCACAGAGGGCTATGATTAAGTAGTCATAAGGGAAAGTATAAGTGTAGATTCTCTGTATAATTAAGTACTAAGGTTATTGTAGTACCAAAAATACTTTAGTGCACATATGACTATTTAAAAAAATAGTATTAAACACTGATGATTAATGTATCTTTCCTCATTTAAATGTGTGTGTTAAAATACCAATACCCTATATACAGGGTTATTCAATAAAAGTTCTTATTGTTTAAATGGTGTAATTTTGCTCAACAATCAGATGTGAGCAACAATGTTTAATAGATCTATTGGTTGGGGCAAATTAGCACCATTTTAAACCATAAGTTTAAAACTTTATTGAAAACTCCCTGATAAAGATTCCTATTACCCGCATCTCACTTACCGCATACCCTCTTTTACTCGTTAATCTCTTTAGATTTAATTGGACTCTATGGTCCAACATAGCATTTAAGGCATTATCTTGATATTAATGAAGGGTATTATTGAAAACGGAACTGAGGACCATCACCACAATTACTGAGGCCATTATCTTTACTCCATTACCCAAACTATCTGGATTACTACTGTTTGAGATTAAGCATAGCAATTCAGAGCTGAATGTATTAGAGTGGGCTTTTCATTTCTTTTAATGGATATAGATTTGGGAAACGAATTGCATTTGTAATCTTACGAATATTCTAAATTAAACTATTATAACATTTTTCATTGGTAAGAGAAACGGATCCAATAAAATAATGCTCATCTCTTTGCATAATAATAAAATAATAATGCTGTCAACTGCACTGTACGTATTCTAACTTAGGTATTGATTTCCTGCCATGCCATCTATACAGCCCTATCAATAGAGCACTGACACATGTTATGAACCTCTGATGAGCTTTTTAAAGAAATGTTGGATTTGTGGTTATATGTGAAATGTCTTTGCAAGTGAAAAAATCAAATGGACAATCTGTTCCCAGCCATTTTCGCAGAATAAAACTCAAAGGATATTTAGCACATATAGCCATTTTTATTGTATATGAACAGATACTGCATAGCTATTTCTCCAATGCATAATGTAATTAATGGGTTTTTTGTGTGTTGCTGATGTTCTGTAGTTTTCTTGGTCACTGCTGGAAGCTAATTGGTAGAGAGAGAGCGCTGTGAACTAAAATCTCTGCCTGTCAATTACTCATTTTCTGTAAAGTAAAGAAGAAAAATCAGCCTGGAAATGGTATCTTACATTCAATGGGTAAATATACAATCAGAATTAAATATACAAGTTTCTGTAAAAGAATTAGCTTTAGTGTCGTGTTATAAAACAGTACTGATATCCTTCCAAACAAGACATGCAAGATATGAAATATTGTTTTCCAAATAGATATGAATAAATAAAAGATGAAAAGGAAGATCTAACGCAGTGATTTATAAATTGAACGGGCTGTAGATTGCCACCATGCCTCGGTGGATAAATTCCTATGATTTTATAGTATATATGAATTGAAAATGAATGGCCTTTCAATTTCCTCTTTAAAGAGACTTTTTTTTTTTTTACAAGAACGGATTTTGCAAACTGCATGGAATACAACTCTATTAGAAAGAATATACTCCTTTTGTATCATAAAATAACACATTTTACACAAACAACAGAATTCCATTTCAGCTTGATGCGATAATATATGTGCTCAAAATTGCATTTCAATGACATAAAATCAGTTCATTTTCTGCTTCATTATGCAGACTCTTTCATGCCTAAACTGGGCAAGGGGTTAGTTTACTAAAAGGACAAAGGGAAGTTATTTGAAATTTTAATACGGTTGGATATTTGATGTTTGAGGCATTTCATATTTATGGCACTTTTGCAGTTTAATGGAAATAATCAGCCTCATACGAAAAAATGTTGTAGTTAATAGAAAGAACAGCCTCATACAAAATAGTAAACCCACAAATCCCTACATATTAGATGTTTCTTTTAAAGTTTGACACAAAAAAATTGGCCAAAAAATGTAGATCACCTATGAGGCAAACAAAAATGTTATGGACAAACTAGAGCTTCAGGTAGTATTTAATTATCTGTCCAATAGGCTACCTCTTATGGCAACAAAATGTATCCATTATGGTGCCTGGGTTTTTTCTTAAAGGGCCAATTCCACACTCAAATGATAAAAAAATATATGGGCAAATCATCACCCAGTCAAACCCCAAAAATACAATAGTTTGAAGGTTGACAGATGTAGGATAGCATTATTGCAGTGAAATTTTCTCTCCCTTCCTTTGGCCTCTCAAATGCACTCCCCTACTCTCTAAGGGGGCTTTCTGAGCTTGTTATGAGCTTGCACTTTCTTAGAGGTGCAGCTAGGGAACATTTTTCACTCAATAGCTTGATCTCAATGGTAATACCCTGCTGATTATCTGGAAGAACCAGAAAGCAGAAAGAGGGGTAACGGCATTATTTTGTATTTCAGGTTAATCTCATATCTTTCTTACAAGTGAAGTTAGGGTTGATTTACCTATATACAATTTTTTAATTTAAATGGGGGGATTTGCCCTTTAAGATGATCTGGCAGTTGTCTCCTTGAAAAGGTTATAAAGAACTCAGTAAATGCAACAAACAAAAACCAAACTGTTTAATAATTTGGGGACCCTCTTATAGATATTTGAAATAGTTCAGTGAAAAAATTATTTTGAGCATTTTTGCTATCCGCTGACTTTAAGATTCTGTCTTAAAGAGACGCTATCATTGGTACATGGGTGTGTGTGATGACCATGTGGATGTACACCTGGGTTAAAATCCACCAGAAAGAGATACAAACTTTCACAGAACACATCAATGCGGTAGTCCAAAACATCAATTTACAAGGGAAGGGTACAAAAAACAAAAACTGGCTTTTTGGACTGCTTGGTAGAAGTAAAGGAAATGGTAAACTGGAAGTAGAGGTTTACAGAAAACCAACACACACAAATCAGTATTTGTGTTTGACTCCCACCACCCTTTAGATCACAAGCTGGGTGTCATCAGAACCCTGCAACACAGAGCTGGAACATCCCACTAGCCAGAGGCGAAGGCTAAAGAAATGAAACATCTCAAAAGAGCCCTTAAAACTTTGTGGATATCCAAAACTGGGCCTTTTTCAAAAGGAGTAGAAGGAAAGAACACGATTACCAACAGTGAAGGGGAAAAGCAAGATAGGAGAAAGAATATGGTCATCCCATATGTAGCAGGGGTCTCCGAGAAATTAAGAAGGAATTTTCAAAGAACACCGTATCCCTGTCTGCTTTTAAACGAACAACACACTGAGGCAGAATTGGTACATCCGAAAGACCCAATACCGAAACACAAGAAAAGCGAACATCATATACGCAGTGCAGGGCAGTGAGAATTCTCTGATTGTATGTAGGGGAGACAAAACAGCAACTGCATCAACTTATGGGCCCAGCACAGAAGAGCCAATCTCGGGTCAGAATCAGCCGTGTACCTGACATTAAGGATAAAGGACATACTTTGAAGATTTTAATGTTAACATATTGGCAAGGAACGTGACTGGTTCAAGAGAGGGTTTAAGGAGGCCATTTATGTGAAAATAAAGAAACCAAGCCTAAATGAGGGTGGGGGGGTTGACACCAACTGTATAGCCATGCACAATACTGTTTTGACACCTTACTCTGGGCGTCCTATAAAACACTCTTAGCCACTATCAATACGCCCTTAACACTTGGCTGTGATATGCTAATGTTTCCAGGGTACACAATTGCCACAGATTCTTGTACAAGTCATTCTGAATTGAGAAAGCCAGTCAGATGACTAGCGAAACATCTTCATGAACTAAACTTCAAGTCCAGTTGATCTAACTGAATACAACAGATAGACATGTGCTTTCTTCAGAACATTGTATGCAACCTTTCCAAATAAATGGCTTTATAAAATTCAAATTTTTATTGTAATGAAAACTTCTGCATTCCCCTTCCTTCCATAGTTTCCCCCTCTTTATCTGCATATTTTGCCCTCCTTTATTTCTTTTCTTTTCATCTTAGTTCCGACTCTCTTCTATGTAGTCTCAGTCCAATACTTTATTAATCACTTTCTTTTCTTCACTTGAGGATCTCCCTAACCCTAAGGGGCATATTTCTAAAGGGCTGTTTTTAATTTTTTTTCTTTGCCGGATAATGTACTTAACGCGGCAATGTCGAGGCTAGATCTTTGGTTGCGGTTGGCCCCCTGAACTAAAGTATAGGGAGTCGGACACAAACCGTTAGGTGTATGGTGGTCATAGGATCTCCCATACTTTATATTGTATTTGTGACTGTCTGTAGCCATCTTTCAAAGGTGAAAGACACGATCTGTAAGATTCTTGATCTTTGAAGATTGGTACAGCTTAATATAGGCTTGCAATAAAAAGTTATTTAAATTGAAGAAAATAAGAGAGGTAATATAAATTAGTGACTCTATAGGGTTAACTTTTCATATGGGACATATGATGACAATTCTTGTTTTTGCGACAAATTAATACCAGACATTATGAACTAATGAAATTTCTATGAGAAGCGGCAGGACAGAGATAACTGCTTCTGACCAGGCTTCCTGAATGCTTCAGCACTATCTTTAATACAGGAAGGCCCAGGGCACTACCCGGGGGATGAAAACTGTATGGGCTGTAACTCACCAAAACAAGGTAGGAAATATTATCCTACCTCCCTGCCCTAGACTCTTTTAATTTTAAAAAGTTAAATTTGCAGTGTAATTTTCCTTTAATGCAAAAACTTTAGGCAAGAGCAGCAGACAATGGCAAGATCATACAAGTGAACTAACTTGTAGGCACATACATTAGCTAAATTAATGCTAATAGAAATTGTGTTTACTTTCCCTTGTACTGGAGATCAGAGGATTAGCTGGCAGTGATCCAGTAATTCCTCTTTTAAATACTGATCTTAACATGTAAGTAAAAGTGTTAGTTATATATATGATTATCTGTTGTCACTGCAATGGATCTGGTGAATGATGGAGACTATACATTCTGAGATATTTCTACCAAAAACCAACAGCTAGTTCTGATCAATGCAGTTGTAAAATATCAGATACATTTTCACTGTCTTCCCTTAAGCTTCTATTAGTGCGGACTGCTTGTAGATTGTTCTTACATCCAAATGAAGACTCTGACACATCATCACATCAGTCTACTCCAGAAAGACTTAATCAAGGTGTCAAAGCATATCCTTTCAGCAAGTGTGAATTTCAATCCTCATGCCAAGGCAAAAACTTTTGTAAAAATTTTAATATATCCTGCTGTCCTTAACACATTACCTGGGATTAATACCAACACAAACTTCAGGGAGATTTAATAAAGTTCTTATTGTTAAAAATGGTGTGCTAATTCCCCCAACCAATCAGATATTGTTTAACATTCAAAAGCTAAAATCTGATTGGTTGGGGCAAAATTAGCACCATTTTTAATGATAAGAACTTTTTTAAATAACCTTCATTATTTTTAGAACAATGACCAAAATGTAATAAAAATAAATTATATATATAATATATATATATATATATATATATATAATATTATAATATATATATTATATATATAAAGGGGATGCAGAGATGCACTCGTAAAACAAGTTAGTAAATTTCATTTGAAATTTCTCTGTAAATAACATATTACCATTTTAAGGACCCAAAATTAGTTGTTCAACTGTCAGATACTTTTTATTAGCAATGATTGTTGTGTTTTCTATTTTTATTTAAGTTTCTTTTTTGTTCTATTTTGATAACTTAGCTGCTGCCTCATTATGTTTATTACAGTCTTTATAGTGTCTACATTGCTTAAAGACCATAAAGGTTGCATTTTATGTTCAATCTCCATTATTAACTGTGAACTAAGTGCAAAGGGATTACAAGTTTTTTTTGCATTTGGACACAACATTCCTGAAATACCACTTAAAGGGTAATGGTGGTCACCATACCTACACCACACACAGATACACACACAAAAATCTATCTTTTCTGAAGTAGTTACAGATCAGCAAACTTTCTCTGTTCTTTCCTTACCTATGGGACCTTAGGGAGAACAAAAAAATATTTTCAGGCTTGTGGTAGATTAAATATTATTAAAGGACTTCGTTTGTTACTAGCCTTAATTTGCTCCCAGCAAGGGATGTTACACTAGCTACGCGATCCACTGTTGTGGCTCGCAATCTCCTCTTTACTTCGGGTAGGCAGTCGGCCATGACAGTGAGTACGGCCAATCACTGACTGCCATTCCTGGAGCAGTCTCCATGCAGCTGTTAGGGAAGAAAATGAACACAGTAGCCGCAGTGGAGACCGGAAGTGGCGGGGGATCGCGAAGCTTGTAAGTATAAAATTCTTGCTGGAGCAGATAAAGGTCAGTAACACAACGAAGTCTAGGTTTTGACAATTTTTTGACAAGATACTGATTTTTGCATAGAGGGTGGACAGTTCATTAAGATGTTTATGATGTAGTGATGATGCTCTGTAGCTTCTTTAGCATGTGATCTATTATTTGTAACAATCCATTTCACTGTTATTTTATTAGGGACAACATTCTACAGTTCATCTTTATCAACCAATCACTGCAATTGACGGTCAGCAGGTTTGAAATATTGCTGGTTGAAATGCAAAGGAAGCAAGATTGATGTATATTCATAATCAATAATGAGGTCCTGAAGTGTACACTATCAGCCATCAACAAACTTACCAGCCTGGCCATTAAAAGGTTTGACCAATTGGACAAATGTTAGAAAGATATTGGCCCATCGTGGGTAAAATAACTGCCAATATTTCAGCCCAATTTACTAGTTTGCTGCTCCGCTAAATCAGGCTGAAATATAGAACCATGTGTACACAGTCTAATAAGCTTCCCAAATATTCTACTTATAAACATGTTAATGTATATATTACAATGGATTTCATTTTTGTGAATCCTATAAATCCACATAAAATAGCTGTACTAGAAATGAACAATACTTTACAAATGGTTGAAATTATGCAATGAGAAAACTTTTGAATTTCTCGACCACTTCATTTTTTAAAGGCAATTAACCCTTAATATTATTTTTGTTTTTTATCATTGTAATGCTATTATTTACAAAAGAACCAGTCAGACCACAGAATTAAAAACTCACTGTCCTTTATCACTGTCAGAATCACCTTGCAAAAGATTAACATAAAAATAATAAAGGAAAACAACAATTTTCTGCAAATAAATTTGTATTTTCCCCACTCCAATATTTCTTTACGGTATCATACTTAAATAGTGATACATCAACATTTCCCTTAGAAGAATAATGATGCACGGTAAAGTAAAGAATATTTGACAATTCGTGCTCCTATTAATTTTAGAGAACAAAATTATAAAATAACTACAACACAATCACTTCAACGCTTTGTGGTTAATCAACTGCTACATTGTTAGGATATATAAAAAGGAAGGGAAGGCATTATTACAGAAGGTCGCTAATAGGATTCCAGCTGAAAAGCCTATTGAGTCCAATTTGCATCTTGAAATATTTAAGGAGCCTTGAATAGCAAAGCATTAATCAGGTTCAAAAAAAGTTGTGTTCCAGACCTGCATCTTAATTTATTCCTACTATTCTTAAGCTGAGTACAACACGATGAGATATTTCGGTCCGATCGACTGATAGTTCAGTGTATCGGTCGATCGACCGAAAATATCGCATCCGAATGCTCCCATGTCCGATGACCGTTCTTCCAAATCGGACAAAAGGACGATCGGTTCTATTAATTTCGTAGGGAAGCACACTAAATAGAATATTATACAACCAATTCCATTTGTTAAGTGCTCAACCCACAAACCAGGTCACAAACGTTTCGGGGGTCCAACCCCTTCCCCCTGAGGAGGGGGTTGGACCCCGACGAACGTTGTGTACCTGGTTTGTGGGTTGAGCACTTAATAAATGGAATTGTTGTAATAAAATTCTATTTGATACATCCTGAGTGGCACAGGCTAAGGGGTGACCTCACAATCTACCTGGCGGGATTTCACTGAACATTTGATTATTGAAGACAATCGGACATGGTGGAAAACCTCGTCGCTCGTGCAGGAACGCACGATCGGTCGAGGTAACTATCGGATGTGGCTGCTTTTGCCGCGACCGACAGTCCTTCCTCCTGGCCGACCGGTCGAAAGTATCGAACGGTCGGTCAGGAGGAAATCGCTAGGTGGGTACCCAGCTTTACTTTGTAACAGAATAATACTTTCAATTATTCACAATAAGAACGGTTAAAAGAGACATTTGCTTAAATAGGAAACTGGAAATTAGGAAGGTAATGATAATGATGAAGGAAGGTAATGATAAAAAAACTGTGTAGATTCTTATTTAGTGAGTAGGTGTAAGGGTGAGGCCACACTACAAATGTAGTGTTGCCAGAAACTCAACAATTGCGTTCCCTGTGCGATGTGCCATTTTCTTGGATAATAACTGTATAATATTAGGGGGCTTTCCACCTTTAATAAACAAAGGCTTCTAGAAGAGTGAAAAGTAAAAAAAAATCCAATTATCCTATCAATGGGGATCTGAATTCAAGGCAGGGGCTGTCACAGAAAGAAAGACTAACCATGAAACGGAGCTGTCACACTAGAGAAATCCATACCACTGGGTGACTGTTATAGGGAAGAAATGTCAGAATGAAAAAAAGGAAAAGACAAAAAAAAGAAATGGATATATAGTGAAAGAAGAAATTGGCGAATGCATTTCAAATAGTAAAGGATAGTGACAAGCTGAAAAAATACCAGGAGCAGAAGCATAGCTCATAAACACTCATGCAAATTCATAATTTTATATAGCGGCTGTATGTCAAAGTCTTCCTGCGCAAAACTGTTTGTGTTAAAGACATTCTGTGCTTTTGGGTTTCTTTGCAGACTACCTTTAATAACTTCTACTAGAATGCTTTTTAATTCTCAAATATCTATCATGTGTGCATTAACCCCATTGTTGAACACATACACGAACATCTTAATCTATAATTGAATACAACTCCAATTTGTGTTGCTGCATGCCTTCAATACAGGACACATTTTGTTTAGGAGCAGTATCCCCCTCCCTCTTTAACAACTCCCACTTCCATCCACCTGACTTTTTCCACAAAACAATTGTCAAGCTGCACACAGCATACAGCATTCCAACTTTCAAAACTCTGTCATCATTCAGCTACAGTAAAACTCACAGAAGAATAGTTTTTGGAGGAAGAGAACTTGATCGACAGCTGAAATATAAGAAGTTTTAGATTGGATATCTAAAGAAATAGGGGGCAGATCAACAAAAAATTATACAGTGGTTATATTTGTATTCAATTAGATCAACTGGACTTTAAGTTTAGTTCTTGAAGATGTTTCGCTAGTCATCTGACTGGCTTTCTCAATTCAGAATGACTTGTAACAAGAATCTGTGGCATTATGTACCCTGGAAATCCCAATTAGCATATCACAGCCAGATGTTAAAGGGGTGATTGCATAGTGGCTAAGAGGTGTTATAGGAACGCCCAGGGTAAGGTGTAAAACAGCATTGTACATGGCAGACAGTTGGTGTCTACCACCACCCTCTATTTAGGCTTGGTTTCTTTATTTTCACATAAATGGCCTCCTTAACAACTCTCTTGAACCATTCATGTTCCTTTGCCAAGCCTAAATAGGGTGGGGGGGGGGGGTTGACACCAACTGTCTGCCATGTACATGTGCTTGTACAGGTACAAACCTTGCTTTATTGCTTAGGATCAATATTCATCTGGGTCCCTGCAGCTTCCTTGTCCTCTGAGAGGTTTCTGGCCCAAGCAGGAGAGCCCCCCTCTGATCCCTTGGCTGCTTGGTGCACTACCATTAAAAGCTAATTACATGTAGGGCACCCTAGTCCACCCCAAATGCCGATTAAGATTTTTAAAATAAGCCTTTGAAACATACTTACAGACCTTTGTTCCCTCGGTGTGTGCATAGCCAGCTGCTGTGTCTGTGATTGACTGCCGGACAGCCAATCAAAGATGCGGCTGCCAGTTCCGCCCCTCTCTGCAGCTTCCATCTAGCAGAGAGCGGGAACAGAGCGCCGTGGAAAGAAGGTATGTAATTTTCTTTCTGGGCTTTTTTTTTTTTAAATCTAAATCGGCAGTTGGGGGTGGGCCAAACATACCCTTTAAAAACATTCAGGGAGATTCAATAAAAGTTCTTATCATTTAAAATAGTGCTAATTTTGCCCCAACCAATCAGATATTATTTAACATGAAAGCTAACATCTGATTGGTTGGGGCAAATTAGCACCATTTAAATGATAAGAACTTTTATTGAATAACCCTGATTATGTACATTACCAACTTTACATTTCTTTTCTCTGTCCCTTCCATCTAACCAATACACACCTGACGTAACAAATACTATATCCGGTACAACTAGTTTACTACTCAGCAATACCCTTATTTTCTGCTAACTGTTGATCCAAATTAAGGCAAACCCCCCAAATTTATGAAGGGAAAAAAATTCCTTCTGACTCCAAGTGGCAATCGGAAATACCTGGATCAACTCTACTTTATGAATCAATACCAGTAACTTGCACATTCTTGTTTGCAGAAACTCATCCAGCTTTTTTTTTAAACTGTCCAATGAACCTGTCATACAACTTCCACTGGAAGTTCCATAGCTTTACCGTTCTCACAGTCAAAAAAACCCTTTTCCAACTAAACACAAACTTCTTTTCTTCAAGTCTTAAGGGATGTCTTGAAGTACTAATAGTAGCAGATGAAGATTTTATTCTCTATTCCCTTTTAAGATGAGAAAATTATGTGGTTAAGGTTGTATATATACAATATATATGTTTATAAAGAAGAGACTTCTCCCGCACTCCGTCAAGGCATCCACCGGGGTGCTCCAGTAGCGGATAAAATATTTCAAAAGAATTCGGAGCACTCCACGGGTAAATCAACAATTTATTAAACAAGAAAAGGTAGGCCTGGTACACCTACGCGTTTCAGCCCGTCAGTTCCGGGCTGAAACGCGTAGGTGTACCAGGCCTACCTTTTCTGTGTAATAATATGGCCGTCCTGACGGCCAATATGGCGGCCGAAACGCGTTGATGGCGTGGGAATGTTCAATAAATATATTTAACAGACCCAGGAGTGCTCCGACCGCATCTTATTTCTTCTATATCTGGAACCAGTACGGATAGCACCCGGGCCGTTGTTCTACATGCGGAGTGTGCCTCGTTTCCTATCTTCATTTTATATATATATATATATATATATATATATATATATATATATATATATACACACACACACAGCCAGTGGTGGAAGCTATATAGTGATACGGTATTATGCCCTATTATGTAATATTCCACTTTACTATATATGGGTTACAGAGCAGTTGAGGCCAATCCTCAGGCTAAAATATCTGGATAAACAGATCAGACTTTTCTCTTCTTCTTTATTTTTTGCTAGGTTAATATTTACAGAGTCCAGGCACATGTGAAGATGAGGTTAAACTGTCAGCATCAATAAACATGTATACTGTATTAAAAATCTACCATCAGCTTGTACAAAAAAAATGGGAGTTTAAACAAAAAGTGACCTTATGCTGAGCCAAATATCGCACATGACATGGACAGTCGATTCTGTGACCCGCAAACCCCAATTTACAAACCCAGTAATCACACACCACACTTTCTTGGAGGGAAGGCGCAGCATCTTTAACAAATAAACAATTTAAACATGACGTTATAAAACTTTAAATAACATATTATAACTTCCAGTGACAACATATCAACATCTAATGTATATCTATCTTAACCCTCCTATGCCGCCTACTCTTGGGATCTTTCTACGCCCTCAGGGATGTGCCCTAGCACTAAAGGGAATGGGTAGGTATGGGTGGGTGGGAACTTCCACGGCTCCAACGGACGAGTAGTTTCCTGGCGCACAAAATCTTCTCTCTCCTATAAGGATCTCGCGCAGGTACCACAAGACCCAGCCCCTGCCTGTGACGTCACACCTGCGACCTTGGACGCGCTCCCACCGGCAACCCTGCTGCATAACACCACACCGGTACCCCATGAAGGGGAGGGAAAGTCCGCTGCACCCGACCTCTGCTACCCCCCGTGAAGGGGGAGGGAAAGGTATGTGGCCATAGGGGGATTAACCTTATACTGCTGGGTCCCTGTCCTGGCCCATGTCAGGGCACATTACCCAGCACTCTGGCTGGTTCATTTTTCACCATTAATCGGTGTCTCAGAAAACGATAAGCTATCACTCATTCTAGCAGGCAACAATGACAATTAGTAAAAGACATGAACATCTGAACACCCAGGGTAAAAAACATTGTTTTAATGTGTAAGGAAATTCTAATAAGGAACAGAGACTTCTGGGTAATTTTCATATTTTTGTTTTTACAGCATTCCAAAAGCTAAATGCAAAACCGAGAGCCAACTACAGACCGGTTTCAGCTTGATCAAGCCATCTCAGTGTAGCGCAGGCCTCTGGACTTGTGCTGTGAAGTGCCTATAGACAGATGTCATTAATAAATTAAATAAGATAGGGAGAGAATTAGGAATTACAGCTCCCAGAAGTCTCCCTTCCTTATTTGCATATTATAAGGGAAGTTGTTATACCTTATACTTTTCCATATTATTATCTTACTTCATTTATTAAAGAAATTCTATGCACAACGGGGATTTTAGGCTTCAATAACGACACATATATACATATGCCAATCTTATTCTCCCCTGCAGACTGACTATGTTCTTCTTTCAGAGAAGAATCTAAATATGCTTTATCAAGGATTAACAACATAAAACTGCATTTTACTATTCAGTTTCATGAATTTTAACATTTAGTTGTGCATTTTATTGGCATATTATAAGCCTTTTGCAGTCAGCTGTTTTTATGCTAGTTTACTGGAACATTTTCCCTTAGCAGGCACTGATGAATGCACAGAGATGTCTAACCTGTGGCCCTCCAGATGTTTTTCAAACTCAACTCCCAGCATTCCCTATTTACTACTGCAAGTTATATTAATTTACTTTTGGTTTAAGCTGCCCTGCTTAATATAACTTAGGGCTAGGCCACACTGCCGAATTCTCATGAGCTAACGATCCGTTAACGCATGAGAATGCATCGCAGTGCATGTCAATGTGATATGTTTTCAGAGCGCATCCGCTCAAATTTTTTTTGAATCGCATGCACACTAATTACACAGAATTGAGGATGTTGCAAACAAAACCAGACGGTACCGCATAAAATGCGTGCCAATGTGCGCAAGCTTTTCACGACATGCTGTTGTCACAGTGTGGCTCAGCCTTAAAGCTCATGAAAGTTGTTCTATTGTAAATGCAATATTATCTGTTGAACTTTCTGACGGTGTAGGAGGGCGTCACAAGCCCACAACATCGGAGTAGCTGTTTTTAAAAGACCGGACTGGAAGTTCATCCAGTCTTTTAAAACATTTGATTGCACGATGTTTCCTTCATCGGAGGGGGGTGGGTCGGAATCGGCCTCCAATCTGGCAGTGGGCCAGGCACCTGCAGTTACGCCCCTGGCCTAGTGTGTTTAAATATTATAATACATAAGATTAGGCATTTTCAATGGGAAGGTGCAGTGGCGAGAATCTATATTACAATCACTCAGTGATGTCACTGAATGACTTCCTGTATTCTACTGCCCCTCCTACGTTTCCCCTCCCTGTATTATTCATTTATATAGGAATCCCTGTTTGTTCTTGACAGATAATGTTCGGTCTTCTTTCTTCTTTCCATAGAAACGGTTATTAACTATATATACATTAAACAGGGATTCCTATTTAAATGACTGATACAGGAAGGGGAAGACACAGTGGTAGTGGGCAGGTTTATTTTTGGGATGGCCTTATTTATTATAAGAAATAATACTTACCTACCGTGTAATATATGGATTTACTTCACCTCGGAGTCTAACCTGTATAAGCTTATGGTCACGGAACTCCTTGGTTGCGTAATATCCTATATTACACTGTAGGTAGCGTATTATCCCTTATATACTATACTAATACTTTTAACGTAGACATCAATAAATATAATAACCTATTTACGCTAATAATGTATGGTATATGGTCCAAGATTTTTCATGTCTTCAAATATAACTTTCTATAATATTTACTTTCCTAAATTAACATTTTTTTACTATAAAAATGCTCTAATATCAGAGAACAAAATTATGGAATGTCAATGATAAACTCCTAAATGTAGGGTCAGCATATAATTAATTGTGTCATTTTAGTTCTGTTATATTAACGTATCTCAGTGTTGTTTGTCATGCTCATTAAGCAACTCTCTATTCAGCTATCAAGTGACCTAGCCTAGACATTTATATCTAATTGTGCTGCCATGTTTACATGAATATTGAATTAATATCCATTTAAGGCATCAAATTTATTATGTAAACACATGAGTTCAGCTGATGTGCAAGGGCAAAGCAGAATCACATAGGTGGGTTTTTTTTCCAGCGCAATAGGAGCTATTACATCATAATATGGGACATCACTGTGCACTTCTACAGGGCCGTTTGCTAATTACTGCATCTGCTAACATGGATTCAACAGAAATTTTTTTTTTATTTAGGGATACACAGGGAGATTTAATAAAAGTTCTTATCGTTAAAATGGTGCTAATTTTGGCCCAACTCGCTCGGGACAAAAAGTCCCTCCGTGTGTACCCAGCCTGACATCTGATTGGTTGGGGGAAAATTAGCACTATTTTTAATAATAAGAACTTATGGATACCCTGTAAGTGTATCTATCTGTTACACAGATGCTACACGGGGGAGTAGATAGTGGCTCTCTGTGCATCGCCCTGAAAGTGTTTAATGATTTTGTATCATAGCATGCTTGATTCTCTAAAAAGTACTTGTATTTGTAAAGCACATTCATTATGTCTTGTTTCTGAACAGTGAAAGAAAAAAAACAGATTAGTTAAATCTGACATGGATAAAACTGCTGGTCGCTGTCTGTGGGCTTACTCCAGGGCCTTTGCATTTCATTAGGATCTGAGCACATGTTCCATTTGCTAGTACACTTAGCTGTATTAGTTGATAAGAAAACATATTTAAATAACTCAATTTGGTGTCTAGACCTATTTCTTACTGTCCTTATTGTACATTAAACCTAATATGTCTATGCAGCATTTTTCAAAATGTTATTATAATCATAATGGCAGTTTTAAGAATATATGCAATACAGTCAGAAACTAGATTACAATATTTGAAACATACACACAGCACATATACAGTACACACATATTAATTTCCCAACGCTTTAACATTGCTGAACAATCAAACTTTCAGTCTAGCATAGCTCCATGCACATATATAGTACAACATTCATCCACAATGACATACATGCAGCCAATGCTTATTTAGGGACGCAGAACAATGTGCATACTCTTACCACAAACAAGAGCACACAAATATAACTGTAGTTACACACATATGTGATTGCATATACATAAGTGCACACACAAGCATACACAAAAAAAAAATTAAAGGGCAGTTTCCACTTTCTCATGGACTGATGGCTGCTTCCTGGAAGACTAGGAAGAAGAACTCTGAAGCCAGTGAGGAGAATAAAGAACATCTCCCTTCAGGAATGTCAGTGAAAAGGATAAGTATCCAGTCTTGGGGTTTGGAGGGTCCTTGTTTTTGGTATGGATTTGTGTGTGGAGATGAAATGTGCCTTAACAACCAGCATTCCCACAGAAAAATCCCAGCATTCTTAAGGCTACACACACGCAAGCATACGCACTTGAGCACATAAGCAGCATACAGTTCAATTTCAACATTTAAACCTACTTCTTACATACAACAGCACACACATGCAGAAGCTTACCCATTTTGTGCTGGAATTGCTATACTAGCAATGTGGCACCCATTACTCCTTGAAATGGTCACAAGCAGCTATTCAAATTCTGCATTACTAGCGGTACTAGCTCCAGGGAAAGTCTATGGCAAAACTAGGCATCTGGTGCACATGTATTAGCTGTCAACTACCATTGTCAACACCTTCAGCTACTCTACTGGGGTTCTCTAAATGCAACCTGCATGAAGCCATCAATTTAATCAAAAGAAGACAGATTAGTAGTTCACTTTAATTTCTATTTCATTAGATAGCAATCATAGAATTCACACAGCATGTTTTATATTTTAGTTCTATAAAATAATAAAAAAAATGTTCAATGCAGCTCTAATAGTACCTTCCAGAGCCAAACATGAAAAATAGAGCATATTACCTTTACACAAGATATAAATTGTTTGGGGTTAATATTAAAATAAAAAATACCAATCTTCTCATATATGGTTATATATTTAGTTAAATAATCACAATTTCTGTTACCTACTACTTGGTAATCAGTTAGTGCCCTGTATAAAGATTGCTATGCAGTAGGCCATTATATATTATGCTTTAAAAGCCAAACTTTGACCAAGGTATAATGTATAAATTGATCCACTTCTTTAATGAAATCTTTGCTGTTTAAATTACCTTATTTCTTACCAGAAGCCATTCCAATCTTTTATTTACATATGCTTACAAGTCTTTTATGTCTGTAGTGCTAAATGTGGACCCGCTGTAAATGGATTTTACACATGAAATATTCTATCAGATATTGGCTGCCCTACTATAATGAGTCTTCTGAGATTTTCTTTCATAAACTTTAATAATTTCATATGGAAGCAAAAGTGTTTTGGTTCTTTTTTACAAAAGGATTACATTAAAAAAGTCCATGAAGACAACACCGTGGCTGTTTTGCTGCTGATAGAAAGAATCATCTAAAGTAAAACTGATATTAAATGCAACTGAATTTTTTCTCAAATTCCAAAGCAGAGTAAGTAAACGTTACACAAAAGTAACAAAAAAAACTGTAGTAAACCTTCATGCAAAGTGTGTAGTGTTAAAATAATCCATTTGCACATTATATGTATTGTACATATTCTTCCAAATATTTATGTTGTTAAAGGGTATGGTTACAGTACCTAAGAAATAGACTTGGGGATTTCAGTTATATTGAAGAACAGGTGGTAAAGGATCGTGTCTTACTGTATCTCCCATTCTTCAATAAAACCTGAAAGACGCATTAGCGAAGTAAAGAAACTTAAACGGTCTTGCGCTCCTCCATTGTTTCTGAACGGTCCAGAAGCACTTTGTGCTTTATCAGAAGATCAGCGGAAGGAGCGTGAGATGGGGGAAGTTTCTAAATTTCGCTCCTGCAGGATTTATTGAAAAACAGGAAGTAAGACCTCCATGATAATTAAACTGAAACCACAAAGTCGATTTCATAGGTGGACATAACCTTTAAGAAAAAAAGCTCGTACAGTATTTTTCACTAGAAAACTAGACACACAGGACACTGTACTTTTGTGCTATCTTTTGTGCTATCACTTTACATAATGTTCAGTATATGCAGCACTATATATATATATATAATATATAATATATATATATATATTAAATAGTTCCTCTTACGTCATTTTAAACTTGCTAAGGTGGAGCCTATGGTTAGGGAGTCTCCTTATAGTGGCTGGGGTTTTCATATAACTTCCTAGTATGGGCTTTTTTTTTCATCTTTAAAATTCAGTTGTTGCCAAAAAATGGATCTTCAGTGACTTTTTATTGAATCATTAATTAAACTAATACTTGCTACACTGGTAAATTATTAAGAAATGTTACAAGTCTTTGAAAAATCTCTAGGATACTGCTACTGGGAATATATTATTCCTAAAGACTTTTTTAAACAAGACTTCACTGTTGAGCACCTGTACAGCTGCACCCACGACAACATTTAGCTTGCAAATAAATATTGAAATTATAATGATAACCCCCACCCAGTAAAACAACCGCCCAATCAGTTTAGATAAATCAAGATACGGAATGGTCCACTCTCTTCTATTCCTTAAGGAACTAGAACATTGTTCAAAAAGGCACTACATAAATCTTTGCCCTTCTAGTGACCTTGTTTTTTAAATGTAAATCTGGTTCATAAAGTATAAATGCAATGGCCTTTTCATCTGTAAAATATTTTACATGTAATTACTATTGTTGCTTCTAAAATTCAAGAAGGGAGAGGTTATTATATATAATACATTACACAGAAAAAGATAATACCCATTTCTGAGCATATTATTTTCTAAATGGAGAAGTCCAATAAAATACATTGATGCTAAATGGTTATCTGCATGGTAATATTCTAATCTTTGCAAATGATGTATTTATTGGATGGCACTTTTTTTTAAAATATGCATTTTACTGCAGCAATCTAAATTCTCATTTAGTTTCTGTCAAAAAAACCCCCCTGGTACCTTCATTGGTTAATTTATCAAGCTCTGCTCCATTTAGCACATTTATGCTTTCAATAACTGGATAGACAGTGCATTTTTGTGTTATTAGTTTAGATTGAACAGTTTTTGGCTATTTTGTACAGTACTAAAAAATTAAAGGGCATGTCCATTCTCCGCAGTAAATTATACACATAGAACCAAAGGGAACTTGTATGGAGACCACAGTTGTTGTTTTTTTTGTGTTCCTTAACAAAATATTATGTCCTGGTTAAAATAAGTTGTTAAGCTTCAAACAGAATCAGTTAATTCAAAAAAGAGAATATGAATTTTTCACTTTGGTAATGTGTGATTAGATTAGCACACATGCAGACATTCCAAATCCATTAGCATTGTTTTGCAAAATTGCATTGGTATTGGGGCTTTCGTTATGTGTGTACCTTCGTTTCCTGAACGAGCGTGCGGCCGCCGAACAATCGGGTCGCGACCGCTTGTTCGGGAAAGACCAAAAATTTTCAACGGCCGCGCTAGACTCCCTATAGAGGAATGGAAACACACAGCCCGAGCGTTCTCCTATGAGTTCATAGGGAGAACGCTCAGGACTGTGTGTATGAGCTTTTGAAAGATGCAGACAGGATCTTACAACACTGCAGATACACTGTGTGTATTGCAGATCAATGGCTAGCGTGGCCGAGGGAAGCACACAGTCTCGATCGTTCTCCCTATGAACATCATAGGGAGAACGCTCGGGACTGTGTGTTTCCATTCCTCTATAGGGAGTCTAGCGCGGCCGCTGAAAATTTTTGGTCTTTCCCGAACAAGCGGTCGGCCGACCCGATGTTCGGCGGCCGACGCTCGTTCAGGAAACGAAGGTACACACATAACGATAAAGCCCCCATACCAATGCAAGTTTGCAAAACAATGCTAATGGATTTGGAAGTCTGCATGTGTGCTAATCTAATCACACATTACCTAAAAGTGAAAATTCATATTCTATTTTTTGAATTAACTGATTCTGTTTGAAGCTTAACAACTTATTTTAACCAGGACATAATATTTTGTTAAGTGAACACAAAAAAACAACAACTGTGGTCTCCATACAAGTTCCCTTTGGTTCTATGTGTATAATTTACTGCGGAGAATGGACATGCCCTTTAATATTTTTAGTACTGTAACAAAAATAGCCAAAAACTGTTTCAATCTAAACTAATAACACAAAAATGCACTGTCTATCCAGTTATTGAAAGCATAATATGTGCTAAATGGAGCAGAGCTTGATAAAATTAACCAATGAAGGTACCAGGGGGATTTTTTTAGGACAGAAACTAAATGAGAATTTAGATTTGCTGCAGTAAAATGCATATTTTAAAAAAAAGTGCCATCCAATAAATACATCATTTGCAAAGATTAGAATATTACCATGCAGATAACCATTTAGCATCAATGTATTTTATTGGACTTCTCCATTTAGAAAATAATATGCTCAGAAATTGGTATTAAGTCTTTTTCTGTGTAATGTATTATATATAATAACCTCTCCCTTCTTGAATTTTAGAAGCAACAATAGTAATCACATGTAAAATATTTTGACAGATGAAAAGGCCATTGCATTTATACTTTATGAACCAGATTTACATTTAAAAAACAAGGTCACTAGAAGGGCAAAGAAATTTATGTAGTGCCTTTTTGAACAATGTTGCTAGTTCCTTAAGGAATAGAAGAGAGTGGACCATTCCGTATCTTGATTTATCTAAACTGATTGGGCGGTTGTTTTAACTGTGGTGAGGGTTATCATTATAATTTCAATATTTATTTGCAAGCTAAATGTTGTCATGGGTGCAGCTGTAACAGGTGCTCAACAGTGAAGTCTTGTTTAAAAAAGTCTTTAGGGAAATAATATATTCCCAGTAGCAAGTATCCTAGAGATTTTTCAAAGACTTGTAACATTTCTTAATAATTTACCAGTGTAGCAAGTATTAGTTTAATTAATGATTCAATAAAAAGTCACTGAAGATCCATTTTTTGGCAACAAACTGAATTTTAAGATGAAAAAAAAAGCACATACTAGGAAGTTATGATGAAAACCCCAGCATCCACTAAAGGAGACTCCCTAACCATAGGCTACACCTTAGCAAGTAGTTTAAAATGACTGTAAGAGGAACTATTTATATATATATATATTATATATTATATATATATATATTAGTGCTGCATATACTGTACATTATGTAAAGTGATAGCACAAAATAGCACAAAAGTACAGTGTCCTGTGTGCTAGTTTTCAAGTGAAAAATTGTACGAAGCTTTTTTTCTTAAAGGTTATGTCCACCTATGAAATCGACTTTGTGTATTCAGTTTAATTATCATGGAGGTCTTACTTCCTGTTTTTCAATAAATCCTGCAGGAGCGAAATTTAGAAACTTCCCCCATCTCACGCTCCTTCCGCTGATCTTCTGATAAAGCACAAAGTGCTTCTGGACCTGTCAGAAGATCAATGGAGGAGCGCAAGACCGGTTAAGTTTCTTTACTTCGCTAATGGCTCTTTCAGGTTTTATTGAAGAATGGGAGATACAGTAAGACACAGATCCTTTACCACCTGTTCTTCAATATAACTGAAATCCCCCAAGTCTATTTCTTAGGTACTGTAAACATACCCTTTAACAACATAAATATTTGGAAGAATATGTAGCAATACATATAATGTGCAAATGGATTATTTTACAACTACACACTTTGCATGAAGGTTTATCTACAGATTTTTTTGTTACTTTTGTGTAACGTTTACTTACTCTGCTTTGGAATTTGAGAAATCTTTCTGAAATTGACAGGAATTGCTTTCCTGAATTTTTTGCAATTTGGTTTTGAAGATATTTAAATTTTTATATGTTGATATGGTAGCAGCATCACACCAGATCACTTCACTGTCCATCACTGCCTGCCTCTGCTCCTGAAACTATGTGAGAGTCCCTGTGCCATTAAATTTATTTACACACCTACACACTCCCTGCTGTGGGCTGTGCTGTTCTGATCTCCCCCCTCCTCTCTTAAAAACTTAAGTCCTCCCTTTACTGTAAACTGTAATCTTCTCATTCCTGGTTTTGTTCTGCTTTCTCCTGCACTGAGCATGTGCCAACACGCAGATTAGAAGAGTGGAATGCAGATTAGAAGGAGGAATTAGTATTTGTACTGCAAATTTAGAAGCTCCCACCCCTAACTTTCTGATCAGTGATTTCTTTATATCTTGGGCGGTACCGCACCGTCACTTGTTTGGTACCACAGTTCCCCTTTAAGAAAGATAAAGTATAAACTGATTTTAAAGTAATATTTAATCATTAGGGTCAGTGCTGCTGTTCTTTAATATGCTATCCAATATGTCTTCTACTTCTACAAATTCACACCCTTACCGCATCACTGCATTAATCTTTAGAAACCCAAATTTAAATGTCAGTGTGTATGTATAGCCTGTTTCTATTCAACTTGAGATAAGAATCAATTAGAATGTATTACTTAACATGATAGTTTAGAAATCTCAGAAATGGAATGCAATTGTTTCTGTTAAGTACTTTGCACAACATTCCGAAATAATTCATAATAGAGTGCACGTCTGAGATCAAACATTCAAGATCCTTTTAAAGAGAGAGGTTAAGGCCCATAGATCCAAGTTCTCATGAGCAATGCTACAAGTACTGTATGATCAGTACTGCTACAAACATTCCAGAGGCTTTGCATTTATAACAAATCCTACTATGCTTTTTGTTGGGAAGGTTTTCTGGTTAGAGGCTTAACTGCACTTGATTTGTAATCCCATTAGAAGTAATTTCCCTGTGGTGTTTGGAGTAACAAGGTGACAAATATTTAAGCAATGAAGGTTTCAGTGATTTTGTGTGTTCTTGTTACCGTCTCTTCTTAGTAAGTGTAATATTTGATCAATTTTATGTTTTTGAAAAATGCACAGTATTACTGTAAAGAAAGATGAATTTGTTCCAACCGTGTCAATGATTCATCTACATTAGTTTTGTATCTATAGTCTTTTGGATTTAACTTGAAGTAGATTTTCACAAATCGAGTAGTATAACTGCCAGAAACTATCTGATCCATTTGTATGTGTATCTTGCTTGTACGAAAACAGTAAATTATGGAAAGTACAGTATTTGTTTTTTACACTCACTGCAGCCTCATTCATTCTCAAACAATATAACATCAGCCAGTCAGTTCAAAAAAAGAATGTTAATAAATTATGACTACTATGATGATATGTTTAGCATTTTTAATTTATTTGTTATATACAGTACATACAGTGTGCCTTAACTGTTTTTAGCAATTCATTATTAAAGGGCATGTCCCCTCCCCAGCCCCAACCGCCATATTACTTTTTTCAGAAACTCCCTGATATCATTACTTACCACGGATGTGGCTTCTGGCTGCCACAGAACGTTGGGGGGAAGAGGTAATGTAAGTAGAGTTCAGGGGAGGTTTCTGCTAAAATTAATTGGCGGTGTGCTGGTGGGAGGGAGCCCTCACTACACAGCAAAGGGGTTCGCACTAAAAAGGAAAACCGAGGGAGAGGGAGGGTAGAAGAGGGGGGGGGGGCTGCAGTTGCACATGGCAAAATTCTCCCAGAGGAGAGCAGGGGGCAGAGCCCTATATTGTATGCCCATGGCTACCATTATGTATAGATGCCAAGGGCTACCAGTATTTGATAAATGCCCTGGGCATTTAATCACATAATAGCACAGCAAACTGGCTATTTCAATATATAACTGGGTAGGCTATTACTTCCGTGAAGTGAGCTGGAGCTGGAGCCGGAATCCATTACAGGTTTGTAGAGGAAGGGCAGTTCCCAATAGTTCTTTGTGGTGGCGAGGTGATGTCACTGTGCATGTGTGCATGGTGAGGTCATCATGCAGCGGCAAAGGACTACTGGGGAGAAGGACATTCGGGGCACGTCCATCAGGTAAGTTAAGTTGAAATTTGGGGCACGTTTCAAAAGATCTGGGGCACCGTATGCCCCAATTTTTAAACATAACTACGCCACTAGACTGTACCCTGACTACTGTACATTGTATCAAAGTGTCATATCTTCTTTATTGTCCGTGAAAAGATAAATAAACATTTACAAAATGTGAGGAGTCTTCATTTTTGTAAGAGACTGTAATTCTAATAATAAAAACAAATAAAAAACCTGTTCCTTTCAGTAAAGTCAAAAACACTTTATACAGAACTAAAGTATGTTTAAAGGGGACTGTGGTCCAAAATTACTTAGTAATAGTTTTGAAGATATTTACATTTTTGTGTGTGATATGGCCGCAGCATCACCAGGTCCCCTGCAGTTCCTGCTTCCTGCTCTGAAACTGTCAGTCAATCTGTCCTTTGTTCTCCTCCTCCCCTTTGCACCCCCCTGGTCCCTCCCACTCATGACCCCATGGTCCCTCCAGTTGCAGGCCCCCCATGGCCCATTATCTTACAGCCCCATGTGGCCCGCCCACTCATGGGTGTCTAAGCCCCCACCCAATTGCGTGTGTCTAATCCCCACCCACTTATGGTGTTCTAAGCCCCACCCACCGCGGGTGTCTAAGCCCCATCCACTCAGGTTTCTAAGCCCCATCCACTCGCGGTGTCTAAGCCCCTCCCACTCGCAGTGCCATGGGTTACTCAGACCCCCCTTACCTCTCTGTCAGGACTTCACACAGCAGAGAGAAGAGGACTTCCTGTCTCCCTCACACACTGAGGGAGTCTGATGCTGTGCTCCCGCCGGCGCACTGTGCAGGAGAAGCCTTAGGAATGTCACATGTCAGCCTCCCACCCATTAACTTTCTGGTCAGTCATTTCTTATATCTTGGGCTGTGGAGCCACGTAGAGGTGGTTGATGGCTTTTTTAAAGGTAGGAAACTGGCCTTTCATTTAAACTTAACTTGTTTGGAGACCACAGTTCCCCTTTAATGTTATGTTTACATGTTTAATGGAATGTTTAAAGCTAACAGCTTAAACAACTACACCTCAACTAGTGTTAAATGTAGTGGTCATACTGTAGAACCCAAATAAGTAATATGTCATATTAAATATTAACATAAATAGTATGCATGATATAAGATGAAATCATATAAACCTGGCAATATGTGTATCTAATAAATTATCTTGTCCACAGCTTGAAATATATAGGGTATTTAGATGGCCAGCAAAAGGTATCCTTTCAACACAATGGCTGACAAATTCCCACCATCTACTGCTATAAATGGTTAAAATGTTTAAACTTTAGTATTATTTTGATGTTCATGGCAAGTGATTAAACTGCTTCAATGTAGATACATGACAAAAAGCAGTGAAGTACATCACATTGTACCATTGTCAATACACCCTTCTAAAGGGAGATCATTTCTTAAAGGCTTTTGCCGCAGTCTTTTATCTGCTCAGTGTTATATATACTGCACTTGTTAACTGTTTAAAGAAGTCTTATGCTAGCATTGCAATGAGACAATAAAAATCTATCTCATAGAACAAGCACTTTCCAGCTACATAATAAACATCTGTTTAAGATCTAAGGTCTAATAAAATAATAATTCTTTTGCTAATGTAAATTCTGTTACTTTCTTTTATTAGATGTTTTTTTGTTGTTTTCATGCCGTTTGAAAGCGATGTGACGAATAATTTGTTTTATATAATTGGGCCGCACAGCTTGTAATGTTCCTATTCTAAAAATGTGATTAGCAGCTTAAACTGAATTACTGTGGAGAGTTTGACTTTTGACTAGAAATTTTATTAAAGGATGCTTCAGGGGAGTACTTATAAGCAATAAATTATACACGTTTTTTATCTGAAGCAGCAATTCTGTTTGCAGTCCTTTGTTTCTTTTTATTTCACTGCAGATTTATATCTTCTATAATAATTGACTACTGAAATTACATCCTAAGACAAATTCAATATATCTAGTGAGTTTATATACGTAAGTGTATCCAGTATATGTGTATATCTGTATTATATGCAAAGATTAATATGAATAAGTTGAGGGGCGGGATCCCAAAAAAAGTCCAGTAGTATATGAAGTTCCATGAGTGTTGTGTGACCGTACTCTAGATTTCTTGGTGATATGGCTGGGGTTGTGTGTAATAAGGACACTCTGTTCAAAATTGCAATCTCCAATGGTATTTATTATCGACAGCTGCCATAATTCTCACGTTTCGAGGATCGCAACACACTTTTTCAGGCCAGCAGCTCAAACGTTCTCAAAATGTACGATCACTTCCTTAATGAAGCACTGGGACTATATTAGGATTTTAGAACGGTTCTAGATATTATTTGAAGTGTCTTTTCTTACCTGATTGGCAACATCTTCTTAGCTCTAGTTACACAAATCAATGTCACCTACAGTAATTTATACAAACATAACTGATCCTCTTATATTTTAAAACATAAGGTACGTTAAAGCTTATCAGGGAGATCAATAAAAGTTATTATCTTTAAAATGGTGCTAATTTCCTCCGCCCCAAAAAATCAGATGTTAGCTTTCAAATGTTTAATAAGATCTGCTTGGTTGGGGCAAAATTAACACCATTTTAAAAGATAAGCAGGGTTATTCAATAAAAGTTCTTCTCGCTTAAAATGGTGCTAATTTTGCCCCAAACCAATCAGATGTTAGCTTTCAAAGTTATAGATCTGATTGGTTAGGCAAAATTAGCACCATTTTAAACGATAAAACTTTTATTGAATCTCCCTGACAAACTTTTATTTGCATCTTCCTGTAGTTCCTGTGAAAATCACATATGTATTAAATACAATATAGGTGAATGTCATGGCAGTTTGCTCGATGCATTAGCAACAATGAATCCTTTTGTAGTAGAATATCCATCAGGTAACTACTACTTTACTGTGACTATATAAACTTGATATAGTATACTACTAGCACTAGGTAGGAATTAGTGACATCAAATTTAATTTGGAGAGACGAATAGATCAATGGCTTGGATTGTATTAGATAAATTCACATGGGAAGAGGTACAAAACAACAACTGGCTTTCTTGGACTGCTTGGTAGAAGTTAAGGAAAATGGTAAACTGGAAGTAGAGGTTTACAGAAAACCAACACACACAGATCAGATATTGATGTTGACTCCCACCACCCTTTAGATCACAAGCTGGGTGTCATCAGAACCCTGCAACACAGAGCCGAGACATCCCCACTAGCACAAGGCGAAGGCTAAAGAATTAAACATCTCAGAGGAGCCCTTAAAACTTGTGGATATCCAGACTGGGCCTTTGTCAAAGAAGTAGAAGGAAAGAAAAGAACAACAATACCAACAGTGAAGGGGAAAAGCAAGACAGGAGAAGAACAGGGTCATCCCATATTAGCAGGGTCTCCGAGAAATTAAGAAGATTTCAAAAAACTCGTATCCCTGTCTGCTTTAAACCACACACAGGAGGCAGCAATTGGTACATCCAAAGACCCAATACCAAAACACAAGAAAAGCGCACTCAATATGCAGTGCAGTGCAGTGAAGAATGCTCTGATTTGTATGGGGGAGACCAACAGCAACTGCATCAACGTATGGCCCAGCACAGAAGAGCCAATTCCTCGGGTCAGGACTCAGCCGTGTACCTGCATCTTAAGGTTAAAGGACATACCTTTGAAGATTGTAATGTTAACATATTGCAAAGGAACGTGACTGGTTCAGAGAGGTGTTAAGGAGGCCATTTTGTGAAAATAAAGAAACCAAGCCTAAATAGAGGTGGGGGGTTCGACACCAACTGTCTGCCATGTACAATGCTGTTTTAAACACCTTACTCTGGGCGTTCCTATAACACCTCTTAGCCACATCATCCATATCACACCCTTAACACTGGCTGTGATGATAATTGGGATTTTCCAGGGTACATAATTGCCACAGATTCTTGTACAAGTCTTCTGAATTGAGAAAGCCGTCGGATGACTAGCGAAACGTCTTCAAACTAAACTTCAAGTCCAGTTGATCTAATTGAATACAACAGATATACCATGACCTGATGATGAGAACCTTCACAAGCATTAGATATATGACATTATTGATATTTACATTGTTTAACTATATATGAATCTAATTGTTTCATAAATAAACATGTGAGTTGCAGTAGGTGTTGTTTGTAGAAAATAAGTGATATTAATAAAATCATTTATTTACAATTTCTAACATTGTATTATACTATTATACTAATATAAATAGTGTCGCCTAGCCTTTTTTGTCCCTTTTTGTAAGATTAGTGGCACGGCTTATCAAACTTAACCTGCTTTCTTTTTACACCATATAATGTTATATGTAAAACTTATTATGTGGTTTAAAAACAGAACCATAAAAATAGAATACAGCTCTTACATAGATAAATTAAAGGACAACGTGCTATACCTGTATAACAAGCCTTTTTATTTGTTTTCTGTTAGTGAGAGGGTGAACGAGTTAAATGCTTTACCAGTTCTGTTATTAATAAAACGCGTGTCTAGGCTAGGCCACACTTGCATAATTTTTCTGTGCATGCGATTGCGCATGCAATTGTGCTTTCGATTTTCGAATTGCATAGAAATCGCAACAATGCACCAAAATCAGCAATTTCTGGTGTGTTGTGATTCGCGCACGCGCCAGCAATTTGGTAACACTTTCGACTGAATTTTTTGCATGCATTGCAATATCGCACGTGGGCAAATCGCAAGCACAAATGCAGGAAAATCACAGAATTGCACCAGAACTGCAATCGTGTGCAATGCATGTGTGCTGGGCCCCAAGTCTGTTTTTTACTTTTGTTTCCAATTCAGCTAATGTTAAAAGGAATAGATTTGTTAACTGACTAAGGCCTGTGCTTTTAAGGCATCAGCTGTTTGACTTTAATATTAGCAGCTGTTGTTTTCTTCACTTAATAACACCCTGAAGGATTTAATCTAAATCTAAATTGTCTTAATTTAACTTGTTGTCATTCAGATACTTAATTTAAAGAGGACCCGCGAAGGCTTAAACAATAAATGATTGCAGCTATATACAATGTCAATTAATATGCTTGATGTAAGGAGATAAGGCAGTACTCCTACTAATCATAACAATATTGATGTTGGCCAGGGATCTCAAACTGTTTTCAAACATCTCGAGGGCCACAAGTTTGACATCCTAATGTAGGCCTTTACTTAAAAGGGAAGTTCAGTGTAAATACATATGCTTTTCAGAAAAAACAGCAGTATTTTTTCATCCCAATGACCTTAATCTGCCAATTCAGCAATTTGTCTGTGTATAAAAATAATTGCAACCGAAATACTGACTTCCTGTTTGCAGGACCCCTAGCAGAGACCGTTATGGTCTTGCCCTTGACCCAGCGCCTGGGTTGATTCAGTTGCTCAGTAGAGATCTGAGCATGTTTGACCCATACACACACAATCAGTGGAAATGACTGTTAGGAACATTCCAGGATGAGGTGCATCCTGGGAAGAAGAAGGACTGTTAAAACCTGAAATGACAGCTCACTAATGTCAACATCAGGGAACAGCAAAGTGTATGAAATCAACTATTTTTCAAAATGGGAGAGAATTTGTAAATAACTAGAAGGCATTACACAAACTAACAATTTATCGAATATTGATAATTTCCACTAACTGTCCCTTTACCAGACATATACTCTTTAAGAAAAAAAATAACTGTTAAAAGGTCAAAATATTCACAATGCAGATAAGTGGTAAAATATTTAAAGGAGAACTTTTCTGTAAAAAGTTGCAAAAAAATATACCTGCCAGGTATAAGTGTGGTTGTTCGGGGTACATATATTACCTCTTTCAGTATGCTTGTGTGTAATGTTAACATATGGGCACATATAAGGAACAACTGGTTCAGAGAGGTGTCAAGGAGGCCATTTATGTGAGGTGTCAAGGAGGCCATTTTTGTGAAAATAAAGAAACCAAGCCTAAATAGAGGTGGGGTGGGGGGTTCAACACCAACTGCCTGCCATGTCCAATGCTGTTTTGACACCTTACCCTGGCGTCCTATAACACCTCTTAGCCACTATCCATCACGCCCATAACACTTGGCTGTGATATGCTGATTGGGACTTTCCAGGGTACATAATTGCCACAGATTCTTTACAAGTCATTCTGAATTGAGAAAGCCAGTCGGATGACTAGCGAAACTTCTTCAAGAACTAACTATCAAGTCCAGTTGATCTAGCTGAATACAACAGATTTACCTCTTTTTCGTTTTAGCAATTGCAGAATGCCCAGCTTTTAAAGTTTAGCTCATATATTCCCGGTTCTGTCTCTCCTGGATTCTTCTTTATGCACATGTCCATTTGTTGGGACAAGGGCATAGAGCTTAAACCTCAACTCCCTTGTTCTGCTTTCTGGAGATTTAAAGTGCACAGGTATAAAATTAGAAATTGCTTAAAAAGCAAATGATGTATTGTTTAATCAACAGTCGTTGGCTATATGGAAACAAATTTTTTTCTCTTTAACAATGACTACTTTTTTGTGCAAACATAAATGCCTTTTAGTAAGTGGTTATTTGTGCTTTAGTTTCATAAAGAATTATGTACTTTAGTTTATGTAAGAAATACTAAATATAATAAATTGTGCAGAAGAAATTATGCCTGGTCTGTCCTAGCTAGTGAGTTCATTCATAAGTAGCATACAGAAAATACTGGCTACCAGCGCTGTTCCATTCATCAGAACTGTTAAGTTAATGAAGCCAAAAATGAGAAACTGGTAACAATCATGAGCAAGCACTTTAACTCTAAATCCAAGGCATGGCCTCCCTGTATGTCGCTATGTCTTGTGCATCCTAAAGGAACAGGTTATTTGCATGGATGATTTTAGGAGGGATTCGGAGTCCAAATCATTCCTTTCAGCTGCTTGTTACCTGCAGTTCTGGCACCTTAAGCTCATCAAAAATGAATGTGCAAGAGTATCCACGCTAGATCAACATCGTTTTGAGGGTCACGTCCTCTTCTTCCAGGTCAGACAATGCTATTTCTATCATTTCTATTATCCACTTTATGTGAATACCAATCTTAATCATTGTTTGCCCACGTGGAAATATCTAATTGTGATTAGGATGGCATAGAACTCGAACTCAAACCCGAGTTTAGCGAACTTTCGAGTTCCACGGACCCGGACTTTCGATATTTCCCAGACTTTCGATGATTTATCGAACGTTGAATGGTCGAACATTCGAAAATCATCGAATTTAAAAAAAAAGTGCCCACATGTCCAAATCACCAATGGCATCTAATTTGAGCATTGCCAGCCCCCTGGGTATAAAAGGTGACCGAGCCATTTAGTCAGTGTTTTGGAGTGTATTTAATGGAGACCTGACAGTGTAGGAGTTGGAGGAGTTTTTCTGAGCTTCTGTGTGTGGATTTCAGCATGGTGTTTAGCTCTTGTAGTTAACCATCCCTGTATTCACGCATCTTGAGACCAACAGTCCTATCTCCTTCCTAGCTTTCCCTTGCACAAAGCATACACTGAGGGAGAGACCAAAGGGGTATGGGGTCTGTCCGGAGGGGCCAAGCCTGCCTGGCTCCACAATAATGTTGTCAAACTGAAGTAAATCTACTGCTACTCAATGGTGCTGTTCCTACAAACCCTATCCCCTTCCCCGCTTTCCCTTGCACGAAGCATACTCTGAGGGAGAGAGCCAATGGGGTATGGGGTCTGTCCGGAGGGGCCAGGCCTGCCTGGCTCCGCAATAGTTGTCAAACTGAAGTGAATCTACTGCTACTCAATGGTGCTGTTCCTACAAACCCTATCCCCTTCTTCCCAGCTATCCTTGCACGAAGCATACTCTGAGGGGAGAAGCCAATGGGGTATGGGGTCTGTCTGGAGGGGCCAAGCCTGCCTGGCTCCGCAATAATGTTGTCCAATTGCAGTGGGTCTTATCTAGACGCGAACATCGAATCCGCGAGTAAGTTTCCATTAAAACCTATACGCGAGCATTGAATCCGCGAGTAAATGTACATGGTATCTAGACGCGAACATTGAATCCGTGAGTAAGTGTCCATTAAAGCCTATACGTGAGCATTGAATCCGCAAGTAAAATGTACATGGTATCTAGGCGCGAACATCGAATCCGCGAGTAAAGTGTCCATTAAAGCCTATACGTGAGCATCGAATCCGCGAGTAAAATGTACATGGTATCTAGGCGCGAACATCGATCTACGAGTAAAGTGTCCATTAGAACCTATACGCGAGTATCGAATCCGTGAGTAAAATGTCCATGTTACCTCGAACGTTCGAACACGAGAGCGCGAAAGTAGCGCGTGTGAGAGTAAAATAGATTTTACGAAAGTCCTGGATATTGGAACATGCTCCTCAGACCATTTCCCGGTCCCACAGCCATTTACTTAAGTTACCATTAATATTTTAGTTGTATTTGACTCGAATTTCGAACTATTTCCTCCATAGACTTTAATGGGTCCGTTTTCGAACTTTCGAAATAGTTCGAAAGTTCGAAAACGGACCGAACTTTCAATAGTTCGACCATCTCTATTGGGTGAAACATTTATGAACTTACATAGTAAGTAGGTTGAATAAAGACATAAGTCCATCAAGTCCAACCTATTCACCCTTTTTTTTTTTCTTTTTTTTTTTTTTTAACCCTACCTAACATTGATCCAGAGGAAGGCAAAAAAAAACAGCTAAGAAGGGGGAAAATTCCTTCCTGACTCCAAACGGCAATCAGAAAGTATCTGGATCAACCAGATCTATATGCATTATAAACTTATTTTTATTGTTTTTATCTAGAATTAGGGATTATAAATTGTGCATATAGCAAGACTTTTATAAATTATTATTATTGGTATTATGTCACTTATGCACTTTTTTGCAATATTTGCACTTTGTGAAACAAATACTTTTGAAACAGCCCCCCAGTCTGTGTTTTTGTAGGTGTATTACAAGTGAGAGAGGAGAATGCGTGTGCGGTCACATGACATTGTGAGATCACATATTCCACTGCTCCTCATGATTGTCTTTCCTATCACAACACAACAGGACAAAATTAAGTATAGCACTGTACCAATGGGGTACATCTAGGAATTCGGGAAACTTAATAGCTACCTGGGACAGCAGAATCAGGGAGAAACCAGGACTGTCCCGGACAATCTGTGAGGTTATGAGGTATGCAATTAACTTAGTAATACTCGATTTCCCACCAGATGGGGAAGTGTTAAAAAATAGGTAAGTATATGTATACCAAGTTTCATCAAATTTGTCCCAGTTTTACTAGAACATACATACATATATATAAATACATACATATATTGACTTTTAAAAATATAGATGTTTTGCATAAGAAAGATGCCTCTTAATTGCTTATTAGGACCCCGAGATAGGGCTGTGAATACCTACTTCGCCTAGCCAAGAAGAAAAAAACTATTATTATTTTTATTATTAAGGATTTATAGAGCGCCATCATATTCCGTGTCATATGTATTACATTTATACACTTACACCAGGCCATGCCCAAAGAGCTTACAATCTAAGCCCATTTTATTTGACATATACAACCTATCAGTATGTCTTTATGATTGTGGGGGAAACCGGAGGAAACCCTACAACACGAGGAGAAAATACATCTCCTTGCAGATGTGTCCAAGAGTGGAATCGAACTCAGGACTTCAGCACTGAAAGCATCAGTGCTTACTAGAGATGTTCCGTTTTCGTTTTTCGGATCTCAGGAAATCCCGAAAATCCGAAAGCAAGAACTTAAATTCTGGAATTTGGAGCGTGTTTTGGTTCGTTTTATCGAACATTTGAGCTATTTTGGAAAATTCTTGAAAATAGCCTCACGTTCAATAATACTCTGGAAATACGGTCGGAAACTATATTTGAGTTCAACGTTCAAGGCTATTTTCGAGAATTTTACTCCGAAGTTCTGAAATCCAAACGATCCATCGGTTGCGGATGGAACATTTGAATTTCGGAATGGAGGGGTTCTGTGCGGTTCCCCAGATCCCATCTCTATGCTAACCACTGAGCCACGTTTTGATAAAATTTCTATCTTAATTTATTTCCAATGTTTATATTACAGTAACAGTTATTGCTTATTGTGTGTACCAGAGCTTGATATTGTGTTTTGTATATTTCTTATGCTAAAGGTTTTGCAATAAAAATGATTGCACACTGCAGAAACAATAAAAACCTATGTAACAATGCCACATATGATTTGAAAGTATTCTGGTATAAATTCAGTAGTTAAATGAGAGCCAAATTCAGATAATCCCTGTGTAATTGGATGTAACTTATACATATTTTGTATCTTTTAAAAAAAATCTACCTATATACCAAACCTTGTGTAATATTCATGCCATCTTCTCTGCTTCCCATCTCTTCTGGAAAAGGCAATGCCAGTTTCATTTAAGTCTATATGCTGAAAAATAAAGATTTTTTAGCTGCCTGAAAATTATGGAATGTGGAGTAGAGGAGCTTGGGAAAAAGAGTAGAAGCAGCTCCTATAATTAAATCTGTTTTTAGCTGTGTTTATACTATCAAAGGAAATATTTAGGTCCTTATTGCATGTACAATCTCCAAATCCCAAAGTACTATTTGACTTTAAATCTTCTTAAGCTAACACCCAACATACAGTTGTTAAAGGATAACTGTATTGCCTCAATCATTTTTAAAAAAAAAACTACTTTCAAAAGAGTGAAGGTAAGCAGCTTTCCCCATACATTTTCTCCCTGATTTTCGAGCTTCTCTCTGCCTTCAATTAGCCATGCTGTGAAGGGGGCGTTACGATTCTGTCTGCCTGTAACTTTCACTTAAAGCTAGCATGCAAGAAACACCCCTCCACCCCACCCTTGGTCAGCTTGATTATATAGGCTGTAGATCCTAGCATTCGAACAGTTCAATTTGTTTGACTGCAGAGGAGGAGGAGGAGAGGTTGTAACAGACATTCCCACCAGCCAATGACAAGTGATATGTTAATGATGGCCCTGGGCCTTCTAGGAGGTGGGCTGTTAGCGCTCATCTTTGCTGTGTGATTCTAAGAGAGCAGCACAGTTGTAAATGAAAGTAAGCGATTTCAAACTGCTGGAAGTGTGGACATGTAATGGGGGTGATGTTATTTTTTTTGATATCGTTGTCCTTTAATTTATGAATATTAGACTAAATATAAATATATATATATATCGTTTTTTATCAATGATAATTTTTTTTTTTATCAATGAATACATATTAGGAACTAACAAATGTAAAGTCATCTTTTTTTTTATTTGTCAAAAAATTTCCACGTTCTCTCCCAGTAAAATTCTAACCAAACTGAAACATCTGCAATGACACTGGCTTGCTTTTCATATTTGTATATCGCTGATCCAGCATGGGTGCCCAAGGGTGCTTAAGACCTAGCAGCAAAGCAGCCATTGTACACATATGGGAAAAAGAGACCATGCCATTGGCATAACTGAGCATAATTTACCTAGTTCACATCAAAGAAATGAACAAATCATTCTAGTAAAATTCTAATTTAATTTTAATCCCTGCAATTTGTGGCATTTGAACAGATATGGAGAAGAAATTGTTTCACATTTCACAGTGATTTGCATATGATTCAAAGACCAATCCTTTCTATGTCTGTAACAAATTAATTCATAATCCAAGGCATGCTTGATTGATCATATCTATTCCAACTGTCACCAGTATTAATTTCCAGCCTATTTACTTTTCTACCCACAAAAACAAGATACACACATATAACCTCTGAAAACAAAGCTCAACTTCAGTCAGTGCATGCATGTGATACTAGCCACTGCTACCTTATCGCATCTCCCCCAAATGACTTTATGCCTCCAACTATCATTTTAGGTGTAGCAATCAAAGGTAGACATTACTGGACTACAAATAATTGTGTATTTTCGTTGGTTTAAGGAGCTTATTGGTGACATTGTTCTTCAGGATATAACAGATACCTCATCTTTGTTTGACAATTCCAAGGAAGAATTTCTGGTTAATATTGGAATATAATTTTGAAATATTGCAGAAAAAACTTTGGCAAAATCAGTTGTTCACATGATTGGACATTTTGGTAAATTTGACCACTACACGTGTAGAATTTTCCTCTACTAATAACTGAAAAATGATTGATACAATGTGTACCGGCATTTAATTAAAATTTTGTTGTTTAGTCATTCTATACCATTAAACTTTTTAAATCATCAACCTATAGTATCAAATAGACCAGACCAATAAGCCACTATAAACACATATAATAAACCCTTTATTGTAATCATCTGGAGCCCCGCACAGTATCTGTTTCTTTAAAATAATTAGAACAATTTATGGAGAGATACTATCAGTCTTCCTCCAGGTGATATGTGTATATGTTATTTAATATTGTGATTGTGGCTGTCTGTGAGTATAAGTCATCTTAATGGTTGCATTATTCTAATGAAAGCTGTCTGCCACAATCAAATTGCATAGTTTACAGGGCCAGTGGTTGAGAAAAACCACAATATTAGTGATGAGTTGTATAGCAGGTCTAGAAATATACCCATTTTGATCATTCGTCACAATATAGATTTGGTATTTAGAAAAAGAGGACCTATCTGTAAAAACAATGTCAATTTTGCATATTTGCAACTGAAAAGTACTTGGGACAGGGATATAGGGTTGTATATTCCTACCTCCCAATATGTTTCTGTGAGGAGCACCAGCCCAAAGAAAACTGATTCTGCCAGTCTTCCTCCTGGCTTCAAGCACTATTTTTAATAAGGATTAGTCCATTACAACCTGGCAAATAAAAACTATATATGTTGTAGCTCCTCAACAAAACGATATGTGAGAGTAGGAAAATTAATCTACCTCCTGCCCAGCTACTTTCCATTGTTAATAGTTAACTTTTACAATATAAATATCCTTTAAGATCCTTTACTGAGTTTCTATGTAATTTTATCTTTTTGGATTTAAGGTATAAGAGTTCTTGAAATAAAACTAAAAGATGACTTGATGTAATTTACACTGAAGTATAATATTAACATACTTACCTCGCCCTTACTCAATAAAATGATGCAAAAATGAAAATAATCTGAGCATTTACAGCATTACAGTGGCTTTAGTGCAGTCCCTTTAGATGAGTCCTGGACTCCTTCTGCACTGTCCAATACAAGTATTGCAATGATAATGGGGGGGCGGGGGCAGAGTTTAGACCAGCATTAGACGTTTGTGTTCAACCTAGCAGGATCTAGCACTTTAGGCCCTCACACTCAGGTAGGGGGCAGCCCTGATGACAGAAAGTTCTTTTTTAAACACCCTGTAGAAATCTTGGTGGTACTGTACCTGATGTCCTTCTGGGAGACTTATTTTTTATAATAAAAAACACTGTGGAACAGGCAAGGGCAGCTATGTACTTCCTGTTGCAAAGTCCGTGCATTACTGAAAGCTAATTTTTAATTTTTGTTTTATATATTTTTTTATATAAAATAATTTTTTATATTATTTTTCCTTATTATGTACCGGTAACTGTTATCCCAAGTTAGCTATCAATTGCTATCTTGTAATTCTCCTTATACTGAGTTCCCTCTGATGAAGTGACGAGGTGTACGTCACGAAACGCGTCAGGGCACTGTGTTTGTCTCCCTCTGTGAAGCATGCTTTGTTCGGCAAATAAAAGCTACTTTATCTGCAGTTGGTAGCAGTCCGTCCCTCTTTTTGTCGTGTTCTCTATGAAATTGGATGTGCTCCGGAACGCCAGGTGAATGGACTCCCACTACAGAAATGAAGTAGAGGAGCCGAGCTTTCACCAACTGGTAATATTGGTTACTCCTTATACTGAGTTACATTGATTCAAAGTTTATGTTATTGTATAAATTGTGTTTTAGAAAAAAGTCCAATCAACTGAATCCCCAAACCTCATATTTACAGTAGGTGCCAGGAAATTTTCAGGGCGAAGTTCTTTTGTTAAAATGGGTCTAATTTTGCCCCAACCAATCAGATGTTAGCATCAAATGGTAAACAACATCTAATTAGTTGGGAAAAATTAGCACATTTTTGAAAATACTTTTATTACAATGCCCAGTTATGCTACAAATTATATTTGTAGTTTTAATTTTGCTACTTTGTGCCTCCTAGCCTACTAAGCTGTAAAAGCATTAACAGTATGAAATCTACAATGCTGGAGAGGGTTCTTAATATAATTTGTTCACAAATAGCCATGAATTAATGTATATATTATCACTGTGTTTGCTATCCCTGTTACTGGTGGGAATGACATACTGGTCCTCTCTTGCACATAGTGGAGTTGATTTTTTCAAATCTCAGCATGTTTGTACACCCCCTACATTCAGGGAGTTGTTGTTCATCAGAGTTGTTTCCATCAATGTGCCATTATTTCCCATTTATAAGATTTAAAGGCATTTTAGAAACATTTGTGACAACATGGGAAACAATCTAACCAGTTTTTCCATGGGGGAAAATAATCAATAAAAGCCTATAAAGTGGTATAGGCTTTTGATATTGGGGAAATAGCTATTAATATTGTTTCAGTATTAAGGTTGACTGTTTTCATATGTGCTGGATTTGAAAATGAATAAACATAAAACGATTTTTAATTTTGATGACATCTACAATGTACAGTGACAAATATCACCATTTTTCTATAACATAGTTTGCTGGCAAACAGGCAGTGTAGGAATAATCCTACATCAAAGGTGGTACTCTCAAGGGATTCAAAGAACATGACAAAAACAAAATCATGTTTAATAAATGCAGATATTCAATTGCTTACAGAAGAAGGTCATAAATGAATGGAAACCTGCATAGAAATATAAATCTTAAGAAAATGTAACATCACACAGTGTCTGTGATACTGTGAAGGGCAATGCCATATCACACGCTATCAGGCCAAATTAGTGCAAAACCAAAGCTAACGATGTTAAGTAAGAGTAGTTAAAGTCCATTCCAGAAAAGCGTTAAAAGAAAGTTTTACAAAAAAACCCACTAAAAAGCATTTTACATTTCTTTTCTGCTCCTGCACTGTCACTGTCACTTCCTGGTTTGTAGAATTCCTGCTCCAACAGACCTGCCAACTTGAGGGGGCATGGCAAGGATCAGCTAAGAGAATGCGAAGTTCTTTACCTCAGTGCGCGCCCCCGTGACCCTAATGGAATTTCATAGCAGTATTACACCTTTGCTCCCCTCTGCAGAACCTGGCTTTAAATACTAAACTATATGGAAAGGCTAGGGAAGCAGAGGATGCGATAGTGTATGTTCTGGGGGGCTTGTGATGACAAGGGGGAGGGCAGTAAGCGTATGTTGTCTGTACTAAGGGTTGTGATGACAAGGGGGAGCAGTGAGGATATGGTGTCTTTTATGGGTTGAGATGCAAGGGGGGCAGTGAGGCATTATGTGTGTACGGGGGTTGTGATGGCAAGGGGGCAGTGAGGCTATCTTGTCTATACTGGGGGGTTATGATGGCAAGGGGGGGAGGGCAGTGAAGCTTCCTCTCTGTATTGGAGGGGTTGTGATGGCAAAGGGGGTCAGTTAGGCTATCCTGTTTGTACTGGGAGTTGTGATGGCAAGGGGCAGTGAGGCATCCTGGTGTATGGTGTATGTACTAGGGAGTTGTGATGGCAAGGGGAGGGCAATAAGGGTATGTTGTCTGTACTAAGGGTTTGTGATGACAGGAGGGAGCAGTGAGGTAGGGTGTCTGTATTGTGGGGTTGAGATGGCAAGGGGGGCAGTGAGCTATCCTTTTGTACTGGGGGTTGTGATGGCAAGGGGGAGCAGTGAGCTATGGTGTCTGAACAGGGGGGGATTGTGATGCAAGGGAGGCATTGAGGCTATCTTGTCTATACTGGGGGTTATGATGGCAAGGGGCAGTCAAGCTTTCCTCTCTGTACTGGAGGTTGTGATGGCAAGGGGGAGCAGTGAGGCTATCCTGGTGTATGTACTAGGGGGTTGTGATGCAAGGGGAGGGCAATAAGGGTATGTTGTCTGTCTAAGAAGGGGTTGTGATGACAAGGGGGGAGCAGTGAGGGTATGGTGTCTTATTGTGGGTTTGAGATGGCAGGGGGGCAGTGAGGTTATGGTTTCTATTTGTGGGGTTGAGATGGCAAGGGGCAGTGAGGGTATGGTGTCTTTACAGGGGGGTTGTGATGGCATGGGGAGCAGTGAGGCTATTCTATTTGTACTGGGGGGTTGTGATGGCAAGGGGGAGCAGTGAGGCTATGGTGTCTGTACAGGGGGGGATTGTGATGGCAAGGGAGGCAGTGAGGCTATCTTGTCTATACTGGGGGGCTATGATGGCAAGGGGGGGACAGTGAAGCTTTCCTCTCTGTACTGAGGGTTGTGATGGCAAAGGTGGTCAGTTAGGCTATGCTGTTTGTACTGGGGGGTTTGTGATGGCAAGGGGGACAGTGAGGCTATCCTGGTGTATGTACTAGGGGGTTGTGATGGCAAGGGGGCGTGAGGGTATGGGACCCTCTATTTTATATGGCCATGGCACTTCTGGTGACTTCTAATATCCTTATAGTTTACAGTAGGGATGCAATTTTACTACTTATATCAATTTTTTAATAAAAATTTTGTATGTACTGGAATGAGTAAATATAGTTATATATATTTTATGTATTGTGTGTGTATGTGTAAACATGTATTTATTTTTTAATACAAAAAATAAAGATTATTCTAAAGAATTAACTGTATTTAAACAAAGCACTGGTAAGGCTCATTTGGAATATGCCAATAGTTTTGGAATCCTATACAAAAGGGACATCTTGGAAATGGAAGCAGTTCAGAGAGGAAACTAAAATAATAAGAGAATGGAGGAGCTTGACTATGCAGGCAATTAGACAAATTATGGCTGTTATATTGGAGAAGTGACATTTGCGTGGGGATATGATCTCTTGATACAAATATATAATGGACTAAAGTCTCTGATGCATTGTTTACTAATAGGTCATATCAGAGGACATGTGGACAGCCTTTAAAGGGAAACTATGGTCTCCAAACAAGTTAAGTTTAAATGAAAGGTCTTCTGAGTAACCCATGGCACCGTGAGTGGGCGGGGCTTAGGCACCCGCAAGTGGGTGGGGCCACGGCACCCGCGAGTGACGGGGCCACATGGGGCTGTAAGATAATGGGCCATGGGGGCCTGCAACTGGAGGGACCATGGGGTCCATGAGTGGTAGGGCCCAGGGGGGCTGCAAAGGGGAGGAGGAGGCACAGGACAAATTGACTGACAGGTTTCAGAGCAGAAGCAGTAAGTGCAGGGGACCTGGTGATGCTGCTGCCATATCCCACACAAAATGTAAATACTATAAAACTATGCAAAATAACAATGGGAATAAATTGCAAAATTTGCAGTTCCCCTTTAAGAAAGAAGAGACACCATAGCCTCTGCTCCCCCTTGCCATCACAACCCCCCCCCCCAGTACAGACACAAATAACCTCAGCCTTTCCCTAGTTTAGCTAATTTACAGCCAGTTTCTGCAGAGTGGAGCAGAGGTGTATAACAGCTCTGAATTCCACTCTGGTCACAGGGGCGCGCACCCGAGGTAAAGCACTTCACATCTTTTTAACTGATCCTTGACGCGCCCCCTCAAGTCGGCTGTATCTCTCCATGAACCTACATTTTATTACTTACACTTTTGTGTAACCTTTTAACCTTTTGCTGGAATGAGCTTTATGACTTACCCAATAGGGATCCCACAATGCAGTAAGTCTCCAAAGGGATTTACAGCATTGGCAGGATCGCAGTCAAGTAAGACGCACCTATTGCATTCCTACACTAGCTTGTTAAAAAGAGAGGTCCACCCTTAAATGGAATGTATAGTGGGAAAATTAACTTTTTTTTCTTTCTTTTCTATAATTCCAACCACTCCCACAGTCTCTTATTTTCTTCAGTTTCCATTTTGTCCTGAGATACACAAATTAGAAGAATCCATGATTGCATTCCTCTACTCTCTACTTGTACTGTCAATCAATTCCCTGCTCAAGTCCCTCCCCCTCCATGCTATGTAACAAACATAGAGATAAGAGCATTAGCAGGGGGGAGAGAAGGAGCTTTGACTCAGAGCTAAGGCTGCCTTGACCCCCCCCTTAATAGATTTCACTGTTTGATGATGGGTCACAAAGAGAGAGATCGTATTGCAGCAGGACAGTAGAGATCCATGTCTCCAGGACACTTGCTTTCTATGGCCACTGGTGCATGGGTGTGTTTTTTAGAGTGTTGGGTTAAACTCCTACTGCACATGAAAAGCTTGTCAGGCAGCCTGTGTTGAAACATGGAGGAGGTAACAGGGGAGTATGTTTGCCTGTCCTTAAAATGACCTCTTAAGGTACCCACCAGACCTCTTGCTGTAGAGAATTCCAGATACACGGTTGTCTGGAAGAGAGATCTGGTTACATGCTTCATTAACCCTAATATAACCTGGGATTTTTTCCAGGGTGGAAGGGCATTTTATTTGGTCCTTTGAAAGATCTAATACCAATGGTTAACCCATTCTTGCCAAGTCACTACACTACTTCCTGACAACTTGTCAGTTACTTTTCCCCTATTCCACAGCCAATATATTCATATTAAGGAAAATTACTTCCCCTACTCACTTGGCAGAGGAAGTTGGCTCCTCCCTCCAGAAGTCAATCAAGGCTGTGACTGCTGATATCACAGCTAATGATTGGTAGGCAGCCCAAAGTTCCAATCCTCCTCCCCTCCCTCCTCTGGTTTCTTCCAGGTAGCGCAGTAAGTCATGGGCAATGAACTGGTGTTCCCCGAGATGCCTTTTCAGTGCACGAGTGAGCTTGTAAAGAGCTTTTACAGCCTTATGAAGAGGTGACAACCTTTTTTAGAGGGGTAGTAGAACTGGGCAATCTACCAATCAAGTGTTATAGGTTAGAGAGTTAGTTCTGCTATGAGGTTTGGGGGTAATATACATTTGGTAATTTTTATTTAGGTGTGTAGAGAAGCCTTGTAATGTTTAGGGAATAAAAGTATTGATGGTAGAGTAGCTAAATGAACATGAAAATCTATTTGTCTTATTCATTTCTTAATCAAAGATCTCTAGATGCGGTTTCCTTGAATTCATCTATCAATGTAAACCAAGATATCAATGAATAATTACTTCAAGTAAAGCTTTAGTGATACAGTCTGTAATCTCTTCAATGCATGTTGTACCATTCTCATCTAAAAAAGATAATACATAGATTCCTATACACAAACAAAATTAAGTAGTTTTATATCTAAGTACAACCATGTTTTAAACCGATGCTGATCATTGACCAAGTTCTAAATTGTTTTACTCTCAGTTTTATTCAAATTTCTTTTTAAAAATCATGTGTAAAAACATTACATTTAGCATAATCAGTACTTAAAGAAGTAGCATCAGTCTGTGAGATTCAGAACTATACATATTTGTTAACTTATGGGCTTTAGGACCACACAATTGGATAGTGTATTTGGTGGTGGATCAGATGTACAAATGATCAGGTATGTTGGAAAATCATGGGTGACTGTGCTGTCCCCTATGGATACACACATCGTTCACAGTGAACTGTTGGTCGTGGCTGCTTTTGCCACTTCCCTGCTTGCTAGTGGCAAATGGTTGGTCGGGATGAAAAAATGATGATGTGTACCCAGCCTTAAGCTGGGTACAACAGTAACGATAAGCCCCGATACCGTCGGATCCAACGGTATCGGGGCTTTATCGTTAGTGTGTGTACCTTTGTTTCCAAACAAGTGCGCGGCCACCGAACGATCGGTTCCGAACGCTCATTCCGGAAAAAACGAAAATTTCCACCGCTAGTCCATAGGAGTCTAGCGGGGCCGAGGGAAGCACACACGTCTCGATCGTTCTCCCTATATGTGTTTAGGGAGAAGCTCGGGACTGTGTGATGCAGATCTTTGAAAGATCCTGTCTGTCATCTTTCATTGATCTGCATACACACAGTGTATCTGCAGTGTATCTGTAAGATCCTGTCTGCCATCTTTCAAAGATCTGCATACACACAGTCCGAGCGTTCTCCCTTGAACATCATAGGGAGAACGCTCGGGACTGTGTGTTTCCATTCCTCTATAGGGAGTCTAGCGCGGCCGTGAAAATTTTTGGTCTTTCCCGAACAAGCGGTCGGCCGACCCGATTGTTCGGCGGCCGACGCTCGTCAGGAAACGAAGGTACACACATAACGATGCCCCAATACCAATGCAAGTTTGCAAAACAATGCTAATGGTTTGGAATGTCTGCATGTGTGCTAATCTAATCACACATTACCTAAAAGTGAAAAATTCATATTCTTTTTTTGAATTAACTGATTCTGTTTGAAGTTAACAACTTATTTTAACCAGGACATAATATTTTGTTAAGGAACACAAAAAAACAACAACTGTGGTCTCCATACAAGTTCCCTTTGTTCTATGTGTATAATTTACTGCGGAGAATGGACATGCCCTTTAATATTTTTAGTACTGTAACAAAAATAGCCAAAAACTGTTTCAATCTAAACTAATAACACAAAAATGCACTGTCTATCCAGTTATTGAAAGCATAATATGTGCTAAATGGAGCAGACTTGATAAATTAACCAATGAAGGTACCAGGGGTTTTTTTAGGACAGAAACTAAATGAGAATTTAGATTTGCTGCAGTAAATGCATATTTTAAAAAAAGTGCCATCCAATAAATACATCATTTGCAAAGATTAAAATATTACCATGCAGATAACCATTTACATCAATGTATTTATTGGACTTCTCCTATAGAAAATAATATGCTCAGAAATTGGTATTAAGTCTTTTTCTGTGTATGTATTATATATAATAACCTCTCCCTTCTTGAATTTTAGAAGCAACAATAGTAATAACATGTAATATTTTGACAGATAAAAGGCCATTGCATTTATACTTTATGAACCAGATTTACATTAAAAAACAAGGTCACTAGAAGGGCAAAGAAATTTATGTAGTGCCTTTTTGAACAATGTGCTAGTTCCTTAAGGAATAGAAGAGAGTGGACATTCCGTATCTTGATTTATCTAAACTGATGGCGGTTGTTTTACTGGGTGGGGGTATCATTATAATTTCAATATTTATTTGCAAGCTAAATGTTGTCTGGGGTGCAGCTGTAACAGGTGCTCAACAGTGTGAAGTCTTGTTTAAAAAAGTCTTTAGGGAAATAATATATTCCCAGTAGCAAGTATCCTAGAGATTTTCAAAGACTTGTAACATTTCTTAATAATTTACCAGTGTAGCAAGTATTAGTTTAATTAATGATTCTAAAAAGTCACTGAAGATCCATTTTTTGGCAACAAACTGAATTTTAAGATGAAAAAAAAGCACATACTAGGATTTATGATGAAAACCCCAGCCACTATAAGAGACTCCCTAACCATAGGCTACACCTTAGCAAGTAGTTTAAATGACTGTAAGAGGAACTATTTATATATATATATATATATATATATATATATATATATATATATATATATATAGTGTCGCATATACTGTACATTATGTAAAGTGATAGCACAAAAGATAGCACAAAAGTACAGTGTCCTGGCTTTTTTTTCTTAAAGGTTATGTCCACCTATGAAATCGACTTTGTGGATTTCAGTTTAATTATCATGGAGGTCTTACTTCCTGTTTTTCAATAAAACCTGCTTTGGAATTTGAGAAAAAATTCAGTTGCATTTAATATTCAGTTTTACTTTAGATGATTCTTCTTATCAGCAGCAAAACAGCCAACAGGTGTTGTCTTCATGGATTTTTTTAATGTAATCCTTTTGTAAAAAAAAAACCAAAACACATTTTGCTTCCATATGAAATTATTTTAAAGTTTATGAAAGAAAATCTCAGAAGACTTCATTATAGTAGGGCAGCCAATATCTGATAGAATATTTCATGTGTAAAATCCATTTACAGCGGGTCCACATTTAGCACTACAGACATAAAAGACTTGTAAGCATATGTATATAAAAGATTGGAATGGCTTCTGGTAAGAAATTAAGGTAATTTAAACAGCAAAGATTTCATTAAAGAAGTGGATTCAATTTATACATTATACCTTGGTCAAAGTTTGGCTTTTAAAGCATAATATATAATGGCCCTACATGCATGAGCAATCTTTATACAGGGCACTAACTGATTACCAAGTAGTAGGTAACAGAAATTGTGATTATTTAACTAAATATATAACCATATATGAGAAGATTGGTATTTTTTATTTTAATATTAACCCCCAAACAATATTATATCTTTGTGTAAAGGTAATATGCTCTATTTTTCATGTTTGGCTCTGGAAGGTACTATGATGAGCTGCATTGAACATTTTTTTTATTATTTTATAGAACTAAAATATAAAACATGCTGTGTGAATTCTATGATTGCTATCTAATGAAATAGAAATTAAAGTGAACTACTAATCTGTCTTCTTTTGAATTGAAATTGATTGGCTTCATGCAGGTTGCATTTAGAGAACCCCAGTAGAGTAGCTGAAGGTGTTGACAATGGTAGTTGACAGCTAATACATGTGCACCAGACTGCTAGTTTTGCCATAGACTTTCCCTGGAGCTAGTACCGCTAGTAATGCAGAATTTTAGAATAGCTGCTTTGTGACCATTTCAAGGAGTAATGGGTGCCACATTGCTAGTATTAGCAATTCCAGCACAAAATGGGTAAGCATTCTGCATGTGTGTGCTGTTGTATGTAAGAAGTAGGTTTAAATGTTGAAATTGAACTGTATGCTGCTTATTTGTGCTCAAGTGCGTATGCTTGCGTGTGTGATAGCCTTAAGAATGCTGGGATTTTTCTGTGGGAATGCTGGTTGTTAAAGGCACATTTCATCTCCACACACAAATCCATACCAAAAACAAGGACCCTCCAAAACCCCAAGACTGTGATACTTATCCTTTTCACTGACATTCCTGAAGGGAGATGTTCTTTATCTTCCTCACTGGCTTCAGAGTTCTTCTTCCTAGTCTTTCCAGGAAGCAGCCATCAGTCCATGAGAAAGTGGAAACTGCCCTTTAATTTTTTTTTTTGTGTATGCTTGTGTGTGCACTTATGTATATGCAATCACATATGTGTGTAACTACAGTTATATTTGTGTGCTCTTGTTTGTGGTAAGAGTATGCACATTGTTCTGCGTCCCTAAATAAGCATTGGCTGCATGTATGTCATTGTGGATGAATGTTGTACTATATATGTGCATGGAGCTATGCTAGACTGAAAGTTTGATTGTTCAGCAATGTTAAAGCATGTGGAAATTTAATATGTGTGTACTGTATATGTGCGTGTGTGTATGTTTCAAATATTGTAATCTAGTTTCTGACTGTATTGCATATATTTCTTTAAAACTGCCATTATGATTATAATAACATTTTGAAAAATGCTGCATAGACATATTAGGTTTAATGTACAATAAAGGACAGTAAGAAATAGGTCTAGACACCAAATTGAGTTATTTAAATATGTTTTCTTATCAAACTAATACAGCTAAGTGTACTAGCAAATGGAACATGTGCTCAGATCCTAATGAAATGCAAAGGCCCTGGAGTAAGCCCACAGACAGCGACCAGCAGTTTTATCCATGTCAGATTTAATCTAATCTGTTTTTTTCTTTCACTGTTCAGAAACAAGACATAAATGAATGTGCTTTACAAATACAAGTACTTTTTTTAGAAGACTCAAGCATGCTATGATACAAAATCATTAAACACTTTCAGGGCGATGCACAGAGAGCCACTATCTACTCCCCCGTGTAGCATCTGTGTAACAGATAGATACACTTACAGGGTTATCCAATAAAAGTTCTTATTATTAAAAATAGTGCTAATTTTCCCCCAACCAATCAGATGTCAGGCTGGGTACACACGGAGGGACTTTTTGTCCCGAGCGAGTTGGGCCAAAATTAGCACCATTTTTAACGATAAGAACTTTTATTAAATCTCCCTGTGTATCCCTAAATAAAAAAAAAATTTCTGTTGAACTCATGGTTAAGCAGATGCAGTAATTAGCAAACGGCCCTGTAGAAGTGCACAGTGATGTCCCATATTATGATGTAATAGCTCCTATTGCGCTGGAAAAAAAACCCACCTATGTGATTCTGCTTTGCCCTTGCACATCAGCTGAACTCATGTGTTTACATAATAAAATTTGATGCCTTAAATGGATATTAATTCAATATTCATGTAAACATTGCAGCACAATTAGATATAAATGTCTAGGCTAGGTCACTTGATAGCTGAATAGAGATTGCTTAATGAGCATGACAGACAACACTGAGATACGTATATATAACAGAACTAAAATGACACAATTAATTATATGCTTGACCCTACATTTAGGAGTTTATCATTGACATTCCATAATTTTGTTCTCTGATATTAGAGCATTTTTATAGTAAAAAAAATGTTAAATTTAGGAAAGTAAATATTATAGAAAGTTATATTTGAAGACATGAAAAATCTTTGGACCATATACCATACATTATTAGCGTAAATAGGTTATTTATATTTATTGATGTCTACGTTAAAAGTATTAGTATAGTATATAAGGGATAATACGCTACCTACAGTGTAATATAAGGATATTACGCAACCAAGGAGTTCCGTGACCATATAGCTTTTATACAGGTTATGGAACTCCGAGGTGCAAGTAAATCCATATATTACACTGTAGGTAGCATATTATTTCTTATAATAAATAAGGCCATCCCAAAAAAATAACCTGCCCACTACCACTGTGTCTTCCCCTTCCTGTATCAGTCATTTAAATAGGAATCCCTGTTTAATGTATATATAGTTAATAACCGTTTCTATGGAAAAGAGAAAGAAAGACCGAACATTATCTGTCAAGAACAAACAGGGATTCCTATATAAATGAATAATACAGGGAGGGGGAAACAGTAGGAGGGGCAGTAGAATACAGGAAGTCATTCAGTGACATCACTGAGTGATTGTAATATAGATTCTCGCCACTGCACCTTCCCATTGAAAATGCCTAATCTTATGTATTATAATAATATTAAACACACTAGGCCAGGGGCGTAACTGCAGGTGCCTGGCCCCACTGCCAGATTGGAGGCCGATTCCCTGACCCACCCCCCTCCGAATGAAGGAAACATACGTGCAATCAAATGTTTAAAAGACTGGATGAACTTCCAGTTCCGGTCTTTTAAAAAACAGCTACTCGCGGATGTTGTGGGCTTGTGACGGGCCCTCCTACCGTCAGAAAGTTCAACAGATAATATTGCATTTACAATAGAACAACTTTCATGAGCTTTAAGGCTGAGGCCACACTGTGACAAACAGCAATGTGCGTGAAAAGCTTGCGCACATTGGCACGCATTTTATGCGGTACCGTCTGGTTTTGTTGCAACATCCTCAATTCTGTGTAATTAGTGTGCATGCGATTCAAAAAAAAATTTGAGCGGATGCGCTCTGAAAACATATCACATTGACATGCACTGCGATGCGATTCTCATGCGTTAACGGATCGTTAGCTCATGAGAATTCGGCAGTGTGGCCTAGCCCTAAGTTAATATTAAGCAGGGCAGCTTAAACCAAAAGTAAATTAAATATAACTTTGCAGTAGTAAATAGGGAATGCTGGGAGTTGTAGTTTGAAAAACATCTGGAGGGCCACAGGTTAGACATCTCTGCATTCATCAGTGCCTGCTTAAGGGGAGAAATGTTCCAGTAAACTAGCATAAAAACAGCTGACTGCAAAAGGCTTATAATATGCCAATTAAAATGCACAACTAAATGTAAAATTCAATGAAACTGAATAGTAAAATGCAGTTTTATGTTGTTAATCCTTGATAAAGCATATTTAGATTTCTTCTCTGAAAGAAGAACATAGTCAGTCTGCAGGGGAGAATAGAATTGGCATATGTATATATGTGTCGTTATTGAAGCCTAAAATCCCCGTTGTGCATAGAATTTCTTTAATAAATGAAGTAAGATAATAATATGGAAAAGTATAAGGTATAACAACTTCCCTTATAATATGCAAATAAGGAAGGGAGACTTCTGGGAGCTGTAATTCCTAATTCTCTCCCTATCTTATTTAATTTATTAATGACATCTGTCTATAGGCACTTCACAGCACAAGTCCAGAGGCCTGCGCTACACTGATGATGGCTTGATCAAGCTGAAACCGGTCTGTAGTTGGCTCTCTGGTTTTGCATTTAGCTTTTGGAATGCTGTAAAAACAAAAATATGAAAATTACCCAGAAGTCTCTGTTCCTTATTAGAATTTCCTTACACATTAAAACAATGTTTTATTACCCTGGGTGTTCAGATGTTCATGTCTTTTACTAATTGTCATTGTTGCCTGCTAGAATGAGTGATAGCTTATCGTTTTCTGAGACACCGATTAATGGTGCAAAATGAACCAGCCAGAGTGCTGGGTAATGTGCCCTGACATGGGCCAGGACCAGGGACCCAGCAGTATAAGGTTAATGCCCCTATGGCCACATACCTTTCCCTCCCCCTTCACAGGGGGTAGCAGAGGTCGGGTGCAGCGGACTTTCCCTCCCCTTCATGGGGTACCGGTGTGGTGTTATGCAGCAGGGTTGCCGGTGGGGAGCGCGTCCAAGGTCGCAGGCAATTCCTTACACATTAAAACAATGTTTATTACCTGGGTGTTCAGATGTTCATGTCTTTTACTAATTGTCATTGTTGCTGCTAGAATGAGTGATAGCTTATCGTTTTCTGAGACACCGATTAATGGTGCAAAATGAACCAGCCAGAGTGCTGGGTAATGTGCCCTGACAGGGCCAGGACAGGGACCCAGCAGTATAAGGTTAATGCCCCTATGGCCACATACCTTTCCCTCCCCCTTCACAGGGGGTAGCAGAGGTCGGGTGCAGCGGACTTTCCCTCCCTTCATGGGGTACCGGTGTGGTGTTATGCAGCAGGGTTGCCGGTGGGGAGCGCGTCCAAGTCGCAGTTTAAGTCAGTGAGGTATGGTGTCTATATTGTGGGGTTGAGATGGCAAGGGGGGCAGTGAGGTTATGGTGTCTATATTGTGGGGTTGAGATGGCAAGTGGGCAGTGAGGGTATGGTGTCTTTACAGGGGGGTGTGATGGCATGGGGAGCAGTGAGGCTATTCTATTTGTACTGGGGGGTTGTGATGGCAAGGGGGAGCAGTGAGGCTATGGTGTCTGTACAGGGGGGGATTGTGATGGCAAGGGAGGCAGTGAGGCTATCTTGTCTATACTGGGGGGCTATGATGGCAAGGGGGGGACAGTGAAGCTTTCCTCTCTGTACTGGAGGGGTTGTGATGGCAAAGGTGGTCAGTTAGGCTATGCTGTTTGTACTGGGGGGTTGTGATGGCAGGGGGAGCAGTGAGGCTATCCTGGTGTATGTACTAGGGGGTTGTGATGGCAAGGGGGCAGTGAGGGTATGGGACCCTCTATTTTATATGGCCATGGCACTTCTTGGTGACTTCTAATATCCTTATAGTTTACAGTAGGGGATGCAATATTTACTACATTATTATCAATTTTTTTAAATAATAATTTTGTATGTACTGGAATGAGTAAATATAGTTATATATATTTTTTAGTTTTGTGTGTGTATGTGTAAACATGTATTTATTTTTTTAATACAAAAAATAAAGATTATTCTAAAGAATAAACTGTATTTTAACAAAGCACTGGTAAGGCCTCATTTGGAATATGCCAATAGTTTTGGAATCCCTATACAAAAGGGACATCTTGGAAATGGAAGCAGTTCAGAGAGAGCAACTAAAATAAAAAGAGAATGGAGGAGCTTGATATGCAGGCAATTAGACAAATTATGGCTGTTTATATTGGAGAAGTGACATTTGCGTGGGGATATGATCTTTGATACAAATATATTAATGGACTAAAGTCTCTGATGCATTGTTTACTAATAGGTCATATCAGAGGACATGTGGACAGCCTTTAAGGGAAATATGGTTCCAAACAAGTTAAGTTTAAATGAAAGGTCGTCTGAGTAACCCATGGCACCCGTGAGTGGGCGGGGCTTAGGCACCCGCAAGTGGGTGGGGGCCACGGCCCGCAGGGGGACGGGGCCACATGGGGCTGTAAGATAATGGGCCATGGGGGCCTGCAACTGGAGGGAACATGGGGTCCATGAGTGGTAGGGACCAGGGGGGCTGCAAAGGGGAGGAGGAGGCACAGGACAAATTGACTGACAGGTTTCAGAGCAGGAAGCAGTAAGTGCAGGGGACTGGTGTAGCTGCGCCATATCCCACACAAAATGTAAATATCTATAAAACTATGCAAAATAAACAATGGGAATAAATTGCAAAAATTTGCAGTTCCCCTTTAAGAAAGAAGAGACACCATAGCCTCACTGCCCCTTGCCATCACAACCCCCCCCCCCAGTACAGACACAAATAACCTAGCCTTTCCCTAGTTTAGCTAATTTACAGGCAGTTTCTGCAGAGTGGAGCAGAGGTGTATAACAGCTGCTGAAATTCCACTCTGTCACAGGGGCGCGACCCGAGGTAAAGCACTTCACCTTTTTAACTGATCCTGACGCGCCCCCTCAGTCGGCTGTACTCTGCTCCATGAACCTGCACTAATTTATTACTTACACTTTTAGTGTAACCTTTTAACCTTTTGCTGGAATGAGCTTTATGACTTACCCAATAGGGATCCCACAATGCAGTAAGTCTCCAAAGGGATTTACAGCATGCAGGATCGCAGTCAAGTAAGACGCACCTATTGCATTACTACACTAGCTTGTTAAAAAGGAGATGTCCACCCTTAAATGGAATGTATAGTGGGAAAATTAACTTTTTTTTCTTCTTTTCTATAATTCCCCCCAACTCCCACAGTCTCTTATTTTCTTCAGTTTCCATTTTGTCCTGAGATACACAATTAGAAGAATACATGATTGCATCTCTACTCCTACTTGTACTGTCAATCAATTCCCTGCTCAAGTCCCTCCCCCTCCATGTATGTAACAAACATAGAGATAAGGATTAGCAGGGGGAGAGAAGGAGCTTGACTCAGAGCTAAGGCTGCACTGACCCCCCTCCTTAATAGATTTCACTGTTTGATGAGGTCACAAGAGAGAGAGTCGTATTGCAGCAGGACACGTAGAGATCCATGTCTCCAGGACAGCTTGCTTTCTATTGGCCACTGTGCATGGGTGTGTTTTTTAGGATGTTGGACGTTAACTCCTACTGCACATGAAAAGCTTGTCAGGCAGCCTGTGTTGAAACAAGGAGGAGGTAACGGGGGAGTATGTTTGCCTGTCCTATAAATGACCTCTTAAGGTACCCACCAGACCTCTTGCTGTAGAGAATTCCAGATACATTGTCTGGAAGAGAAGATCATGGTTACATGCTTCATTAACCTAATATAACACTGGGGATTTTTTCCAGGGTGGAATGGCATTTTATTGGTCCTTTGAAAGATCTAACCAATGGTTAACCATTCTGCCAAGTCCAACACACTTTCCTGACAACTTGTCAGTTACTTTCCCCTATCCAGCCAAAGATTCATATTTAAGGAAAATTACTTCCCCTACTCTGGCAGAGGAAGTTGGCTCCTCCCTCCAGGAAGTCAATCAAGGCTGTGACTGCTGATATCACAGCTAATGATGGTAGGCAGCCCAAAGTTCCAATCCTCCTCTCCCTCCTCCTGGTTTCTTCCAGGTAGCAGCAGTAAGTCATGGGCAATGAACTGGTGTTCCCCGAGATGCCTTTTCAGTGCACGAGTGAGCTTGTAAAGAGCTTTTACAGCCTTATGAAGAGGTGACAACCTTTTTTGAAGGGGTAGTAGAACTGGGCAATCTACCAATCAAGTGTTATAGGTTAGAGAGTTAGTTCTAGCTATGAGGTTTGGGGGTAATATACATTTGGTAATTTTATTTAGGTGTGTAAGAAGCCTTGTAATGTTTAGTGGAATAAAAGTATTGATGGTAGAGTAGCAAGTGAACATGAATAATCTATTTGTCTTATTCATTTTCTAATCAAAGATCTCTAGATGCGGTTTTTGAATTCATCTATCAATGTAAACCAAGATTCAATGAATAATTACTTCAAGTAAAGCTTTAGTGATACAGTCTGTATCTCTTCAATGCATGTTGTACCATTCTCATCTAAAAAAGATAATACATAGATTCCTATACACAAACAAAATTAAGTAGTTTTATATCTAAGTACAACCATGTTTTTAAACCGATGCTGATCATTGACCAAGTTAAATTGTTTTACTCTCAGTTTATTCAAATTTTTTTTTAAAATCATGTGTAAAAACATTACATTTAGCATAATCAGTACTTAAAGAAGTAGCATCAGTCTGTGAGATTCAGAACTATACATATTTGTTAACTTATGGGCTTTAGGACCACACAATGGATAGTGTATTTGTGGGTGGATCAGATGTACAAATGATCAGGTATGTTGGAAAATCATGGTGACTGTGCTGTCCCCTATGGACATACAATCGGTCACAGTGAACTGTTGGTCGTGGCTGCTTTTGCCACTTCCCTGTTGCTAGTGGCAAATGGTTGGTCGGGATGAAAAATATGATGATGTGTACCCAGCCTTAAGCGTGGGTACACACAGTAACGATAAGCCCCGATACCGTCGGATCCAACGGTACGGGGCTTTATCGTTAGTGTGTGTACCTTTGTTTCCAAACAAGTGCGCGGCCCCGAACGATCGGGTTGCCGAACGCTCATTCCGGAAAAAACGAAATTTCCCTATAGAGGAGTCTAGCGTGGCCGAGGGAAGCACACCGTCCGACGTTCTCCCTATGATGTGTTTAGGGAGAACGCTCGGGACTGGGTGTATGCAGATCTTGAAAGATCCTGTCTGTCATCTTTCATTGATCTGCATCACACAGTGTATCTGCAGTGTATCTGTAAGATCCTGTCTGACTCTTTCAAAGATCTGCATAACCACAGTCCCGAGCGTTCTCCTAGACCTGAAAGATGACAGACAGGATCTTTCAAAGATCTGCATACACACAGTCCCGAGCATTCTCCCTAAACACATCATAGGGAGAACGATCGAGACTGTGTGCTTCCCTCGGCCACGCTAGTGTGTTTAGGGAGAATGCTCGGGACTGTGTGTATGCAGATCTTTGAAAGATCCTGTCTGTCATCTTTCATTGATCTGCATACACACAGTGTATCTGCAGTGTCTCGTAAGATCCTGTCTGCCATCTTCAAAAGCTGCATACACACAGTCCTGAGCGTTCTCCCTATGAACTTCATAGGAGAACGCTCGGGCTGTGTGTTTCCATTCCTCTATAGGGAGTCTAGCGCGGCCGTTGAAAATTTTTGGTCTTTCCCGAACAAGCGGTCGCGACCCGATTGTTCGGCGGCCGCACGCTCGTTCAGGAAACGAAGGTACACACATAACGATAAGCCCCAATACCAATGCAATTTTGCAAAACAATGCTAATGGATTTGGAATGTCTGCATGTGTGCTAATCTAATCACACATTACCAAAGTGAAAAATTCATATTCTCTTTTTTGAATTAACTGATTCGGTTTGAAGCTTAACAACTTATTTTAACCAGGACATAATATTTTGTTAAGGAACACAAAAAAAACAACAACTGTGGTCTCCATACAAGTTCCCTTTGGTTCTATGTGTATAATTTACTGCGGAGAATGGACATGCCCTTTAATTTTTTAGTACTGTAACAAAAATAGCCAAAAACTGTTCAATCTAAACTAATAACACAAAAATGCACTGTCTATCCAGTTATTGAAAGCATAAAATGTGCTAAATGGAGCAGAGCTTGATAAAATTAACCAATGAAGGTACCAGGGGGGTTTTTTTGACAGAAACTAAATGAGAATTTAGATTGCTGCAGTAAAATGCATATTTTAAAAAAAGTGCCATCCAATAAATACATCATTTGCAAAGATTAGAATATTACCATGCAGATAACCATTTAGCATCAATGTATTTTATTGGACTTCTCCATTTAGAAAATAATATGCTCAGAAATGGGTATTATCTTTTTCTGTGTAATGTATTATATATAATAACCTCTCCCTTCTTGAATTTTAGAAGCAACAATAGTAATTACATGTAAAATATTTTACAGATGAAAAGGCCATTGCATTTATACTTTATGAACCAGATTTACATTTAAAAAACAAGGTCACTAGAAGGGCAAAGATTTATGTAGTGCCTTTTTGAACAATGTTCTAGTTCCTTAAGGAATAGAAGAGAGTGGACCATTCCGTATCTTGATTTATCTAAACTGATTGGGCGGTTGTTTTACTGGGTGGGGGTTATCATTATAATTTCAATATTTATTTGCAAGCTAAATGTTGTCGTGGGTGCAGCTGTACAGGTGCTCAACAGTGAAGTCTTGTTTAAAAAAGTCTTTAGGAATAATATATTCCCAGTAGCAGTATCCTAGAGATTTTTCAAAGACTTGTAACATTTCTTAATAATTTACCAGTGTAGCAAGTATAGTTTAATTAATGATTCAATAAAAAGTCACTGAAGATCCATTTTTTGGCAACAACTGAATTTTAAAGATGAAAAAAAAAGCCATACTAGGAAGTTATATGAAAACCCCAGCCACTATAAGGAGACTCCCTAACCATAGGCTCCACCTTAGCAAGTTTAAAATGACGTAAGAGGAACTATTTAATATATATATATATATTATATATTATATATATATATATAGTGCTGCATATACTGAACATTATGTAAAGTGATAGCACAAAAGATAGCACAAAAGTACAGTGTCCTGTGTGTCTAGTTTTCTAGTGAAAAATACTGTACGAGCTTTTTTTCTTAAAGGTTATGTCCACCTATGAAATCGACTTTGTGGTTTCAGTTTAATTATCATGGAGGTCTTACTTCCTGTTTTTCAATAAATCCTGCAGGAGCGAAATTTAGAAACTTCCCCCATCTCACGCTCCTTCCGCTGATCTTCTGATAAAGCACAAAGTGCTTCTGGACCGTCAGAAACAATGGAGGAGCGCAAGACCGTTTAAGTTTCTTTACTTCGCTAATGCGTCTTTCAGGTTTTATTGAAGAATGGGAGATACAGTAAGACACGATCCTTTACCACCTGTTCTTCAATATAACTGAAATCCCCAAGTCTATTTCTTAGGTACTGTAACCATACCCTTTAACAACATAAATATTTGGAAGAATATGTACAATACATATAATGTGCAAATGGATTATTTTAACACTACACACTTTGCATGAAGGTTTACTACAGTTTTTTTTGTTACTTTTGTGTAACGTTTACTTACTCTGCTTTGGAATTTGAGAAAAAATTCAGTTGCATTTAATATCAGTTTTACTTTAGATGATTCTTTCTATCAGCAGCAAAACAGCCACGGTGTTGTCTTCATGGACTTTTTTAATGTAATCCTTTTGTAAAAAAGAACCAAAACACTTTTGCTTCCATATGAAATTATTAAAGTTTATGAAAGAAAATCTCAGAAGACTCATTATAGTAGGGCAGCCAATATCTGATAGAATATTTCATGTGTAAAATCCATTTACAGCGGGTCCACATTTAGCACTACAGACATAAAAGACTTGTAAGCATATGTAAATAAAAGATTGGATGGCTTCTGGTAAGAAATAAGGTAATTTAAACAGCAAAGATTTCATTAAAGAAGTGGATCAATTTATACATTATACCTTGGTCAAAGTTTGGCTTTTAAAGCATAATATATAATGGCCTACTGCATAGCAATCTTTATACAGGGCACTAACTGATTACCAAGTAGTAGGTAACAGAAATTGTGATTATTTAACTAAATATATAACCATATATGAGAAGATTGGTATTTTTTATTTTAATATTAACCCCAAACAATTTATATCTTGTGTAAAGGTAATATGCTCTATTTTTCATGTTTGGCTCTGGAAGGTACTATTAGAGCTGCATTGAACATTTTTTTTATTATTTTATAGAACTAAAATATAAAACATGCTGTGTGAATTCTATGATTGCTATCTAATGAAATAGAAATTAAAGTGAACTACTAATCTGTCTTCTTTTGATTAAATTGATGGCTTCATGCAGGTTGCATTTAGAGAACCCCAGTAGAGTAGCTGAAGGTGTTGACAATGGTAGTTGACAGCTAATACATGTGCACCAGATGCCTAGTTTTGCCATAGACTTTCCCTGGAGCTAGTACCGCTAGTAATGCAGAATTTGAATAGCTGCTTGTGACCATTTCAAGGAGTAATGGGTGCCACATTGCTAGTATAGCAATTCCAGCACAAAATGGGTAAGCTTCTGCATGTGTGTGCTGTTGTATGTAAGAAGTAGGTTTAAATGTTGAAATTGAACTGTATGCTGCTTATGTGCTCAAGTGCGTATGCTTGCGTGTGTGTAGCCTTAAGAATGCTGGGATTTTTCTGTGGGAATGCTGGTTGTTAAGGCACATTTCATCTCCACACACAAATCCATACCAAAAACAAGGACCCTCCAAACCCCAAGACTGGATACTTATCCTTTTCACTGACATTCCTGAAGGGAGATGTTCTTTATTCTCCTCACTGGCTTCAGAGTTCTTCTTCCTAGTCTTCCAGGAAGCAGCCATCAGTCCATGAGAAAGTGGAAACTGCCCTTTAATTTTTTTTTTGTGTATGCTTGTGTGTGCACTTATGTATATGCAATCACATATGTGTGTAACTACAGTTATATTTGTGTGCTCTTGTTTGTGGTAAGAGTATGCACATTGTTCTGCGTCCCTAAATAAGCATTGGCTGCATGTATGTCATTGTGGATGAATGTTGTACTATATATGTGCATGGAGCTATGCTAGACTGAAAGTTTGATTGTTCAGCAATGTTAAAGCGTTGGGAAATTTAATATGTGTGTACTGTATATGTGCTGTGTGTATGTTTCAAATATTGTAATCTAGTTTCTGACTGTATTGCATATATTCTTAAAACTGCCATTATGATTATAATAACATTTTGAAAAATGCTGCATAGACATATTAGGTTTAATGTACAATAAGGACAGTAAGAAATAGGTCTAGACACCAAATTGAGTTATTTAAATATGTTTTCTTATCAACTAATACAGCTAAGTGTACTAGCAAATGGAACATGTGCTCAGATCCTAATGAAATGCAAAGGCCCTGGAGTAAGCCCACAGACAGCGACCAGCAGTTTTATCCATGTCAGATTTAACTAATCTGTTTTTTTTCTTTCACTGTTCAGAAACAAGACATAATGAATGTGCTTTACAAATACAAGTACTTTTTAGAGAATCAAGCATGCTATGATACAAAATCATTAAACACTTTCAGGGCGATGCACAGAGAGCCACTATCTACTCCCCCGTGTAGCATCTGTGTAACAGATAGATACACTTACAGGGTATCCATAAGTTCTTATTATTAAAAATAGTGCTAATTTTCCCCCAACCAATCAGATGTCAGGCTGGGTACACACGGAGGGACTTTTTGTCCCGAGCGAGTTGGGCCAAAATTAGCACCATTTTAACGATAAGAACTTTTATTAAATCTCCCTGTGTATCCCTAAATAAAAAAAAAATTTCTGTTGAATCCATGTTAGCAGATGCAGTAATTAGCAAACGGCCCTGTAGAAGTGCACAGTGATGTCCCATATTATGATGTAATAGCTCCTATTGCGCTGGAAAAAAAACCCACCTATGTGATTCTGCTTTGCCCTTGCACATCAGCTGAACTCATGTGTTTACATAATAAATTTGATGCCTTAAATGGATATTAATTCAATATTCATGTAAACATGGCAGCACAATTAGATATAAATGTCTAGGCTAGGTCACTTGATAGCTGAATAGAGAGTTGCTTAATGAGCATGACAAACAACACTGAGATACGTTAATATAACAGAACTAAAATGACACAATTAATTATATGCTGACCCTACATTTAGGAGTTTATCATTGACATTCCATAATTTTGTTCTCTGATATTAGAGCATTTTTATAGTAAAAAAATGTTAATTTAGGAAAGTAAATATTATAGAAAGTTATATTTGAAGACATGAAAAATCTTGGACCATATACCATACATTATTAGCGTAAATAGGTTATTATATTTATTGATGTCTACGTTAAAAGTATTAGTATAGTATATAAGGGATAATACGCTACCTACAGTGTAATATAGGATATTACGCAACCAAGGAGTTCCGTGACCATAAGCTTATACAGGTTAGACTCCGAGGTGAAGTAAATCCATATATTACACGGTAGGTAAGTATTATTTCTTATAATAAATAAGGCCATCCCAAAAATAAACCTGCCCACTACCACTGTGTCTTCCCCTTCCTGTATCAGTCATTTAAATAGGAATCCCTGTTTAATGTATATATAGTTAATAACCGTTTCTATGGAAAGAAGAAAGAAGACCGAACATTATCTGTCAAGAACAAACAGGGATTCCTATATAAATGAATAATACAGGGAGGGGAAACGTAGGAGGGGCAGTAGAATACAGGAAGTCATTCAGTGACATCACTGAGTGATTGTAATATAGATTCTCGCCACTGCACCTTCCCATTGAAAATGCCTAATCTTATGTATATAATATTTAAACACACTAGGCCAGGGGCGTAACTGCAGGTGCCTGGCCCACTGCCAGATTGGAGGCCGATTCCGACCCACCCCCCTCCGATGAAGGAAACATCGTGCAATCAAATGTTTTAAAAGACTGGATGAACTTCCAGTTCCGGTCTTTTAAAAACAGCTACTCCGATGTTGTGGGCTTGTGACGCCCTCCTACCACCGTCAGAAAGTTCAACAGATAATATTGCATTTACAATAGAACAACTTTCATGAGCTTTAAGGCTGAGCCACACTGTGACAACAGCATGTCGTGAAAAGCTTGCGCACATTGGCACGCATTTTATGCGGTACCGTCTGGTTTTGTTTGCAACATCCTCAATTCTGTGTAATTAGTGTGCATGCGATTCAAAAAAAATTTGAGCGGATGCGCTCTGAAAACATATCACATTGACATGCACTGCGATGCATTCTCATGCGTTAACGGATCGTTAGCTCATGAGAATTCGGCAGTGTGGCCTAGCCCTAAGTTATATTAAGCAGGGCAGCTTAAACCAAAAGTAAATTAATATAACTTGCAGTAGTAAATAGGGAATGCTGGGAGTTGTAGTTTGAAAAACATCTGGAGGGCCACAGGTTAGACATCTCTGTGCATTCATCAGTGCCTGCTAAGGGAAAATGTTCCAGTAAACTAGCATAAAAACAGCTGACTGCAAAAGGCTTATAATATGCCAATAAAATGCACAACTAAATTTAAAATTCATGAAACTGAATAGTAAAATGCAGTTTTATGTTGTTAATCCTTGATAAAGCATATTTAGATTCTTCTCTGAAAGAAGAACATAGTCAGTCTGCAGGGGAGAATAAGATTGGCATATGTATATATGTGTCGTTATTGAAGCCTAAAATCCCCGTTGTGCATAGAATTTCTTTAATAAATGAAGTAAGATAATAATATGGAAAAGTATAAGGTATAACAACTTCCCTTATAATATGCAAATAAGGAAGGGAGACTTCTGGGAGCTGTAATTCCTAATTCTCTCCCTATCTTATTTAATTTATTAATGACATCTGTCTATAGGCACTTCACAGCACAAGTCCAGAGGCCTGCGCTACACTGAGATGGCTTGATCAAGCTGAAACCGGTCTGTAGTTGGCTCTCGGTTTTGCATTTAGCTTTTGGAATGCTGTAAAAACAAAAATATGAAAATTACCCAGAAGTCTCTGTTCCTTATTAGAATTTCCTTACACATTAAAACAATGTTTTTTACCCTGGGTGTTCAGATGTTCATGTCTTTTACTAATTGTCATTGTTGCCTGCTAGAATGAGTGATAGCTTATCGTTTTCTGAGACACCGATTAATGGTGAAAAATGAACCAGCCAGAGTGCTGGGTAATGTGCCCTGACATGGGCCAGGACAGGGACCCAGCAGTATAAGGTTAATCCCCCTATGGCCACATACCTTTCCCTCCCCCTTCACGGGGGGTAGCAGAGGTCGGGTGCAGCGGACTTTCCCTCCCCTTCATGGGGTACCGGTGTGGTGTTATGCAGCAGGGTTGCCGGTGGGAGCGCGTCCAAGGTCGCAGGTGTGACGTCACAGGCAGGGGCTGGGTCTTGTGGTACCTGCGCGAGATCCTTATAGGAGAGAGAAGATTTTGTGCGCCAGGAAACTACTCGTCGTTGGAGCCGTGGAAGTTCCCACCCACCCATACCTACCCATTTCCCTTTAGTGCTAGGGCACATCCCTGAGGGCGTAGAAAGATCCCAAGAGTAGGCGGCATAGGAGGGTTAAGATAGATATACATTAGATGTTGATATGTTGTCACTGGAAGTTATAATATGTTATTTAAAGTTTTATAACGTCATGTTTAAATTGTTTATTTGTTAAAGATGCTGCGGCCTTCCCTCCAAGAAAGTGTGGTGTGTGATTACTGGGTTTGTAAATTGGGGTTTGCGGGTCACAGAATCGACTGTCCATGTCATGTGCGATATTTGGCTCAGCATAAAGGTCACTTTTTGTTTAAACTCCCATTTTTTTTGTACAAGCTGATGGTAGATTTTTAATACAGTATACATGTTTATTGATGCTGACAGTTTAACCTCTCTTCACATGTGCCTGGACTCTGTAATATTAACCTAGCAAAAAATAAAGAAGAAGAGAAAAGTCTGATCTGTTTATCCAGATATTTTAGCCTGAGGATTGGCCTCAACTGCTCTGTAACCCATATATAGTAAAGTGGAATATTACATAATAGGGCATAATACCGTATCACTATATAGCTTCCACCACTGGCTGTGTGTGTGTGTATATATATATATATATATATATATATATATATATATATATATATATAAAATGAAGATAGGAAACGAGGCACACTCCGCATGTAGAACAACGGCCCGGGTGCTATCCGTACTGGTTCCAGATATAGAAGAAATAAGATGCGGTCGGAGCACTCCTGGGTCTGTTAAATATATTTATTGAACATTCCCACGCCATCAACGCGTTTCGGCCGCCATATTGGCCGTCAGGACGGCCATATTATTACACAGAAAAGGTAGGCCTGGTACACCTACGCGTTTCAGCCCGGAACTGACGGGCTGAAACGCGTAGGTGTACCAGGCCTACCTTTTCTTGTTTAATAAATTGTTGATTTACCCGTGGAGTGCTCGAATTCTTTTGAAATATTTTATCCGCTACTGGAGCACCCCGGTGGATGCCTTTGACGGAGTGCGGGAGAAGTCTCTTCTTTATAAACATATATATTGTATATATACAACCTTAACCACATAATTTTCTCATCTTAAAAGGGAATAGAGAATAAAATCTTCATCTGCTACTATTAGTACTTCAAGACATCCCTTAAGACTTGAAGAAAAGAAGTTTGTGTTTAGTTGGAAAAGGGTTTTTTTGACTGTGAGAACGGTAAAGCTATGGAACTTCCAGTGGAAGTTGTTGACAGGTTCATTGGACAGTTTAAAAAAAAAGCTGGATGAGTTTCTGCAAACAAGAATGTGCAAGTTACTGGTATTGATTCATAAAGTAGAGTTGATCCAGGTATTTCCGATTGCCACTTGGAGTCAGAAGGAATTTTTTTCCCTTCATAAATTTGGGGGGTTTGCCTTAATTTGGATCAACAGTTAGCAGAAAATAAGGGTATTGCTGAGTAGTAAACTAGTTGTACCGGATATAGTATTTGTTACGTCAGGTGTGTATTGGTTAGATGGAAGGGACAGAGAAAAGAAATGTAAAGTTGGTAATGTACATAATCAGGGTTATTCAATAAAAGTTCTTATCATTTAAATGGTGCTAATTTGCCCCAACCAATCAGATGTTAGCTTTCATGTTAAATAATATCTGATTGGTTGGGGCAAAATTAGCACTATTTTAAATGATAAGAACTTTTATTGAATCTCCCTGAATGTTTTTAAAGGGTATGTTTGGCCCACCCCCAACTGCCGATTTAGATTTAAAAAAAAAAAAGCCCAGAAAGAAAATTACATACCTTCTTTCCACGGCGCTCTGTTCCCGCTCTCTGCTAGATGGAAGCTGCAGAGAGGGGCGGAACTGGCAGCCGCATCTTTGATTGGCTGTCCGGCAGTCAATCACAGACACAGCAGCTGGCTATGCACACACCGAGGGAACAAAGGTCTGTAAGTATGTTTCAAAGGCTTATTTTAAAAATCTTAATCGGCATTTGGGGTGGACTAGGGTGCCCTACATGTAATTAGCTTTTAATGGTAGTGCACCAAGCAGCCAAGGGATCAGAGGGGGGCTCTCCTGCTTGGGCCAGAAACCTCTCAGAGGACAAGGAAGCTGCAGGGACCCAGATGAATATTGATCCTAAGCAATAAAGCAAGGTTTGTACCTGTACAAGCACATGTACATGGCAGACAGTTGGTGTCAACCCCCCCCCCCCACCCTATTTAGGCTTGGCAAAGGAACATGAATGGTTCAAGAGAGTGTTAAGGAGGCCATTTATGTGAAAATAAAGAAACCAAGCCTAAATAGAGGGTGGTGGTAGACACCAACTGTCTGCCATGTACAATGCTGTTTTACACCTTACCCTGGGCGTTCCTATAACACCTCTTAGCCACTATGCAATCACCCCTTTAACATCTGGCTGTGATATGCTAATTGGGATTTCCAGGGTACATAATGCCACAGATTCTTGTTACAAGTCATTCTGAATTGAGAAAGCCAGTCAGATGACTAGCGAAACATCTTCAAGAACTAAACTTAAAGTCCAGTTGATCTAATTGAATACAAATATAACCCACTGTATAATTTTTTGTTGATCTGCCCCCTATTTCTTTAGATATCCAATCTAAAACTTCTTATATTTCAGCTGTCGATCAAGTTCTCTTCCTCCAAAAACTATTCTTCTGTGAGTTTTACTGTAGCTGAATGATGACAGAGTTTTGAAAGTTGGAATGCTGTATGCTGTGTGCAGCTTGACAATTGTTTTGTGGAAAAAGTCAGGTGGATGGAAGTGGGAGTTGTTAAAAGAGGGAGGGGGATACTGCTCCTAAACAAAATGTGTCCTGTATTGAAGGCATGCAGCAACACAAATTGGAGTTGTATTCAATTATAGATTAAGATGTTCGTGTATGTGTTCAACAATGGGGTTAATGCACACATGATAGATATTTGAGAATTAAAAAGCATTCTAGTAGAAGTTATTAAAGGTAGTCTGCAAAGAAACCCAAAAGCACAGAATGTCTTTTAACACAAACAGTTTTGCGCAGGAAGACTTTGACATACAGCCGCTATATAAAATTATGAATTTGCATGAGTGTTTATGAGCTATGCTTCTGCTCCTGGTATTTTTTCAGCTTGTCACTATCCTTTACTATTTGAAATGCATTCGCCAATTTCTTCTTTCACTATATATCCATTTCTTTTTTTTGTCTTTTCCTTTTTTTCATTCTGACATTTCTTTCCCTATAACAGTCACCCAGTGGTATGGATTTCTCTAGTGTGACAGCTCCGTTTCATGGTTAGTCTTTCTTTCTGTGACAGCCCTGCCTTGAATTCAGATCCCCATTGATAGGATAATTGGATTTTTTTTTACTTTTCACTCTTCTAGAAGCCTTTGTTTATTAAAGGTGGAAAGCCCCCTAATATTATACAGTTATTATCCAAGAAAATGGCACATCGCACAGGGAACGCAATTGTTGAGTTTCTGGCAACACTACATTTGTAGTGTGGCCTCACCCTTACACCTACTCACTAAATAAGAATCTACACAGTTTTTTTATCATTACCTTCCTTCATCATTATCATTACCTTCCTAATTTCCAGTTTCCTATTTAAGCAAATGTCTCTTTTAAACCGTTCTATTGTGAATAATTGAAAGTATTATTCTGTTACAAAGTAAAGCTGGGTACCCACCTAGCGATTTCCTCCTGACCGACCGTTCGATACTTTCGACCGGTCGGCCAGGAGGAAGGACTGTCGGTCGCGGCAAAAGCAGCCACATCCGATAGTTACCTCGACCGATCGTGCGTTCCTGCACGAGCGACGAGGTTTTCCACCATGTCCGATTGTCTTCAATAATCAAATGTTCAGTGAAATCCCGCCAGGTAGATTGTGAGGTCACCCCTGTAGCCTGTGCCACTCAGGATGTATCAAATAGAATTTTATTACAACAATTCCATTTATTAAGTGCTCAACCCACAAACCAGGTACACAACGTCGTCGGGGTCCAACCCCCTCCTCAGGGGGAAGGGGTTGGACCCCCGAAACGTTTGTGACCTGGTTTGTGGGTTGAGCACTTAACAAATGGAATTGGTTGTATAATATTCTATTTAGTGTGCTTCCCTACGAAATTAATAGAACCGATCGTCCTTTTGTCCGATTTGGAAGAACGGTCGTCGGACATGGGAGCATTCGGATGCGATATTTTCGGTCGATCGACCGATACACTGAACTATCAGTCGATCGGACCGAAATATCTCATCGTGTTGTACTCAGCTTAAGAATAGTAGGAATAAATTAAGATGCAGGTCTGGAACACAACTTTTTTTGAACCTGATTAATGCTTTGCTATTCAAGGCTCCTTAAATATTTCAAGATGCAAATTGGACTCAATAGGCTTTTCAGCTGGAATCCTATTAGCGACCTTCTGTAATAATGCCTTCCCTTCCTTTTTATATATCCTAACAATGTAGCAGTTGATTAACCACAAAGCGTTGAAGTGATTGTGTTGTAGTTATTTTATAATTTTGTTCTCTAAAATTAATAGGAGCACGAATTGTCAAATATTCTTTACTTTACACGTGCATCATTATTCTTCATAAGGGAAATGTTGATGTATCACTATTTAAGTATGATACCGTAAAGAAATATTGGAGTGGGGAAAATACAAATTTATTTGCAGAAAATTGTTGTTTTCCTTTATTATTTTTATGTTAATCTTTTGCAAGGTGATTCTGACAGTGATAAAGGACAGTGAGTTTTTAATTCTGTGGTCTGACTGGTTCTTTTGTAAATAATAGCATTACAATGATAAAAAACAAAAATAATATTAAAGGGTTAATTGCCTTTAAAAAATGAAGTGGTCGAGAAATTCAAAAGTTTTCTTCATTGCATAATTTCAACCATTTGTAAAGTATTGTTCATTTCTAGTACAGCTATTTTATGTATTTATAGGATTCACAAAAATGAAATCCATTGTAATATATACATAACATGTTTATAAGTAGAATATTTGGGAAGCTTATTAGACTGTGTACACATGGTTCTATATTTCAGCCTGATTTAGCGGAGCAGCAAACTAGTAAATTGGGCTGAAATATTGGCAGTTATTTTACCACGATGGGCCAATATCTTTCTAACATTTGTCCAATTGGTCAAACCTTTTAATGGCCAGGCTGGTAAGTTCTGTTGATGGCTGATAGTGTACACTTCAGGACCTCATTATTGATTATGAATATACATCAATCTTGCTTCCTTTGCATTTCAACCAGCAATATTTCAAACCTGCTGACCGTCAATTGCAGTGATTGGTTGATAAAGATGAACTGTAGAATGTTGTCCCTAATAAAATAACAGTGAAATGGATTGTTACAAATAATAGATCACATGCTAAAGAAGCTACAGAGCATCATCACTACATCATAAACATCTTAATGAACTGTCCACCCCTCTATGCAAAAATCAGTATCTTGTCAAAAAATTGTCAAAACCTAGACTTCGTTGTGTTACTGACCTTTATCTGCTCCAGCAAGAATTTTATACTTACAAGCTTCGCGATCCCCCGCCACTTCCGGTCTCCACTGCGGCTACTGTGTTCATTTTCTTCCCTAACAGCTGCATGGAGACTGCTCCAGGAATGGCAGTCAGTGATTGGCCGTACTCACTGTCATGGCCGACTGCCTACCCGAAGTAAAGAGGAGATTGCGAGCCACAACAGTGGATCGCGTAGCTAGTGTAACATCCCTTGCTGGGAGCAAATTAAGGCTAGTAACAAACGAAGTCCTTTAATAATATTTAATCTACCACAAGCCTGAAAATATTTTTTTGTTCTCCCTAAGGTCCCATAGGTAAGGAAAGAACAGAGAAAGTTTGCTGATCTGTAACTCTTCAGAAAAGATAGATTTTTGTGTGTGTATCTGTGTGTGGTGTGGTATGGTGACCACCATTACCCTTTAAGTGGTATTTCAGGAATGTTGTGTCCAAATGCAAAAAAAACTTGTAATCCCTTTGCACTTAGTTCACAGTTAATAATGGAGATTGAACATAAAATGCAACCTTTATGGTCTTTAAGCAATGTAGACACTATAAAGACTGTAATAAACATAATGAGGCAGCAGCTAAGTTATCAAAATAGAACAAAAAAGAAACTTAAATAAAAATAGAAAACACAACAATCATTGCTAATAAAAAGTATCTGACAGTTGAACAACTAATTTTGGGTCCTTAAAATGGTAATATGTTATTTACAGAGAAATTTCAAATGAAATTTACTAACTTGTTTTACGAGTGCATCTCTGCATCCCCTTTATATATATAATATATATATTATAATATTATATATATATATATATATATATATATTATATATATAATTTATTTTTATTACATTTTGGTCATTGTTCTAAAAATAATGAAGGTTATTTAAAAAAGTTCTTATCATTAAAATGGTGCTAATTTTGCCCCAACCAATCAGATTTTAGCTTTTGAATGTTAAACAATATCTGATTGGTTGGGGGAATTAGCACACCATTTTTAACAATAAGAACTTTATTAAATCTCCCTGAAGTTTGTGTTGGTATAATCCCAGGTAATGTGTTAAGGACAGCAGGATATATTAAATTTTTACAAAAGTTTTTGCCTTGGCAATGAGGATTGAAATTCACACTTGCTGAAAGGATATGCTTTGACACCTTGATTAAGTCTTTCTGGAGTAGACTGATGTGATGATGTGTCAGAGTCTTCATTTGGATGTAAGAACAATCTACAAGCAGTCCGCACTAATAGAAGCTTAGGGAAGACAGTGAAAATGTATCTGATATTTTACAACTGCATTGGATCAGAACTAAGCTGTTGGTTTTTGGTAGAAATATCTCAGAATGTATAGTCTCCATCATTCACCAGATCCATTGCAGTACACAGATAATACATATATATAACTAACACTTTTACTTACATGTTAAGATCAGTATTTAAAAGAGGAATTACTGGATCACTGCCAGCTAATCCTCTGATCTCAGTACAAGGGAAAGTAAACACAATTTCTATTAGCATTAATTTAGCTAATGTATGTGCCTACAAGTTAGTTCACTTGTATGATCTTGCCATTGTCTGCTGCTCTTGCCTAAAGTTTTTGCATTAAAGGAAAATTACACTGCAAATTTAACTTTTTAAAATTAAAAGAGTCTAGGGCAGGGAGGTAGGATAATATTTCCTACCTTGTTTTGGTGAGTTACAGCCCATACAGTTTTCATCCCCCGGGTAGTGCCCTGGGCCTTCCTGTATTAAAGATAGTGCTGAAGCATTCAGGAAGCCTGGTCAGAAGCAGTTATCTCTGTCCTGCCGCTTCTCATAGAAATTTCATTAGTTCATAATGTCTGGTATTAATTTGTCGCAAAAACAAGAATTGTCATCATATGTCCCATATGAAAAGTTAACCCTATAGAGTCACTAATTTATATTACCTCTCTTATTTTCTTCAATTTAAATAACTTTTTATTGCAAGGCCTATATTAAGCTGTACCAATCTTCAAAGATCAAGAATCTTACAGATCGTGTCTTTCACCTTTGAAAGATGGCTACAGACAGTCACAAATACAATATAAAGTATGGGAGATCCTATGACCACCATACACCTAACGGTTTGTGTCCGACTCCCTATACTTTAGTTCAGGGGGCCAACCGCAACCAAAGATCTAGCCTCGACATTGCCGCGTTAAGTACATTATCACGGCAAAGAAAAAAAATTAAAAACAGACCCTTTAGAAATATGCCCCTTAGGGTTAGGGAGATCCTCAAGTGGAAGAAAAGAAAGTGATTAATAAAGTATTGGACTGAGACTACATAGAAGAGAGTCGGAACTAAGATGAAAGAAAAGAAATAAAGGAGGGCAAAATATGCAGAAAAGAGGGGGAAACTATGGAAGGAAGGGGAATGCAGAAGTTTTCATTACAATATAAAATTTGAATTTTATAAAGCCATTTATTTGGAAAGGTTGCATACAATGTTCTGAAGAAAGCACATGTCTATCTGTTGTATTCAGTTAATCACTGGACTTAAGTTTAGTTCATGAAGATGTTTCGCTAGTCATCTGACTGGCTTTCTCAATTCAGAATGACTTGTACAAGAATCTGTGGCAATTGTGTACCCTGGAAACATTAGCATATCACAGCCAAGTGTTAAGGGCGTATTGATAGTGGCTAAGAGTGTTTTATAGGACGCCCAGAGTAAGGTGTCAAAACAGTATTGTGCATGGCAACAGTTGGTGTCAACCCCCCCACCCTCATTTAGGCTTGGTTTCTTTATTTTCACATAAATGGCCTCCTTAAACCCTCTCTTGAACCAGTCACGTTCCTTGCCAATATGTTAACATTAAAATCTTCAAAGTATGTCCTTTATCCTTAATGCAGGTACACGGCTGATTCTGACCCGAGATTGGCTCTTCTGTGCTGGCCATAAGTTGATGCAGTTGCTGTTTGTCTCCCTACATACAATCAGAGAATTCTCACTGCCCTGCACTGCGTATATGATGTCGCTTTTCTTGTGTTTCGGTATTGGGTCTTTCGGATGTACCAATTCTGCCTCAGTGTGTTGTTCGTTTAAAAGCAGACAGGGATACGGTGTTCTTTGAAAATTCTTCTTAATTTCTTCGGAGACCCCTGCTACATATGGGATGACCATATTCTTTCTCCTATCTTGCTTTTCCCCTTCACTGTTGGTAATCGTGTTCTTTCCTTCTACTCCTTTTGAAAAAGGCCCAGTTTTGGATATCCACAAAGTTTTAAGGGCTCTTTGAGATGTTTCATTTCTTTAGCCTTCGCCTCTGTGCTAGTGGGGATGTTCCAGCTCTGTGTTGCAGGGTTCTGATGACACCCAGCTTGTGATCTAAGGGTGGTGGGAGTCAAACACAAATACTGATTTGTGTGTGTTGGTTTTCTGTAAACCTCTACTTCCAGTTTACCATTTTCCTTTACTTCTACCAAGCAGTCCAAAAAGCCAGTTTTTGTTTTTTGTACCCTTCCCTTGTAAATTTGATGTTTTGGACTACCGCATTGATGTGTTCTGTGAAAGTTTGTACTCTCTTTCTGGTGGATTTTAACCCAGGTGTACATCCACATGGTCATCACACACACCACATGTACCAATGATAGCGTCTCTTTAAGACAGAATCTTAAAGTCAGCGGATAGCAAAAATGCTCAAAATAATTTTTTCACTGAACTATTTCAAATATCTATAAGAAGGGTCCCCAAATTTTAAACGTTTGGTTTTTGTTTGTTGCATTTACTGAGTTCTTTATAACCTTTTCAAGGAGACAACTGCCAGATCATCTTAAAGGGCAAATCCCCCCATTTAAATTAAAAAATTGTATATAGGTAAATCAACCCTAACTTCACTTGTAAGAAAGATATGAGATTAACCTGAAATACAAAATAATGCCGTTACCCCTCTTTCTGCTTTCTGGTTCTTCCAGATAATCAGCAGGGTATTACCATTGAGATCAAGCTATTGAGTGAAAATGTTCCCTAGCTGCACCTCTAAGAAAGTGCAAGCTCATACAAGCTCAGAAAGCCCCTTAGAGAGTAGGGGAGTGCATTTGAGAGGCAAAGGAAGGGAGAGAAAATTTCACTGCATATAAGCTAGTCCTACATCTGTCAACCTTCAAAACTATTGTATTTTTTGGGGTTTGACTGGGTGATGATTTGCCCATATATTTTTTTATCATTTGAAGTGTTGGAATTGGCCCTTTAAGAAAAAACCCAGGCAACCATAATGGATACATTTTGTTGCCATAAGAGGTAGCCTATTGGGACAGATAATTAAATACTACCGAAGCTCTAGTTTGTCCATAACATTTTTGTTTGCCTCATAGGTGATCTACATTTTTTGGCCAATTTTTTTGTGTCAAACTTTAAAAGAAACATCTCAATATGTAGGGATTTGTGGGTTTACTATTTTGTATGAGGCTGATTCTTTCTATTAACTACAACATTTTTTCGTATGAGGCTGATTATTCCATTAAACTGCAAAAGTGCCATAAATATGAAATGCCTCAAACATCAAATATCAACCGTATTAAAATTTCAAATAACTTCCCTTTGTTCCTTTTAGTAAACTAACCCCTTGCCCAGTTTAGGCATGAAAAGTCTGCATAATGAAGCAGAAAATGACTGATTTTATGTCATTGAAATGCAATTTTGAGCACATATCATTACCATCAAGCTGAAATGGAATTTCTGTTGTTTGTGTAAAATGTGTTATTTTATGATACAAAAGGAGTATATTCTTTCTAATAGAGTTGTATTCCATGCAGTTTGCAAAATCCGTTCTTGTAAAAAAAAAAAAAGTCTCTTTAAAGAAGTGAAATTTGAAAGGCCATTCATTTTCAATTCATATATACTATAAAATCATAGGAATTTATCCACCGAGGCATGGTGGCAATCTACAGCCCGTTCAATTTATAAATCCACTGCGTTAGATCTTCCTTTTCATCTTTTATTTATTCATATCTATTTGGAAAACAATATTTCATATTCTTGCATGTCTTGTTTGAAGGATATCAGTACTGTTTTAAAACAACGACACTAAAGCTAATTCTTTTACAGAAACTTGTATATTTATTCTGATTGTATATTTACCCATTGAATGTAAGATACCATTTCCAGGCTATTTTTCTTTTTACTTTACAGAAAATGAGTAATTGAAGGCAGAGATTTTAGTTCACAGCGCTCTCTCTCTCCAGATTAGCTTCCAGCAGTGACCAAGAAAACTACAGAACATCAGCAACACACCAAAAAACCCATTAATTACATTATGCATTGGAGAAAAGCTATGCAGTATCTGTTCATATACAAATAAAAATGTGCTATTGTGCTAATATCCTTTGAGTTTTATTACTGCGAAAATGGCTGGGAACAGATTGTCCATTTTGATTTTTCACTTGCAAAGAACATTTCAATATAACCACAAATCCAACATTTCTTTAAAAAGCTCATCAGAGGTTCATAACATGTGCAGTGCTCTATTGAATGGGCTGTTAGATGGCAATGGCAGGAAATCAATACCTAAGTTAGAAATACGTACAGTGCAGTTGACAGCATTATTAATTTTTATTATTATGCAAAGAGATGAGCATATTTTATTGGATCCGTTTCTCTTACCAATGAAAAATGTTATAATAGTTTAATTTAGAATATTCGTAAGATTACAAATGCAATTCGTTTCCCAAATCTATATCCATTAAAAGAAATGAAAAGCCCACTCTAATACATTCAGCTTAATTGCTATGCTTAATCTCAAACAGTAGTATCAGATAGTTTGGGTAATGGAGTAAAGATTAATGGCCTCAGTAATTGTGTGATGGTCCTCAGTTCCGTTTTCAATAATACCCTTCATTAATATCAAGATAAGCCTTAATATGCTATTTGGACCATAGAGTCCAATTAAATCTAAAGAGAGTTAAGACAGTAAAGAGGTATGCGGTAAGTAGATGCGGGTAATAGGATACTTTATCAGGGAGTTTTCAATAAAAGTTTTTAAACTTATGGTTTAAAATGGTGCTAATTTGCCCCAACCAATAGATCTATTAAACATTGTTGCTCACATCTGATTGTTGAGCAAAATTACACCATTTAAACAATAAGAACTTTTATTGAATAACCCTGTATATAGGGTATTGGTATTTTAACACACACATTTAAATGAGGAAAGATACATTAATCATCAGTGTTTAATACTATTTTTTTAAATAGTCATATGTGCACTAAAGTATTTTTGGTACTACAATAACCTTAGTACTTAATTATACAGAGAATCTACACTTATACTTTCCCTTATGACTACTTAATCATAGCCCTCTGTGCAGTTATCAGTGGAAGACAAGTTGTATGTAATTTAACAGTCTTGTTCCTGTCTATGATCAATTCTGTCCCAGAGCATGTTTTTTCCTGCTAACATGAAAGAATATGACTCAATTTTGGAGGACTGTAGCGTAGTATATAGAGAATGAATTATAGTAAGGCAATTTACTAATTACCCTCATTTAAAATCTGTTTTCTACTCTTGCTACCAATGCCCCATTTCCGAGGTTGGAAAGCTAAAAGACATGATTTTTCATTTTTTTAATCTGTGTTTGCTCAAAATGTTCCAAGTAAAATTGATTAAAGGCCTTCAATAAACGAACTGATATGGATATATTTTGCTGGACGACTGTCCTGAAAGTTGTCTTTTTTCTTTTTCTGAAAACATTTTTCTGGAATCTCATGTTAATCATTTTTATAAACGTCGCACTTCCCATTAAGAATTTAACATGCCCTTCATGTCACATTGATTCATTGCCGTTTACAAAGGTAAAACTGGCTGAAACGAAATGTCATTAGCCTTAAATGGGTAAGAATCTACAAAATATGACCTACTGTTCCTTTTTCTGTTAATTTTTTGAATGTCGTTGTGTTTGCTAGTTACTGTACTTGTGTTTTTTGTTTTTCTAATGAACACTGTATATTTTTTGTTAGTTTATTTACATTAAATAATCATTGTTCCCTTTAACCAGTGACAAGACATGGTGATTATTGTTTGGATCTTGCACTACAGCTGGTGAGAAGATATGCATCTATTTCACAGGTAACTTTATCTTTTTTGTTGATAAAACTGAAATGTAAAAGAAATGTATTGAATTGAGTATTATACTTGTATGAAAATAATGATTGAAATAAAAAAAAAAAAGAAAAAAAAATAAATGGGCATTTAAACCTGAAATATTGCATAATAATGGAGGTATATTTTGATAAAAAAAAACAAAAGTGAATAACAGTACAGTAGCTATACGGCAGTTAACTAATTGATATCATTGTATAGGTTATAAACTGGTCAACCTTTTCCTTGTCATTGTGCTTTTTAACCAGGCTTTGTAACTTGTGAAATTAATGATAATTAAGGTTCGACAAAAATACAAGTTGCCCTTTAAAGGGCAGTTTTAAAGTACCAAGGGTGTGTACCTAAATCGCAGGTCCCACCCCGGCACATCACACAAACTAAATGTGGCCATACACATGGACAATTTTTAAGCAAATATGTTTGATCCACGTATTTGCCGAACATTGGGAATGTGTATAGATAGATGCCGATGAACTACGTATCGTCCAGAAATTTTCGGCCAGATAGTTATGGCTTCCTATATACTGTAAAGGGAGTCAAAAACATAATTCTCATGAGGGGGCAACCAAACTTATTCTTGTATAAAGTATCTACGATTGTTCCTGTGTAGCACACATCAGGCAAAAAACCATCAGATTACTCTCTATCAGCCTGTGAATTTGCGATCAAGGTCAACATGTGTTGGTTGCCTTAACTTGGGTTATGATGGCCATCTGTTCTAACCTTAAAACTGGCCAATGGGGAACACTCATTCTTGCAGACATGTCTTTTTTATTGGAGGTATGGGAATGACTAACCAGTAATTTGGGATGTGCGTTGAGTAGCCCAGGGATAAAGACGTAGAATTTTAGGTACATCACTCTGGGCAATTTTTTTTTAAGAAAGGGACATGTGTGAAGGCATACTTGCCGTTTTAAGAGTGTAAAATTAATGTATTGTAGTATATGAGTACTGTAATTAAGGTAATAGAAGTGACCAAAGAGTTTGAAACCATATATAATACAAGAGGCAAGAGGCTAGGCTAGAATTACATGTTTGTTTTTTTTGGATGGCAGTGTTATGTACGGTGAAATGGCAGCATAGAGAGATTATGCAACATTTTTATTTGTTAGTTTTTTGGGGGGCATCGTCACATAGATATTAAATGTACATAATTGGCTCTTAAAGAATAATTCACTGTGCTAATCGTTAATAAAGGTCCATGCTGTGACTTCATATGTGTTTGCAATTATAAGTAAAATCATGTTTAGAAAATTAACAAGAATGCAGCATATGCAGTGATGTAATACTGGTAGAAATGTAAAGATGTAGGTCTTACTATCTTAAAAGGTAGTATTTATACTAGAAATGTAAAAGTTATGATGGCAAGAAATGTAAATAAGTCGTACTGAAATAACTTTAGTGAAAAACAAACAACTTTGCTTCTTTTCACTGTTGTAAAGAATATGACCTGAGTGCTTTTCTGAATAGATACTGTAATCTGTGGTCGTCATAGGGAACCCGTTAGAAGCTAGTGTTTACGAGGGAAGAAATCAATTTTGCTGTGTGACAACAATTTAACGTTTTTTTTCAGTCCATTATAATTATTCGTTTTAGAAACCACTGGTTTGACCAATTCCTAAGCAGGCAATTGAACCAATATTTATTCCATGTATCAGGAACATCTACTGTTTTTTGTGGCCATGAGCGACGTCCATTGGCATGTACGACTGGATCAGATAGGCCAAAAATCACGGCACCAATTGTTGCTGCAACCGACAGTGAATCTGCTGATGTTTTAGCTTTAAAGCTCAAAAAATAATTAGACAAAATCAATTTCCCCACTATTAAACAGTCCAAAAATTCTTTCACTCCCCCTAGCATGGAGGGTCCAACGTTTCTGGTAGAAAGTTCTCTCCTTGACTGAACACTAAAGATGCTTTAGCCATAAAAAAGGTAAGAGGGGCAGAACCGCATGATTTGTTTACTAAGAAAATAAGCTTAATAATGCGCATTTCTGTAAGGCTTAAGCCTCGTACAAGTCGTTCACGGTCCCCCCTGTACCCGGTGTGTCCGAACGTTCTTTCGGCCATAATCGTCCCGTATATGGGCACTTTATCTGGCGAACCGTTTGTTCGTCAGGGATTTATTGCCCACCGGCTGGTTGGACCTCCAACGACCTGCCGATTTGGGCATAAGTGCCCATACACGTTCGGACACATCGCACTTGTGTACGAACCTTTAGGCTCTGGATTACACTGTGCAATTTTCGGGCCGATTTACCGATAGTTCAGTTATCGGTCAATCGCCCCATAAAATTTTCAATTGATGTTGCGACTGTTCGTCCGATGGGCGATCGAACGTGTTGAAAAGGATCCCATGGTGTGTAGCCATCTTAGAAAGTAAGTATACATCATTTTAATTAGCAATTTAAAGGGTGTGTCCACATAAGTAAACTACTTTGGAAATATAGTTTTTATTGAAGACCAGGGGGGTAAAGGAACTACGTCTTACCTCCCTTTCTTCAATAAACCTGCAGGAGCCAGGGATGAAGGTAAGGAACTTACTTGGTCTCGTGCTCCTCTTCTGTCGACCAGTCCCAACGGACTTTGCATAGAGTACAAAGTCCATCGGGACCTTCAGAGGAAGCGGCGGGGAGCGCAAGACTGGTAAGTTTCTTACCTTTGCTTCTGGCTCCTGCAGGTTTTATTGAGAATGGGAGGTAAGACATAGCTCCTTACCTCCCATTCTTCATCAACGGAAATTCAAAAGTAGTTTTCTTTATGGAAATTTAAACATTTTTATCGATCAGTAAAATACATTTATTTAAATCTAAGATATTCTTTTATTCCAGAGCTAATGTGGCTAAAGTACAGAAGCTCTAATGAAATTGAGAATGTAACTCTCGGGCACTGAAAAGAGATAGTTTGTTATCATAGTTGTTCCCAATGGGAATGGGGGCTGGGCATGACCGGTTTTGTTCTTGGTGAGCCTGGGCAGTTAGGGCAAACTGCCCTGTACTCTTTAGTCCCATGTTGGGAGTTATGATGATTAAAGAGGAGCTATACTCATTGTAAAAGACATCTCTTTAAAATGCATCTGTGCAAATATAGTATGAAGACCGAATACACTCTTGGGGTCCACACATCAACCAGCAAATGACATACACCATAGATTAAACGTAACTTTTATTATTACAAGATTACAGACATAGAACATGGCCCCACTACGTGTGTTCATGCTATGACTTGCACTTTATCAGACGTAATGGCCTTCATACACAGTGATTGAGACAACGAAGGGTTTGGGGCATAATGCACCCGAGCCAGCTGACACTGTGAGGTGACCTATTATTTAATCAATTCTAGTCTGTGTATTTTAGTTGTGGGGATGCAGGAGCTGCGGATTGGAGCTAGCTAGGTTTATATAATGCGAAGGGGCTGGGGACTGAGTCCACCCGACCCGCTTATTTTTGGGAGTAATTTAACACTGTGTCCCGCCTCCACATATACATTATTGCCAGATGTACAAAGATTTTATACCGTTTTTAGCCACCCCCTGTAGCTAGTTATAAAGGCGGGTTTTTTTTCTAATATGTTTGTGAAAAATATAGCCCTTGGTTGCCAAAGATGATCGAAAAAAACAAATCTCTCTCTTCTGGTGTCATGGTATCACCAGAAAATGAGTTTCTATTGAACTGCACCTCATTTTTTTAGTGTCTCAAGATAAAAAGGCATCCAATAAGTTCATATTTTAAGGGGTGTGGTAGAAGAATATTATGGTAGTTATGGTTATGAAACACACATTCGGATATGTTGTTTTTGTTTTTTGTTTCATTGTAAATAAGTAATAGTTTTTTGTGTTTTCAAATTACAAGGTCTAAAAATTGCTTAAAAGACAATCATACACATCACTTACATTAGCACTTTCTACACAGGCCTTTAGGTATTGGGAGAGAAAAGGAATTGGTCTACTACTATGCCTTACATGGGTAATCTTGTTACCAAATTAGCACTTTTTAGGTATAGAAAAAAGTCTTAAAAACCTTTTCTGTCCCGCTATTTTTTCTAACATTATTTTTGTGAGTTAAGTGCGACATCACTTGTATATACTATGATTGGTCTCCTGTTAAAGTTAGCCTGAAGGCATGTCCACCCCCAAAATGATTATTTGTTATAGGAAAGCACATCCAAAGCTTGCAGACTGAGCTTTGGTAATAAATGTTCAAATGAAGGTAGGGAAGGCTTGGCAAGACTCTTTAAACCGTTTAATAAGTCCGTTATTTTTGTGGTGTTGGACTTTAAAATAACTTTTCCTGAAAACCCAACTGATCAGTATCTTCTGACATTTTTCCTAGCCTTTGTATGATGATCATATGCCTTCAAAAAATAAGGGAGTATTTACTCTTGTATAAACAATCTGCTTATTCAGCAATTACAGTAGCTTGGAAGCAATAATAGTTCAAATTACTTACTGTTTTTAGAACCCGCAATATTGTCCTCACTTTGACCTTTTCAGGATGGATTCATTTACTCAGGGAATTACTCTGAGCAAAGTCACATTGACCCATCCAACAGCCAATCAGGAAAGAAATTACTGTGGACAATACTCCTGGGGAGAAGGGCAATTGCAGCTCACTACTGATCACACAAAGCATGGATTAGACACATGTAAAACTCTGGTTAGCCTTAAATGATAATAATTTAAAGGGGAACTAAAGTCCTCCAGACAACATTGTCCAAATAGACAGCAAATTCTGACCACAACAACAGCTGTGTCTCACCTTATCTGTCTGTGGCTGCGGTGATTTATGAAATTAACCCGTGGTACTAGGAGTCAGCTCCCATAATCCTATACCGTAGCTGGTTAAAAAAAAGTTGCTACAGTGAATATAATATATACTGCATTGTTTTGAGATATTTCTAAGAAATTTACTGTAAGCTGCATAGTAGGTATACTTTCTCTGTCACCTTTGCAGATCATTTGATTACCTAGACTTTTATGTTGGGTCCTGGAGAATGGTTTTAGAACTTGGAGAAACTAGAGAAATCGGTAATTCACTTTAGATGTAGATCTTTTTTGTTTCTTTTATTGTATTCAATAATCTTGTTTTATGTTATTATTATGGAGGATAGGCTTGCAAGAAAGGAAGAGAAATGGGGAAATATGGATTTATTTTATTGTATTGTACTACAAAGAGACAAAAAATGGCATTGATCTCTTCTCTTTGCCAGCACTTTGCAAAGCCTTTTTCTATTCATATGAACAACTATCAACTGAATGCCCTTTGGTACCCTTTTCATCAGCAAATACTTTCTAATACTTTCTCTGTTCATTAATAAAGCTCTCTTAGGCGGTGAATATAGGTGCACAAGTGGCCTTTGATTTTACTGGGTTACTGCAGTTCGAGATTTCGGGGTTTGCTGAAGATTTATAGCATGGCCAAAACTCCCCACCGGCAACCCTGCTGCATAACACCACACCGGTACCCCCATGAGGGGAGGGAAAGTCCTGCTCACCCGACCTCCTGCTACCCCTGTGAGGGGGAGGGAAAGGTATGTGGCCATAGGGGCATTACCTTATACTGCTGGGTCCCTGGTCCTGGCCCATGTCAGGGCACATTACCCGCACTGGCGGTTCATTTTGCACCTAATCGTGTTGTCTCAGAAAACGATAAGCTATCACTCATTCTAGCAGGCCAATGACAATTAGTAAAAGACATGAACATCTGAACACCCAGGGTAATAAACATTGTTTTAATGTGTAAGGAAATTCTAATAAGGAACAGAGACTTTTCTGGTAATTTTCATATTTTTGTTTTTACAGCATTCCAAAAGCTAAATGCAAAACCAGAGAGCCAACTACAGACCGGTTTCAGCTTGATCAAGCCATCATCAGTGTAGCGCAGGCCTCTGGACTTGTGCTGTGAAGTGCCTAGAGACGATGTCATTAATAAATTAAATAAGATAGGGAGAGAATTAGGAATTACAGCTCCCAAAGTCTCCCTTCCTTATTTGCATATTATAAGGGAAGTTGTTACCCTTATACTTTTCCATATTATTATCTTACTTCATTATTAAAGAAATTCTCATGCACAACGGGGATTTTAGGCTTCAATAACGACACATATAAATCATATTCATTCATTCTATTCCCCCTGCAGACTGACTATGTTCTTCTTTCAGAGAAGAATCTAAATATGCTTTATCAGGATTAACAACATAAAACTGCATTTTACTATTCAGTTTCATTAATTTTACATTTAGTTGTGCATTTTAATTGCATATTATAAGCCTTTTGCAGTCAGCTGTTTTTATGCTAGTTTACTGGAACATTTCTCCCCTTAAGCAGGCACTGATGAATGCAAGAGTCTACCTGTGGCCCTCCAATGTTTTTCAAACTACAACTCCCAGCATTCCCTATTTACTACTGCAAAGTTATATTAATTTACTTTTGGTTTAAGTGCCCTGCTTAATATTAACTTAGGGCTAGGCCACACTGCCGAATTCTCATGAGCTAACGATCGTTAACGCATGAGAATCGCATCGCAGTGCATGTCAATGTGATATGTTTTCAGAGCGCATCCGCTCAATTTTTTTTTGAATCGCATGCACACTAATTCCACAGAATTGAGGATGTTGCACAAAACCAGACGGTACCGCATAAAATGCGTGCCAATGTGCGCAAGCTTTTCACGCACATTGCGGTTTGTCACAGTGTGGCCTCAGCCTTAAAGCTCATGAAAGTTGTTCTATTGTAAATCAATATTATCTGTTAACTTTCTGACGGTAGGAGGGCCCTCACAAGCCCACAACATCCGCAGTAGCTGTTTTTTAAAAGACCGGAACTGGAAGTTCTCCAGTCTTTTAAACATTTGATTGCACGTATGTTCCTTCATCGGAGGGGGGTGGGTCAGGGAATCGGCCTCCAATCTGGCAGTGGGGCCAGGCACCTGCAGTTACGCCCCTGGCCTAGTGTGTTTAATATTATTATAATACATAAGATAGGCATTTTCAATGGGAAGGTGCAGTGGCGAGAATCATATTACAATCACCAGTGATGTCACTGAATGACTTCCTGTATTCTACTGCCCCTCCTACTGTTTTCCCCCTCCCTGTATTATTCATTTATATAGAATCCCTGTTTGTTCTTGACAGATAATGTTCGGTCTTTCTTTCTCTTTTCCATAGAAACGGTTATTAACTATATATACATTAACAGGGATTCCTATTTAAATGACTGATACAGGAGGGGAAGACACAGTGGTAGTGGGCAGTTATTTTTTTGGATGGCCTTATTTATTATAAATAATATGCTACACGTGTAATATATGATTTACTTCACCTCGGAGTCCATAACCTGTATAAAAGCTATATGGTCACGGAACTCCTTGGTTGCGAATATCCTTATATTACACTGTAGGTACGTATTATCCCTTATATACTATACTAATACTTTAACGTAGACATCAATAAATATAAATAACCTATTTACGCTAATAATGTATGGTATATGGTCCAAAGATTTTTCATGTCTTCAAATATAACTTTCTATAATATTTACTTTCCTAAATTTAACATTTTTTTTTACTATAAAAATGCTCTAATATCAGAGAACAAAATTATGGAATGTCAATGATAAACTCCTAAATGAGGGTCAAGCATATAATTAATTGTGTCATTTTAGTCTGTTATATATACGTATCTCAGTGTTGTCTGTCATGCTCATTAGCAATCTCATTCAGCTATCAAGTGACCAGCCTAGACATTTAATCTAATTGTGCTGCAATGTTTACATGAATATTGAATTAATATCCATTTAAGGCATCAAATTTTATATGTAAACACATGAGTTCAGCTGATGTGCAAGGGCAAAGCAGAATCACATAGTGGGTTTTTTTTTCCAGCGCAATAGAGCTATTACATCATAATGGGGACATCACTGTGCACTTCTACAGGGCCGTTTGCTAATTACTGCATCTGCTTAACCATGAGTTCAACAGAAATTTTTTTTTTATTTAGGGATACACAGGGAGATTTAATAAAAGTTCTTATCGTTAAAAATGGTCTAATTTTGGCCCAACTCGCTCGGGACAAAAAGTCCCTCCGTGTGTACCCAGCCTGACATCTGATTGGTTGGGGGAAAATTAGCACTATTTTTAATAATAAACTTTTATTGGATAACCCTGTAATGTATCTATCTGTTACACAGATGCTACACGGGGGAGTAGTAGTGGCTCTCTGTGCATCGCCCTGAAAGTGTTTAATGATTTTGTATCATAGCATGCTTGAGTCTTCTAAAAAAAGTACTTGTATTTGTAAAGCACATTCATTTATGTCTTGTTTCTGAACAGTGAAAGAAAAAACACGATTAGATTAAATCTGACATGGATAAAACTGCTGGTCGCTGTCTGTGGCTTACTCCAGGGCCTTTGCATTTCATTAGGATCTGAGCACATGTTCCATTTGCTAGTACACTTAGCTGTATAGTTTGATAAGAAAACAATTTAAATAACTCAATTTGGTGTCTAGACCTATTTCTTACTGTCCTTTTGTACATTAAACCTAATATGTCTATGCAGCATTTTTCAAAATGTTTATTATAATCATAATGGCAGTTTTAAGAAATATATGCAATACAGTCAGAAACTAGATTACATATTTGAAACATACACACACGCACTATACAGTACACACATATTAAATTTCCACACGCTTTAACATTGCTGAACAATCAAACTTTCAGTCTACATAGCTCCATGCACATATATAGTACAACATTCATCCACAATGACATACATGCCAGCCAATGCTTATTTAGGGACCCAGAACATGTGCATACTCTTACCACAAACAAGAGCACACAAATATAACTGTAGTTTTACACACAATATGTGATTGCATATACATAAGTGCACACACAAGCATACACAAAAAAAAAATTAAAGGGCAGTTTCCACTTTCTCATGGACTGATGCTGCTTCCTGAAAGACTAGGAAGAAGAACTCTGAAGCCAGAGGAAGATAAAGAACATCTCCCTTCAGGATGTCATGAAAAGGATAAATCACAGTCTTGGGGTTTTGGAGGGTCCTTGTTTTTGGTATGGATTTGTTGTGTGGAGATGAAATGTGCCTTTAACCAACCAGCATTCCCACGAAAAATCCCAGCATCCTTAAGGCTATCACACACGCAAGCATACGCACTTGAGCACAATAGCACATACAGTTCAATTTCACATTTAAACCTACTTCTTACATACAACAGCCACACCATGCAGAATGCTTACCCATTTTGTGCTGGAATTGCTAATACTAGCAATGTGGCACCCATACTCCTTGAAATGGTCACAAAGCAGCTATTCTAAAATTCTGCATTACTAGCGGTACTAGTCTCCAGGGAAAGTCTATGGCAAACTAGCAGTCTGGTGCACATGTATTAGCTGTCAACTACCATTGTCAACACCTTCAGCTACTCTACGGGGTTCTCTAATGCAACCTGCATGAAGCCAATCAATTTCAATCAAAGAAGACAGATTAGTAGTTCACTTTATTCTATTTCATTAGATAGCAATCATAGAATTCACACAGCATGTTTTATATTTTAGTTATCTATAAAATAATAAAAAAATGTTCAATGCAGCTCATCATAGTACCTTCCAGCCAAACATGAAAATAGAGCATATTACCTTTACACAAAGATATAATTGTTTGGGGGTTAATATTAAAATAAAAAATACCAATCTTCTCATATTGGTTATATATTTAGTTAAATAATCACAATTTCTGTTACCTACTACTTGGTAATCAGTTAGTGCCCTGTATAAAGATTGCTCATGCATGTAGGGCCATTATATATTATGCTTTAAAGCCAAACTTTGACCAAGGTATAATGTATAAATTGAATCCACTTCTTTAATGAATCTTTCTGTTTAAATTACCTTAATTTCTTACCAGAAGCCATTCCATCTTTTACATATGCTTACAAGTCTTTATGTCTGTAGTGCTAAATGTGGACCCGCTGAAATGGATTTTACACATGAATATTCTCAGATATGGCTCCCTACTATAATGAAGTCTTCTGAGATTTTCTTTCATAACTTTAAAATAATTTCATATGGAAGCAAATGTTTTTGGTTTCTTTTTTAAAAGGATTACATTAAAAAAGTCCATGAGACAACACCTGTTGGCTGTTTGCTGCTGATAAGAAGAATCATCTAAGTAAAACTGAATATTAAATGCAACTGATTTTTTCTCAAATTCCAAGCAGAGTAAGTAAACGTTACACAAAGTAACAAAAAATCTGTAGATAAACCTCATGCAAGTGTGTAGTTAAATAATCCATTTGCACATTATATGTATTGCTACATATTTCCAAATATTTATGTTGTTAAAGGTATGTTTACGTACCTAAGAAATACTTGGGGGATTCAGTTATATGAAACAGGTGGTAAGGATCTGTGTCTTACTGTATCTCCCATTCTTCAATAAAAACCCTGAAAGAGCCATTAGCGAAGTAAAGAAACTTAAACCGGTCTGCGCTCCTCCATGATTTCTGACAGGTCCAAAGCACTTTGGCTTTTATCAGAAGATCAGCGGAGGAGCGTGAGATGGGGAAGTTTCTAAATTTCGCTCCTGCAGGATTATTGAAAAAACAGGAAGTAAGACCTCCATGATAATTAAACTGAAATCCACAAAGTCGATTTCATAGGTGGACATAACCTTTAAGAAAAAAAGCTTCCGACAGTATTTTTCACTTAGAACTAGACACAAGGACACGTACTTTTGTGCTATCTTTTGTGCTATCACTTTACATAATGTACAGTATATGCAGCACTATAATATATATTATTATATATATATATATATATATATATTATAAATAGTTCTCTTACAGTCATTTTAAACTACTTGCTAAGGTGTAGCCCTATGGTTAGGGAGTCCTCTTATAGTGGCTGGGGGTTTTCATCATAAACTCCTAGTATGTGCTTTTTTTTCATCTTAAAATTCAGTTTGTTGCCAAAAAATGGATCTTCAGTCTTTTTATTGAATCATTAATTAAACTAATACTTGCTACACTCAGGTAAATTATTAAGAAATGTTACAAGTCTTGAAAAATCTCTAGGATACTTGCTACTGGGAATATATTATTTCCTAAAAGACTTTTTAAACAAGACTTCACTGTTGAGCACCTGTTACAGCTGCACCCACGACAACATTTAGCTGCAAATAAATATTGAAATTATAATGATAACCCCACCCAGTAAAACAACCGCCAATCAGTTTAGATAAATCAAGATACGGAATGGTCCCACTTCTTATTCCTTAAGGAACTAGCACATTGTTCAAAAAGGCACTACATAAATTTCTTGCCCTTCTAGTGACCTTGTTTTGTTAAATGTAAATCTGGTTCATAAAGTATAAATGCAATGGCCTTTTCATCTGTCAAAATATTTTACATGTATTACTATTGTTGCTTCTAAAATTCAAGAAGGGAGAGGTTATTATATATAATACATTACACAGAAAAAGACCTTAATAATCCATTTTCTGAGCATATTATTTTCTAAATGGAGAAGTCCAATAAAATACATTGATGCTAAATGGTTATCTGCATGGTAATATTCTAATCTTTGCAAATGATGTATTTATTGGATGGCACTTTTTTTAAAATATGCATTTACTGCAGCAAATCTAAATTCTCATTTATTTCTGTCCTAAAAAACCCCCTGGTACCTTCATTGGTTATTTTATCAAGTCTCTGCTCCATTAGCACATATTATGCTTTCAATAACTGGATAGACAGTGCATTTTTGTGTTATTAGTTTAGATTGAACAGTTTTTGGCTATTTTTGTTACAGTACTAAAAATATTAAAGGGCATGTCCATTCTCCGCAGTAAATTATACACATAGAACCAAAGGGAACTTGTATGGAGACCACAGTTGTTGTTTTTTGTGTTCCTAACAAAATATTATGTCCTGGTTAAAATAAGTTGTTAAGCTTCAAACAGAATCAGTTAATTCAAAAAAGAGAATATGAATTTTTCACTTTTAGGTAATGTGTGATTAGATTACACACATGCAGACATTCCAAATCCATTAGCATTGTTGTTCAACTTGCATGGTATTGGGGTCTTTATCGTTATGTGTGTACCTTCGTTTCCTGAGAACAGCGTGCGGCCGCCGAACAATCGGTCGGCCGACCGCTTGTTCGGGAAAGACCAAAAATTTTCAACGGCCGCGCTAGACTCCCTATAGGAGGAATGGAAACACACAGTCCCGAGCGTTCTCCCTATGATGTTCATAGGGAGAAGCTCAGGACTGTGTGTATGCAGATCTTTGAAAATGGCAGACAGGATCTTAACAGATACACTGCAATACACTGTGTGTAATGCAGATCAATGAAAGATGACAGACAGGATTCTTCAAAGATCTGCATACACCACAGTCCCGAGCGTTCTCCCTAAACACATCATAGGGAGAACGATCGAGATGTGTGCTTCCCTCGGCCCGCTAGACTCTCTATGGGATTAGCGGGATGGAATTTCGTTTTTTCCGGAATGAGCGTTCGGTCCAAACCCGATCGTTCGGTGGCCCGCGCAACTGTTGGAAAACAAAAAGGTACACACACTAACGATAAACCCCGATACCGTTGGATCCGACGTGTATCGGGGGCTTTATCGTTTACGGCTGTTACCCAGCTTAAGGGCTGTTTACACATCATCATATTTTCATCCCGACCAACCATTTGCCACTAGCAAGAGGGAAGTGGCAAAAGCCAGCCACGGACCAACAGTCACTGTGACCGATGTGTGATCCATAGGGACAGCACAGTCACCACATGATTTTCCAACATACCTGATCATTTGTACATTGATCCACCCACAAAACACTATCCATTGTGTGGTCCTAAAGCCCATAAGTTAACAAAATGTATAGTTCTGAATCTCACAGATGATGCTACTTCTTTAGTATGATTATGCTAAATGTAATTTTTACACATGATTTTTAAAAAAGAAATTTGAATAAACTGAGTAGTAAAACATTTAGAACTTGGTCAATGATCAGCATCGGTTTAAAACATGGTGTACTTAGATATAAATCTACTAATTTGTTTGTGTATAGGAATCTATGTATTATCTTTTTAATGAGAATGGTACAACATGCATTGAAGAGATTACGACTGTATCACTAATCTTACTTGAAGTAATTATTCATTGAATCTGGTTTACATTGATAGATGAATTCAAGGAAACCGCATCTAGAGATCTTTGATTAAGAAATGAATAAGACAAATAGATTATTCATGTTCAACTTAGTCTACTTCTACCATCAATACTTTTATTCCCTAAACATTACAAGGGCTTCTCTACACACTAATAAAAAATCCAAATTATATACCCCCAAACCTCAATAGCTAGAACTAACTCTCTAACCTATAACACTGATTGGTAGATTGCCCTTCCCTACCCCTTCAAAAAGGTTGTACACCTCTTCATAAGGCTGTAAAAGCTCTTTACAAGCTCACTCGTGCACTGAAAAAGGCATCTCGGGGAACACCATTAGTCATTGCCCATGACTTACTGCTCTACCTGGAAGACACCAGGAGGAGGGAGAGGAGGATTGGAACTTTGGGCTGCCTACCATCATTAGCTGTGATATCATCAGTCCACAGCCTTGATTGACTTCCTGGAGGGAGGAGCCAACTCCTCCTCTCGAGTAGGGGAAGTAATTTTCCTTAAGCTGTGATGTTCATTCATCCAGGTCATGATATTGTTTATTCAATTAGCATTCACAGATTTCAATTCCAGTTGATCTATTGATACAACAGATAAATTTCCTTAAAATGAATATATTGGCTGGAATGGGGAAAGTAACTGACAAGTTGTCAGGAAGTGTGTAGTGACTTGGCAAGAATGGGTTAACCTTGGTATTAGATCTTTCAAAGGACCAATAAAATGCCCATTCCACCCTGGAAAAAAATCCCAGTTTATATTAGGGTTAATGAAGCATGTAACCAGATCTTCTTCTCCCAATGTGGGGCTGAACCGTGTATCTGGAATTCTCTACACAAGAGTCTGGTGGGTTACCTTAAGAGGTCATTTTAAGGACAGGCAAACATGAAAAATACTCCCCCGTTACCTCCTCCATGTTTCAACACAGGCTGCCTGACAAGCTTTTCATGGCAGTTATGATTAACGTCCAACATCCTAAAAACACACCATGCACAGTGGCCAATAGAAAGCAAGATGTCCTGGAGACATGGATCTCTACATGTCCTGCTGCAATACGATCTCTCTCTTTGTGACCCATCATCAAACAGTGAAACTCTATTAAGGGGGGGTCAAGTGCAGCCTTAGCCTCTGCAGTCAAAGCTCCTTCTCTCCCCCCTGCTAATGCTCTTATCTCTATGTTGTTACATAGCATGGAGGGGGAGGGACTGAGCAGGGAATTGATTGACAGTACACGTTAGGAGTAGAGGAATGCAATCATGTTCTTCTAATTTGTGTATCTCAGGACAGATGGAAACTGAAGAAAATAAAGAGACTGTGGGAGTTTTGGAGAATTATAGAAAAGAAAAAAAAAAAGTTATTTCCCCATATACATTCCATTTAAGGGTGGACATCTCCTTTTTAACACAGTAGTGTAGTATGCAATAGGTGCGTCTTACTTGACTGCGACTCCTCAATGCTGTAAAATCCCTTTGTGAGACTTACTGCATTGTGGGATCCCTATTGGGTAAGTCATAAACTCATTCCAGCAAAAGGTTAAAAGGTTTACCTCAAGTGTAAGTTAATAAGTTAGTGCAGGTTCATGGGCAGAGTACAGCCGACTTGAGGGGGCGCGTCAAGGATCAGTTAAAAAGATGTGAAGTGCTTAACTCGGGTGCGCGCCCCTGTGACCAGAGTGGAATTCAGCAGCTGTTATACACCTCTGCTCCACTCTGCAGAAACTGGGCTGTAAATTGCTAAAACTAGGGAAAGGTGAGGTTATTTGTGTCTGTACTGGGGGGGGGGGGGGTTGTGATGGCAAGGGGGAGCAGTGAGGCTATGGTGTCTCTTCTTTCTTAAAGGGGAACTGCAAATTTTGCAATTTATTCCCATTGTTTATTTGCATAGTTTATAGCTATTTACATTTTTGTGTGGGATATGGCAGCAGCATCACAGGTCCCTGCACTTACTGCTTCTGCTCTGAAACCTGTCAGTCAATTGTCCTGTGCCTCCTCCTCCCCTTTGCAGCCCCCCTGGTCCTACCCTCATGGACCCCATGATCCCTCCAGTTCAGGCCCCCATGGCCATTATTTACAGCCCCAGTGGGCCCCGTCCACTCGCGGGGCCGTGGCCCACCCACTTGCTGGTGCCTAAGCCCCGCCCACTCACAGTGCCATGGGTTACTCAGACACCTTTCATTTAACTTAACTTGTTTGGAGACCATAGTTTCCCTTTAAAGGCTGTCCACATGTCCTCTGATATGACCTATTAGTAAACAATGCATCAGAGACTTTAGTCCATTATATATTTGTATCAAGAGATCATATCCCACGCAAATGTCACTTCTCCAATATAAACAGCCATAATTTGTCTAATCTGCCTGCATAGTCAAGCTCCTCCTTCTCTTATTATTTTAGTTGCCTTCCTCTGAACTGCTTCATTTCCAAGATGTCCCTTTTGTATAGGGATTCCAAAACTATTCGGCATATTCCAAATGAGGCCTTACCAGTGGCTTTGTTAAAATACAGTTAATTCTTTAGAATAATCTTTATTTTTTGTATTAAAAAAAAATACATGTTTACACATACACACCAAATACATAAAAATATATAACTATATTTACTCATTCCAGTACTACAAAATTATTATTTAAAAAATTTGATATAAGTAGTACAATATTGCATCCCTACTGTAAACTATAAGGATATTAGAAGTCACCAGAAGTGCCATGGCCATATAAAATAAGAGGTCCCATACCCTCACTGCCCCCTTGCCATCACAACCCCCTAGTACATACACCAGGATAGCCTCACTGCTCCCCTTGCAATCACAACCCCCCAGTACAACAGCATAAGCCTAAACTGACCACCTTTGCCATCACAACCCCTCCAGTACAGAGAGGAAGTTCACTGTCCCCCCCTTGCATCATAGCCCCCCAGTATAGACAAGATAGCCTCACTGCCTCCTCCCTTGCCATCACAATCCCCCCCTGTACAGACACCATAGCCTCACTGCTCCCCCCTTGCCATCACAACCCCCCAGTACAAATAGAATAGCCTCACTGTCCCCATGCCATCACAAACCCCCCTGTAAGACACCATACCCTCACTGCCCACTGCCATCTCAACCCCACAATATAGAACACCATAACCTCACTGCCCCCCTGCCATCTCAAACCCACAATATAGACACCTACCCTCACTGCTCCCCCTGTCATCACAACAACCCCTTAGTAACAGACACCATACCTTATGCCCTCCCCCTTGCCATCACAACCCCCTAGTACATACACCAGGATAGCCTCACTGCTCCCCTTCCATCACAACCCCTCCAGTACAGAGAGGAAAGCTTGACTGCCCCCTTGCCATCATAACCCCCCAGTATAGACAAGATAGCCTCACTGCCTCCCTTGCCATCACAATCCCCCCCTGTCACAGACACCATAGCCCTCACGCTCCCCCTTGCCATCACAACCCCAGTACAAATAGGATAGCCCACTGCCCCCCTTGCCATCTCAACCCACAATACAGACACCGTACCTCACTGCTCCCTCCTGTCATCACAAACCCTTAGTACAGACACACATACCCTTATTGCCCTTCCCCTTGCCATCACAACTCCCTAGTACATACACCATACACCAGGATAGCCTCACTGCTCCCCTTGCCATCACAACTCCCCAGTACAAACAGGATAGCCTAACTGACCCCCCTTTGCCATCACACCCCTCCAATACAGAGAGGAAACTTCACTGCCCTCCCCCCTTGCCATCATACCCCCCCAGGTATAGACAAGATAGCCTCACGCCTCCCTTGCCATCACCACCCCCCGTACAAAAGACCCATAGCCTCACTGCCCCCCTTGCCATCTCAACCCCCAATACAGACACCATACCCTCACTGCTCCCCCTTTGTCATCACAACCCTCTTAGTACAGACAACATACGCTTACTGCCCTCCCCTTGTCATCACAAGCCCCCCAGAACATACACTATCGCAATCTCTGCTTCCCTAGCCTTTCCATAGTTTCAGTATTTAAAGCCAGGTTCTGCAGAGGGAGCAAAGGTTAATACTGCTATTGGATTCCATTAGGGTCACGGGGGCGCGCACCGAGGTAAAGAACTTCGCATTCTCTTTTAGCTGATCCTTGCCACCCCCTCAAGTTGGCAGGTCTGTTGGAGCAGGAATTCCACAAACCAGGAAGTACAGTGACAGTGCAGGAGCAGAAAAGAAATGTAAAATGCTTTTAGTGGTTTTTTTGTAAACTTTCTTTAACGCTTTTCTGGAATGGACTTTACTACTCTTACTTAACATCGCTAGCTTGTGTTTTGCACTAATTTGGCCTGGATACGTGTGATATGCATTGCCCTACACAGTATCACAGACACTGTGTGATGTTACATTTTCTTAAGATTTATATTTTCTATGCAGGTTTCCATTCATTATGACACCTTCTCTGTAAGCAATTGAATATCTGCATTTATTAAACATGATTTTGTTTTGTCATGTTCTTTGAATCCCTTGAAGATACACACTTTGATGTAGGATTATTCCTACACTGCTGTTTTGCCAGCAAACTACTGTTATAGAAAAATGTTGATATTTGTCACTGTACATTGTAGAATTGTCATCAAAATTAAAAATCGTTTATGTTTATTCATTTCAAATCCAGCACAATATGAAAACATTCAACCTTAATACTGAAACAATATTAATAGCTATTTCCCAATATCAAAAGCCTATACCACCTTTAAGGCTTTTATTGATTATTTTCCCCCATGGAAAAACTGTTAGATTGTTTCCCATGTGTCACAAATGTTTATTAAAATGCCTTTTAAATCTTTATAATGGGAAACTAATGGCACATTGATGAAACAACTCTGATGAACAACAACTCCTGAATGTAGGGGGTGTACAAACATGCTAGATTTGAACGAGAAATCAACCTCCACTATGTGCCAAGAGAGGACCAGTATGTCATTCCACCAGTAACAGGGGGATAGCAACACAGTGATAATATATACATTAATTCATGGCTATTTGGAACAAATTATATTAAGAACCCTCTCCAGCATTGTAATTTCATACGTTAATGCTTTTACAGCTTAGTAGGCTAGAGGCACAAAGTAGCAAAATTAAACTACAACATATAATTTGTAGCATAACTGGGCATTGTAATAAAAGGTATTTTCATTAAAAATGCTGCTAATTTTTCCCAACTAATTAGATGTTGTTTACCAATTGGATGCTAACATCTGATTGGTTGGGCAAAAATTAGCACCATTTTTAACACTAAGAAACTTCGCCCTGAAAAATTCTGGCACCTACTGTAAATATGAGCTTTGGGATTCAAGTTGATGGACTTTTTTCTAAAACACAATTTATACAATAACAAAACTTTGAATCAAGTAAACTCAGTAAGGAGTAACAATATTCCAGTTGGTGAAAGCTTCGGCTCCTCTACTTCATTTCTGTAGTGGGAGTCCTTCACCTGACGTTCGGAGCACATCCAATTTCATAGAGAACACGACAAAAAGAGGGACGGACTGCTACCAACTGCAGATAAAGCTTAGCTTTTATTTGCCGAACAAAGCATGCTTCACAGAGGGAGACAAACCACAGTGCCCTGACGCGTTTCGTGACGTACACCTCGTCACTTCATCAGAGGGAAACTCAGTATAAGGAGAATTACAAGATAGCAATTGATAGCTAACCTGGGAATAACAGTTTACCGGTACATAATTGGAAAAATAATATAAAAATTATTTATATATAAAAAATATATAAAACAAATTAAAATTAGCTTTCAGTATGCACGGACTTTGCAACAGGAAGTACATTAGCTGCCTTGCCTGTATCCACAGTGTTTTTTATTATAAAAAAATAAGTCTCCCAGAAGGACATCAGGTACAGTACCACCAAGATTTCTACATGGGTGTTTAAAAAAGAACTTTTCTGTCATCAGGGCTGCCCCCTTACCTGAGTGTGAGGCCAACTGCTAGATCCTGCTAGGTTGAACACAAACGTCTAATGCTGGTCTAAACTCTGCCCCCCGCCCCCCCATTATCATTGCAATACTTGTTATTGGACAGTGCAGAAGGAGTCCAGGACTCTCTAAAGGGACTGCACTAAAGCCACTGTAATGCTGTAAATGCTCAGATTATTTTTCATTTTGCATCCATTTTATTGAGTAAGGGCGAGGTAAGTATGTTAATATTATACTTCAGTGTAAATTAACACCAAGTCATCTTTTAGTTTTATTTCAAGAACTCTTATACCTTAAATCCAAAAGATAAAATTACATAGGAAACTCAGTAAAGGATCTTTAAGGATATTTATTGTAAAAGTTAACTATTAACATGGAAAAGTAGCTGGGGCAGGGAGTAGGATTAATTTTTTCCTACCCACAATACGTTTTGTTGAGGAGCTACAACAATATAGTTTTTATTTGCCAGGTTAGATGGACTAATCCTTATTAAAATAGTGCTGAGCCAGGAGGAGACTGGCAAATCAGTTTTCTTTGGGCTGGTGCTCCTCACAGAAACATATTGGGAGGTAGGAATACAACCCTTAATCCCTGTCCCAAGTACTTTTCAGTTGCAAATATGCAAAATTGACATTGTTTTTACAGATAGGTCCCTTTTTTCAAAATACCAAATCTATATTGTGAACGAATGATCACAAATGGGTATATTTCAGACCTGCTACTAAACAATCACATAAATTGTGGTTTATTCTCAACCACTGGCCCTGTAAAACTATGCAATTGATTGTGGCAGACACTTTCATTAGAATAATGCAAACCATTAAGATGACTATTATACTCACAGACAGCCACAATCACAATATTAAATTATACATATACACATATCACCTGTGAGGAAGACTGATAGTATCTCTCCTAAATTGTTCTAATATTTTAAGAAAACAGGAGACTGTGCGGGCCTCCAAGATGTTACATAAATGGTTTATTATTATTTGTTTATAGTGGCTTAGGAGCGCGTCCAAGGTCGCCAGGTGTGACGTACAGGCAGGGGCTGGGTCTTGTGGTACGCGCGAGATCTTATAGGAGAGAGAAAGATTTTGTGCGCCAGGAAACTACTCGTCCGTTGGAGCCGTGGAAGTTCCCACCCACCATACCTACCCATTTCCCTTTAGTGCTAGGGCACATCCTGAGGCGTAGAAAGATCCAAGAGTAGGCGGCATAGGAGGGTTAAGATAGATATACATAGATGTTGATATGTTGTCACTGGAAGTTATAATATGTTATTTAAAGTTTTTAACGTCATGTTTAAATTGTTTTATTTGATTAAAAGATGCTGCGGCCTTTTCCCTCCAAGAAAGTGTGGTGTTGTGATTACTGGGTTTGTAATAGGGGTTTGCGGGGTCCAGAATCGACTGTCCCTGTCATGTGCTGATATTTGGCTCAGCATAAAGGTCCCTTTTGTTTAAACTCCCATTTTTTTTGTACAAGCTGATGGTAGATGTTAATACAGTAACATGTTTATTGATGTGACAGTTTAACCTCTTCACAGTGCCTGGACTCTGTAAATATTAACCTAGCAAAAAATAAAGAAGAAGAGAAAAGTCTGATCTGTTTATCCAGATATTTTAGCTGAAGGAATTGGCCTCAAGCTGCTCTGTAAACCATATAAGTAGTAAAGTGGAATATTACATAATAGGGCATAATACCGTATCACTTATATGCTTCCACCACTGGCTGTGTGTGTGTGTATATATATATATATATTATATATATATATAATTATATAATATAAAAATGAAGATAGGAAACGAGGCACACTCCGCTTGTAGAACAACGGCCCGGGTGCTATCCGTACTGGTTCCAGATATAGAGAAATAAGATGCGGTCGGAGCACCCTGGGTCTGTTAAATATATTTATTGAAACAATTCCACGCCATAACGCGTTTCGGCGCCATATTGGCGTCAGGACGGCCAATATTTATTAAACAAGAAAAGGTAGCCTGGTACACCTACGCGTTTCAGCCCGGAACTGACGGGCTGAAACGCGTAGGTGTACCAGGCCTACCTTTTCTTGTTTAATAAATTGTTGATTTACCCGTGGAGTGCTCCGAATTCTTTTGAAATATTTTATCCGCTACTGGAGCACCCCGGTGGATGCCTATTTGACGGAGTGCGGGAGAAGTCTCTTCTATAAACATATATATATGATATATACACACATTAACCACATTAATTTCTCATCTTAAAAAGGGAATAAGAGAATAAAATCTTCATCTGCTACTATTAGTACTTCAAGACATCCCTTAAGACTTGAAGAAAAGAAGTTTAGTGTTTAGTTGGAAAAGGGTTTTTTTGACTGTGAGAACGGTAAAGCTATGGAACTTCCAGTGGAAGTTGTGATGACAGGTTCATTGGACAGTTTTAAAAAAAAGCTGGATGAGTTTCTGCAAACAAGGAATGTTGCAAGTTACTGGTATGATTCATAAAGTAGAGTTGATCAGGGATATTTCCGATTGCCCCACTGGAGTCAGGAAGGAATTTTTCCCTTCAAAATTTGGGGGGGTTTGCCTTAATTTGGATCAACAGTTAGGCAGAAAATAAGGGTATTGCTGAGTAGTAAACTAGTTGTACCCGGATATAGTATTTGTTACGTGCAGGTGTGTATTTGGCTTAGATGGAAGGGACAGAGGAAAAGAAAGTGTAAAGTTGGTAATGTACATAATCAGGGTTATTCAATAAAAGTTCTTATCATTTAAAATGGTGCTAATTTTGCCCCAACCAATCAGATGTTAGCTTTCAAATGTTAAATAATATCTGATTGGTTGGGGCAAAATTAGCACTATTTTAAATGATAAGAACTTTTATTGAATCTCCCTGAATGTTTTTAAAGGGTATGTGTTGGGCCCACCCCCAACTGCCGATTTAGATTTAAAAAAAAAAAGCCCAGAAAGAAAATTACATACCTTCTTTCCCACGGCGCTCTGTTCCCGGCTCTCTGCTAGATGGAAGCTGCAGGAGGGGCGGAACTGGCAGCCGCATCTGTGATTGGCTGTCCGGCAGTCATCACAGACACAGCAGCTGGCTATGCACAGCGAGGGAACAAAAGTCTGTAAGTATGTTTCAAAGGCTTATTTTAAAAATCTTAATCGGCAGTTGGGGGTGGACTAGGGTGCCACCACATAGTAATTAGCTTTAATGGTAGTGCACCAAGCAGCCAAAGGGATCAGGAGGGGGGCTCTCCTGCTTGGGCCAGAAACCTCTCAGAGGACAGGAAGCTGCAGGGACCAGATGAATATTAGATCCTAAGCAATAAAGCAAGGTTTGTACCATGTACAGCACATTGTACATGGCAGACAGTTGGTGTCAAACCCCCCCCCCCACCTCTATTGAGCTTGGCAAAGGAACATGAATGGTTCAAGAGAGGTGTTAAGGAGGCCATTTATGTGAAAATAAAGAAACCAAGCCTAAATAGAGGTGGGTGTAGACACCAACTGTCTGCCATGTACAATGCTGTTTCACACTTACCCTGGGCGTTCCTATAACACCTCTTAGCCACTATGCAATCACCCCTTTAACTCATGGCTGTGATATGCTAATTGGGATTTCCAGGGTACATAATTGCCACAGATTCTTGCAAGTCATTCTGAATTGAGAAAGCCAGTAGATGACTAGCGAAACATCTTCAAGAACTAAACTTAAAGTCCAGTTGATCTAATTGAATACAATAGATACACCACTGTATAATTTTTTGTTGATCTGCCCCCTATTTCTTTAGATATCCAATCTAAAAATTCTTATATTTCAGCTGTCGATCAAGTTCCTCCTTCAAAAACTATTCTTCGTGAGTTTTACTGTAGCTGGAATGATGACAGAGTTTTGAAAGTTGGAATGTGTATGCTGTGTGCAGGCTTGACAATTGGTTTGTGGGGAAAAGTCAGGGTGGATGGAAGTGGGAGTTGTTAAAAGAGGGAGGGGGATACTGCCCTAAACAAAATGTGTCCTGTATTGAAGGCATGCGCAACACAAAAGGAGTTGTATTCAATATAGATTAAGATGTTCTGTAGATGTGTTCAACAATGGGGTTAAATGCACACATGATAGATAATTTGAGAATTAAAAAGCATTCTAGTAGAAGTTAAATAAAGAGTAGTCTGCAAAGAAACCCAAAAGCACAGAATGTCTTTTAACACAAACAGTTTTGTGCAGGAAGACTTTGACATACAGCCGCTATATAAAATATTGAATTTGCATGAGTGTTTATGAGCTATGTCTGCGCTGGTATTTTTTCAGGTTGTCACTATCCTTTACTATTTGAAATGCATTCGCCAATTTCTTCTTTCACTATATATCCATTTCTTTTTTTGTCTTTTCCTTTTTTTCATCTGACATTTCTTCCCTATAACAGTCACCCAGTGGTATGGATTTCTCTAGTGTGACAGCTCCGTTTCATGGTTAGATCTTTTCTTCTGTGACAGGCCTGCCTTGAATTCAGATCCCCATTGATAGGATAAATTGGATTTTTTTTACTTTTCACTTCTCTAGAAGCTTTGTTTATTAAAGGTGGAAAGCCCCCTAATATTATTACAGTTATTATCCAAGAAAATGGCACTATCGCACAGGGAACGCAATTGTTGAGTTTCTGGCAAACTACTACATTTGTAGTGTGGCCTCACCCTACACCTACTCACTAAATAAGAAATCTACACAGTTTTTTTATCATTACCTTCCTTCATCATTATCATTACCTTCCTAATTTCCAGTTTCCTATTTAAGCAAATGTCTCATTTTAAACCGTTCTTATTGTGAAATAATTGAAAGTATTATTCTGTGTACAAAGTAAAGCTGGGTACACACCTAGCGATTTTCCTCCTGACCGACGTTCGATACTTTCGACCGGTCGGCCAGGAGGAAGGACTGTCGGTCGCGGCAAAAGCAGCCACATCCGATAGTTACCTCGACCGATCGTGCGGTCCTGCACGATCGGACGAGGTTTTCACCCGTCGATTGTCCTTTCAATAATCAAATGTTCAGTGAAATCCCGCCAGGTAGATGTGAGGGGCACTCCCTGTAGCCTGTGCACATCAGGTATGTATCAAATAGAATTTATTACAACAATTCCATTTATTAAGTGCTCAACCCACAAACCAGGTACACAACGTTTCGGGGGTCCAACCCCTTCCTCAGGGGGAAGGGGGTTGGACCCCGAAAAGTTGTGTACCTGGTTTGTGGGTTGAGCACTTAACAAATGGAATTGTTGTAATAATATTCTATTTGAGTGTGCTTCCCTACGAAATTAATAGAACCGATCGTCTTTTGTCCGATTTGGAAGAACGGTCAGTCGGACTGGAGGCATTCGGATGCGATAATTTCGTCCGATCGACCGAACACTGAACTATCAGTCGATCGGACCGAATATTCATCGTGTGTACCAGCTTAAGATAGTAGGAAGTAAATTAAGATGCAGGTCTGGAACACAACTGTTTTTGAACCTGATTAATGCTTTGCTATTCAAGGCTCCTTAAATATTTCAAGATGCAAATTTGGAATCAATAGGCTTTTTCAGCTGGATCTATTAGCAGACCTTCTGTGAATATGCCTTCCCTTCCTTTGTTTATATATCCTAACAATGTAGCAGTTGATTAACCACAAAGCGTTGAAGTGATTTGTTGTTGAGTTATTTTATAATTTTGTTCTCTAAAAAATAGGAGCACGAATTGTCAAATATTCTTTACTTTAACGTGCATCATTATTCTTCCATAAGGGAAATGTTGATGTATCACTATTTAAGTATGATACCGTAAAGAGAATATTGGAGTGGGGAAAATACAAATTTATTTGCAGAAAATTGTTGTTTTCCTTATTATTTTTATGTTAATCTTTTTGCAAGGTGATTCTGACAGTGTAAAGGACAGTGAGTTTTTAATTCTGTGGTCTGACTGGTTCTTTTGTAAATAATAGCATTACAATGATAAATAACAAAAATAATAATTAAAGGGTTAATTGCCTTTTAAAATGAAAGGTGGTCGAGAAATTCAAAAGTTTTCTTCATTGCATAATTTCAACCATTGAAAGTATTGTTCATTTCTTAGTGACAGCTATTTTATGTGAATTTATAGGATTCAGCAAAAATGAAATCATTGTAATATTACAGTAACATGTTTAAAGTAGAATATTTTGGGAAGCTTATTAAGACTGTGTACACATGGTTCTATATTTCAGCTGATTAGCGGAGCAGCAAACTTTAGTAAATTGGGCTGAATGAAATATGGCAGTTATTTTCTACCACGATGGGCCAATATCTTTCTAACATTTGTCCAAATTGGTCAAACCTTTTAATGGCCAGGCTGGTAAAGTTTGTTGATGGCTGATAGTGTACACTTCAGTGGACCTCATTATTGATTATGAATATACATCAATCTTGCTTCCTTTGCATTTCAACCAGCAATATTTCAAACCTGCTGACCGGTCAATTGCAGTGATTGGTTGATAAAGATGAACTGTAGAATGTTGTCCCTAAAAATAACAGTGAAATGGATTGTTACAAATAATAGATCACATGCTAAAGAAGCTACAGAGCATCATCAGCTACATCATAAACATCTTAATGGAACTGTCCACCCTCTATGCAAAAATCAGTATCTTGTCAAAAAATTGTCAAAACCTAGACTTCGTTGTGTTACTGACCTTTAATTCTGCTCCAGCAAGAAATTTTATACTTACAAGCTTCGCGATCCACCGCCATCCGGTCTCCACTGGCTACTGTGTTCATTTTCTGTTCCCTAACAGCTGCAGGAGACTGCTCCAGGAATGGCAGTCAGTGATTGGCCGTGACATCACTGTCATGGCCGACTGCCTTACCCGGAAGTAAAGAGGAGATTGCAGAGCCACAACAGTGGATCGCGTAGCTAGTGTAACATCCCTTGCTGGGAGCAGAATTAAAGGCTAGTAACAAACGAAGTCCCTTAATAATATTTAAATCTAGCCACAAGCTGAAAATATTTTTTTGTTCTCCCTAAGGTCCCATAGGTAAAGGAAAGAACAGAGAAAGTTTGCTGATCTGTAACTAGCTTCAGAAAAGATAGATTTTTTTTGTGATCTGTTTGTGTGTGTATGGTATGGTGACCACCATTACCCTTTAAGTGGTATTTCAGGAAATGTGTGTCCAAATGCAAAAAAAAACTTGTAATCCTTTGCACTTAGTTCACAGTTAATAATGGAGATTGAACATAAAATGCAACCTTTATGGTCTTTAAGCAATGTAGACACTATAAAGACTGTAATAAACATAATGAGGCAGCAGCTAAGTTATCAAAAATAGAACAAAAAAGAAACTTAAATAAAAATGAGAAACAAAACAATCATTTGCTAAATAAAAAGTATCTGACAGTTGAACAACTAATTGTGGTCCTTAAAATGGTAATATGTTATTTACAGAGAATATTTCAAATGAAAATTTACTAACTTGTTTGTACGGAGTGCATCTCTGCATCCCTTTTATTATATATATATATATATATATATATATATATTATATAATATATATATATATATATATAATTTTTTTTATTACAATTTTGGTCATTGTTCTAAAAATAATGAAGGTTATTTAATAAAAGTTCTTATCATTAAAAATGGTGCTAATTTTGCCCCAAAATCAGATTTTAGCTTTTGAATGTTAAACAATATCTGATTGGTGGGGGGAATTAGCACCATTTTTAACAATAAGAACTTTATTAAATCTCCCTGAATGTTTGTGTTGGTATGTAATCCCAGGTAATGTGTTAAGGACAGCAGGATATATTAAATTTTTACAAAGTTTTGCCTTGGCAATGAGGATTGAAATTCACACTTGCTGAAAGGATTAGGCTTTGACACCTTGATTAAGTCTTTCTGGAGTAGACTGATGTGATGATGTGTCAGAGTCTTCATTTGGATGTAATGAACAATCTACAGCAGCAGTCTGCAATAAAAGAAGCTTTAGGGAGACAGTGAAAAAGTATCTGTAATATTTTACAACTGCATTGAATCAGAAATAAGCTGTTGGGTTTGGTAGAAATATCTCAGAATGTTATAGTCTCCATCATTCACCAGATCCATTGCAGTGAACAAAGATAATACATATATATAACAACACTTTACTTACATGTTAAGATCAGTATTTAAAAGAGGAATTAACTGGATCAGCTGCCAGCTAATCCTCTGACTCAGTACAAGGGAAAGTAAACACAAATTCTATTAGCATTAATTTAGCTAATGTAATGTGCCTACAGTTAGTTCACTTGTATGAATCTTGCCATTGTCTGCTGCTTTGCCTAAAGCTTTGCATTAAAGGACAATTACACTGCAAATATTAACTTTTTAAAATTAAAAGAGTCTAGGGCAGGAGGTAGGATAAGTATTTCCTACCTTGTTTTGGTGAGTTACAGCCCATACAGTTTTCATCCCCAGGGTAGTGCCCTGGGCTTCCTGTATTAAAGATAGTGCTGAAGCATTCAGGAAGCCTGCAGAAGCAGTTATCTCTGTCCTGCCGCTTCTCAAGAAAATTTCATTAGTTCATAATGTCTGGTATTAATTTGTCGCAAAAAAGCAAGAATTGTCATCATAATGTCCCATATGAAAAGTTAACCCATAGAGTCATAATTTATATTACTCTCTTATTTTTCAATATAATAAATAACTTTTTATTGCAAGGCCTATATTAAGCTGTACCAATCTTTCAAAGATCACAGATCTTACAGATCGTGTCTTCACCTTGAAAGATGTGGCTACAGACAGTCACAAATACAATATAAAGTATTGGGAGATCGCATGACCACCATACACCTAACGGTTGTGTCCGACTCCTATACTTTAGTTCAGGGGGCCAACCGCAACCAAAGGATCTAGCCTCGACATTGCCGCGTTAAGTACATTATCACGGCAAAAGAAGAAAAAATTTAAAAACAGACTTTAGAAATATGCCCCAGGGTTAGGGAGATCCTGCAAGTGTAAGAAAGAAAGTGATTAATAAAGTATTGGACTGAGACTACATAGAAGGAGTCGGAACTAAAGATGAAAGAGAAAATGAAATAAAGGAGGGCAAAATATGCAGAATAAAGAGGGGGAAACTATGGAAGGAAGGGGAATGCAGAATGTTTCATTACAAGATAGAAATATTGAATTTTATAAAGCCATTTATTTGGAAAGGTTGCATACAATGTTCTGTAAGAAAGCACATGTCTATCTGTTGTATTCAGTTGATCAAGGACTTGAAGTTTAGTTCATGAAGATGTTTCGCTAGTCATCTGACTGGCTTTCTCAATTCAGAAGACTGTACAAGAATCTGTGGCAATTGTGTACCCTGGAAAATTAGCATATCACAGCCAAGTGTTAAGGGCGTTATTGGATAGTGGCTAAGAGGTGTTATAGGAACGCCCAGAGTAAGGTGTCAAACAGTATGTGCATGGCATACAGTTGGTGTCAAACCCCCCCACCCTATTTAGGCTTGGTTTCTTATTTTCACATAAATGGCCTCCTTAACCTCTGAAACCAGTCCGTTGCCAATAGAAAAAATCTTCAAGGTATGTCCTTTATCCTTAAGATGCAGGTACACGGCTGATTCCTGACCGAGGAATTGGCTCTTCTGTGCTGGGCATAAGTTGATGCAGTTGCTGTTTGGTCTCCCCTACATACAAATCAGAGAATTTTCACTGCACTGCACTGCGTATATGATGTCGCTTTTCTTGTGTTTCGGTATTGGGTCTTTCGGATGTACCAATTGCTGCCTCAGTGTGTTGTTCGGTTTAAAGCAGACAGGGATACGGTGTGTTCTTTGAAAATTCTTCTTAATTTCTCGGAGACCCCTGCTACATATGGGATGACCATATTCTTTCTCCTATCTTGCTTTTCCCCTTCACTGTTGGTAATCGTGTTCTTTCCTTCTATCCTTTTGAAAAAGGCCAGTTTGGATATCCACAAGTTTTAAGGGCTCTTTTGAGATGTTTCATTTCTTTAGCCTTCGCCTCGTGCTAGTGGGGATGTTCTCAGCTCTGTGTTGCAGGGTTCTGATGACACCCAAGTTGTGATCTAAAGGGTGGTGGGAGTCAAACATCAAATACTGATTTGTGTTGTGTTGGTTTTTGTAAACCTCTACTTCCAGTTTACCATTTTCCTTTACTTCTACCAAGCAGTCAAGAAAGCCAGTTTGTTGTTTTGTACTTTCCCTGTAAATTGATGTTTTGGACTACCGCATTGATGTGTTCTGTGAAAGTTTGTACTTCTTTCGGTGGATTTTAACCCAGGTGTAATCAATGGTCATCCACGACAACCAATGTACCAATTGATAGCGTCTCTTAAGACGAAATCTTTAAAGTCAGCGGATAGCAAAAATGCTCAAAATAATTTTTTCACTGAACTATTTCAAATATATCTATAAGAAGGGTCCCCAAATTATTAAACGTTTGTTTTGTTTGTTGATTTACTGAGTTCTTTATAACCTTTTCAAGGAGACAACTGCCAGATCATCTTAAAGGGCAAATCCCCCCATTTAAATTAAAAATTGTATATAGGTAAATAACCCTAAACTTCACTTGTAAGAAAGATATGAGATAACCTGAAATACAAAATAATGCCGTTACCCCTCTTTCTGCTTTCTGGTTTTCCAGATAATCAGTCAGGGGTATTACCATTGAGATCACAGCTATTGAGTGAAAAATGTTCCCTAGCTGCACCTCTAAGAAAGTGCAAGCTCATAACAAGCTCAGAAAGCTTAGAGAGTAGGGGAGTGCATTTGAGAGGCAAGGAAGGGGGAGAAGAAAATTTCACGCATATAAGGCTAGTCCTACATCTGTAACCTTCAAACTATTGTAGTTTTGGGGTTTGACTGGGTGATGATTTGCCCAATATATTTTTTATCATTTGAAGTGTGGAATTGCCCTTTAAGAAAAACCCAGGCACATAATGGATACATTTTGTTGCCATAAGAAGGTAGCCTATTGGACAGATAATTAAAACTACCGTAAGCTCTAGTTTGTCCATAACATTTTGTTTGCCTCATAGGTGATTACATTTTTTGGCCAATTTTTTGTGTCAAACTTTAAAAGAAACATCTCAATATGTAGGGATTTGTGGGTTACTATTTTTGTATGAGGCTGATTCTTTCTATTAAACTACAACATTTTTTCGTATGAGGCTGATTATTTCCATTAAACTGCAAAAGTTGCCATAAATATGAAATGCCTCAACATCAAAATATCCAACCGTATTAAAATTTCAAATAACTTTCCCTTTGCCTTTTAGTAAACTAACCCCTTGCCCAGTTTAGGCATGAAAAAAGTCTGATAATGAAGCAGAAAATGAACTGGATTTTATGTCATTGAAATGCAATTTTGAGCACATATATTAGCACATCAAGCTGAAGAGAATTTCTGTTTGTTGTAAAATGTGTTATTTATGATACAAAAGGAGTAATTCTTTCTAAAATAGAGTTGTATTCATGCAGTTTGCAAAATCCGTTCTTGTAAAAAAAAAAAAAGTCTCTTTAAAGAAGTGAAATTTGAAAGGCCAGTTCATTTTCAATTCATATATACATATTAAAATCATAAGGAATTATCCGGAGCATGGTGGCAATCTACAGCCCGTTCAATTTATAATCACTGCGTTAGATCTTCCTTTCATCTTTTATTTATTCATATCTATTTGGAAAACAATATTTCATTACTTGCATGTCTTGTTTTGTAAGGATATACAGTACTGTTTTAAACAACGACACTAAAGCTAATTCTTTACAGAAACTTGTATATTTAATTCTGATTGTATATACCCATGAATGTAAGATACCATTTCCAGGCTGATTTTTCTTTACTTTACAGAAAATGAGTAAATTGAAGGCATAGATTTTAGTTCAGCGCTCTCTCTCTCACAGATTAGCTTCCAGCAGGTGACCCAGAAAACTACAGAAGCATCAGCAACACACAAAAAAACCCATTAATTACATTATTGCATTGGAGAAATAGCTGATGACGTATGTTCATATACAAATAAAAAATGTGCTATATGTGCTAAATATCCTTTGAGTTTTATTTGCGAAAATGGCTGGGAACAGATTGTCCATGTTGATTTTTCACTTGCAAGAACATTTCCAATATGAAACCACAAATCCAACATTTCTTTAAAAAGCTCATCAGAGGTTCAATACATGTGCAGTGTCTATTGATAGGGCTGTATAGATGGCATGGCAGGAAATCAATACCTAAGTTAGAATACGTACAGTGCAGTTTACAGCATTATTATTTTATTTATTATGCAAAGAATGAGCAGTATTTTATTGGATCCGTTTCTACCAAATGAAAATGTATAATAGTTTAATTTAGAATATTCGTAAGATTACAAATGCAATCGTTTCCCAAATCTATATCCAATTAAAAGAAATGAAAATAGCCACTCTAATACATTCAGCTGAATTGCTATGCTTAATCTACAAACAGTAGTAATCAGATAGTTTGGGTAATGGAGTAAAGGTAATGGCTCAGTAATTGTGTGATGGTCCTCACAGTTCCGTTTCAATATAACCCTTCATTAATATCAAGATAAGCCTTAAATGCTATGTTGGACCATAGAGTCCAATAAATCTAAAGAGCAGTTAAAGGTAGGGATGGGGTAAGTAGGATGCGGGTAAGTAGGAATACTTTATCAGGGAGTTTCAATAAAAGTTTAAACTTATGGTTTAAAATGGTGCTATTTGCCCCAACCAAAGATCTTATTAAACTTTGTATGCTCACATGATTGGTTGGAGCAAAATAGCACATTTAAACAATAAGAACTTTTATTGAATAACCTGTATATATGGTATTGGTATTTTAAACACATTTAAATGAGGAAAGATAGCATTAATCATCATGGTTTTAGCTATTTTTTTAAAGTCATATGTGCACTAAAGTATTTTTGGTACTATAACCTTTAGTACATTAATTATACAAGGACTCTACACTTATAATTTTCCCTTATGAATACGTATCATAGCCCTCTGTGCAGTATATCAGTGGAAGACAAAGTTGTATGATTTACAGTCTTGTTCCTGTCTATGATCAAATATCTGTCCTTCAGAGCATGTTTTTTCCTGCTAACATGAAAGAAATATGACTCAGATTTGGAGGACTGTATGTGTATATAAGAGAATGAATTATAGTAAGGCAATTTACCTATACCCTCTATTTAAAATCTTTACTACTCTTGGACCAATGCCCCATTTTACGAGGTTGGAAGCTAGAAAGACATGATTTTTCATTTTTTTAATCTGTGTTATGCTGCAAATGTTCCAAGTAAAATTGATTTAAAGGCCTTATAGAACTGATATGGATATATTTTGCTGGAAACTGTCCTGAAGTGTTCTTTTTCTTTTTCTGAAAACATTTTCTGGAATCTCATTAATCATTTTTATAAACGTCAGCCTTCCATTAAGAATTTAACATGCCCTTCATGTCACATTGATTCATTGCCGTTTCAAAGGTAAAACTGGCTGAACAGAAATGTCATTAGCCTTTTGGATAATGTCTAAAATGTGACCTAAACTGTTCCTTTTTCTGTTATATTTTTGAATGTTCGTTGTTGTTTGCTATTCAGTACTGTACTGTGTGTTTTTTGTTTTCTAATGAACACTGTTATATTTTGTTAGTTTTATTACATTTAAATAATCATTGTTCCCTTTAACCAGTGACAAAGACATGGTGATTATTGTTTGGATCTTGCACTACAGCTGGTGAGAAGATATGCATCTATTTCTACAGGTAACTTTATCTTTTTGTTTGATAAACTGAAATGTTAAAAGAAATTGTATGGATTGAGTGATATTTTTGGTGGGATAGAAATAAAGTAATGGCATTAAACCTGAAATTTGCATAATAACTGGAGGTATATTTTGTAAAATAAGAAAGCAGTAAAAAAATAGATACAGCAGTATGTCTTATACTGCAGTTAAACTAATGGATTCAATTGTATAGGTTATATAACTGGTCAACCTTTTCCTAAATGTCATTGTGCTTTTTAACCAGGCTTTGTAACTTGTGAAATTAATGATTAATTAAGGTTCGACAAAAATCAAAGTTGCCCTTTTAAAGGGCAGTTTAAAGTACCAAGGGTGTGTACCTAAAATCGCAGGTCCTCACCCCGCACATGCATCACAAACTAAATGTGGCCATACACATGGACTTTTAAGCAAAAATGGTTGATTCAACAGTATTTGCGAACATTGGGAATGTGTATAGATAGATGCGATGAACTACGTATCAGTCCAGAAAATTTCTGCCAGATAGTATTGGCTTCCTATATACTGTAAAGGGAGTCAAAAACATATTCTCATGTAGGCGGGAACACAAACAATTATTTGTATAAAGTATATACGATTGTTCCTGTGTATGCACACATCAGGCAAAAAAACCTCAGATACTTCATAATCAGCCTGTGAATTTGCGATCAAGGTCACATGTGTATGGTTGCCTTAACTTGGAAGTTATGATGGCCATTCTGTTCTAACCTAAAACTGGCCAATGGGAACATTCATTCTTGCAGAACATGTCTTTTTATTGGAGGTATGGAATGAACTAGACCAGTAATTGGGATTGCAGTGTGAAGTAAGCCCAGGGATAAAGACGTAGAATTTTAGGTACTCACTTGGGCAATTTTTTTTAAGGAAAGGGACATGTGGAATGGCATACTTGCCGTTTAAGATGTTAAAAGTAATGTATTGTAGTATTGTAGTACTGTAATATAAGGATAATAGAAGTGACCAAAGGTTGAAGACCATATTAAATACAAGGCAAGAGGCTAGGCTAGAATACATGTTTGTTTGTTTTTGGATGGCAGTGGTTATGTAGGTGAAAGTGCAGCATAGAAAGGATTATGCAACATTTTTATTTGTTAGTTTTTTGGAGGGGCATCAGTCACATGATATTAAAATGTACATAATTGCTCTTAAAGGTATATTGCACGTTGTCATGTTTAAAGGTCCATGCTTGTGTTATACAATTTTTTGCATATTATAAGTATCAAAGTTTAGAAAATATTAAGAAGTGACCATTGCAATGTATATGTTAAAATGTAAAGATAGTCTTACTATCTTAAAATGTAGTATTTTACTAGAAATGTAAAAGTCTTATGATGGCAAAGAAATGTAAATAAGTCCGTACAGTGATAACTTAGTGAAAAACAAAAATCTTTGCTTCTTTTCTACTGTTGTGAAAGAATATGACCTGAGTGCTTTTCTGAATAGTATAGTAATCTGTGGTCGTCATAGGGAACACGTTAGAAGCTAGTGTTTTACGAGAGAGAAGAAATCAATTTTGCTGTGTGACAACAATTTAACGTTTTTTTTCAGTCCATTATAAATTTTCGTTTTAGAAACACTGGTTTGACCAATTCCTAAGGCAGAATTGACCAATATTATTTCCAGTATCAGGAAAAATCTAACTGTTTTTGTGGCCATGAGCGACGTCCATTGGCATGTACGACTGGATCAGATAGGCCAAAAAATCACGGCACCAATGTTTGCTGCAACCGACAGTGAATCTGCTGATGTTTTAGCTTTAAAGCTCAAAAAAAAAATTAAGCAAAATCACATTTTCCCCGACTATTAAACAGTCCAAAAATTCTTTCACTCCCCCTAGACAGGAGGGATACAACGTTGCTGGTAGGAAAGTTCTCTCCTGACTGACACTAAAGATGCTTTAGCCATAAAAAAGGTAAGAGGGCAGAAACCGCATGATTTGTTTACTAGGAGAAAGATAAGCTAATAATGCTGCATTTCTGTAAAGGCTTAAGCCTGTACACACGTGCGTTCACGGGTCCCGACCCGTGACGCACGGTGTGTCCGAACGTTCGTTTCGGCCAATAATCGTCCCGTATAGGGCACTTTATCTGGCGGACCGTTTGTTCGGTCAGGGATTATTGCCCGACCGGCTGGTGGACCTCAAACGACCTGCCGATTTGGGAATAAAGTGGCCCATACACGTTGGACAACATCGCACGTGTGTACGAACCTTTAGGCTCTGGATACACTGTGCAATTTTTCGGGCCGATTTACCGATGTTCAGGTATCGGTCCATCGCCCCATAAAATTTTCAATTGATGTGCGACTGTTGTCCGAATGGGCGATCGAACGTGTTGAAAAGGATCCCATGGTGTGTAGCCATCTTTAGAAAGTTAAGTAATACATCATTTTAATTAGCAATTTAAAGGGTGTGTCCACATAAGTAAAATACTTTTGGAAATATAGTTTTATTGAAGAACAGGGGGTAAAGGAACTACGTCTTACCCCCTTTCTTCAATAAAACCTGCAGGAGCCAGGAGTGAAGGTAAGGAACTTACTTGGTCTCGTGCTCCTCTTCTGACCAGTCCCAACGGACTTTGCATAGAGTACAAAGTCCATCGGGACCTTCAGAGGAAGCGGCGGAGGAGCGCAAGACCTGGGTAAGTTTCTTACCTTTGCTTCTGGCTCCTGCAGGTTTTATTGAAGAATGGGAGGTAAGACATAGCTCCTACCTCCCATTCTTCCATTAAACGGAAATCTCAAAAGTAGTTTCTTGGTGGAAATTTAAAATTTTTATCGATCAGTAAAATACATTATTTTAATCTAAGATTTCTTTTTATTCCAGAGCTAATGTGGCTAAAGTACAGAAGCTCTAAATGAAATTGAGGATGTAACTCTCGGGCACTGAAAAAGAGATAGTTTGTTATCATAGTTTGTCAATGGGAGATGGGGCTGGGCATGTCGGTTGTTCTTGGTGAGCCTGGGCAGTTAGGGGCAGAACTGCCCTGTACTCTTTAGTCCCATGTTGGGAGGTATGATGATTAAAGAGGAGCTATACTCATTGTAAAAGGACATCTCTTTAAAATGCATCTGTGCAAAATATAGTTGAAGACCGAATACACTCTTGGGGTCCACACATCAACCAGCAAATGACATACACCATAGATTAAAACGTAACTTTTATTATTACAAGATTACAGACATAGAACAATGGCCCCACCTGACGTGTGTTCATGCTATGACTTGCACTTTATCAGACGTAATGGCCTTCATACAGTGATTGAGACAACGAGGGTTGGGGCATGAATGCACCCGAGCCAGCTGAACTGTGAGGTGAGCCTATTATTTAATCAATTCTATGCTGTGTATTGTAGTGTGGGATGCAGGAGCTGCGGATTGGAGCTAGCTAGTTATATTAATGCGAAGGGGCTGGGACTGAGTCCACCGACCCAGCTTTTATTTGGAGTAAGTTAACACTGTGTCCCTGCCTCACATATACATTATTGCCAGAATGTACAAGATTTTATACCTGTTTTAGCCACCCCTGTAGCTAGTTATTAAAGGACGTTTTTTTCTAATATGTTTGTGAAAAATATAGCCCTTGTTGCCAAAGATGATGAAAAAAACAAATCTCTCTCTTCTGGTGTCATGGTATCACCAGAAAATGAGTTTCTAGTGAGACTGCACCTTATTTTTTAGTGTCTCTAAGATAAGGCATCCAATAAGTTCATATTTTTAAGGGTGTTTGGAGGAAAGAAAATAGTTAGTGGTATGGTTTTTGCCATTTTGTTTTCATGAAATAAGTAAATAAAGTTTTTTGTTTTCAAATTTACAAGGTCTAAAAATTGCTTTAAGGAATCATACTACATCACTTAGCATTTAGCACTTTCTACAGCTGCCTTTAGGTATTTGGAGAGAAAAAGAATTGGTAATACTAATTGCCTTACATTGGTAATCTTGTTAACCAATATTAGCACTTTTTATGTATAGAAAAAAGTCTTTAAAACCTTTTCTGTCCCTCTTTTTTTCTAACATTATTTTGGATGAGTTAAGTGCGACATCACTTGTAATATACTATGAAATTGGTCTTCCTGTATTAAAATTAGCCTTGAAGGGCATGTCCACCCCCAAAATGATTATTTGTATATAGGTAAAGCACATCCAAAAGCTGCAGACTGATTCTTTGGTTAATAAATGTTCAAGATGAAGGTAGGGAAGGCTTGGCAAGACTCTTTAACCAGTTTTATTAAGTCCGTTATTTGTTGGTGTTGGACTTTAAAATAATTTTCCTGAAGAACCCAACTTGATCAGTATTCTTCTGACATTTTCTCAGACTTTGTATGATGATCATATGCCTTCAAAAAAATAAAGGGAGTATTTACTCATTGTAATAAACAATCTGCTTATTCAGCAATTTACAGTATGCTTTGGAAGCAATAAATAGTTCCAAATTACTTACTGTTTTTAGGAACCCCAATAGTGTCTGATATGGTCTCTTTTTCAGGATGATTCATTTACTCAGTAGAAATCGAGCAGTTTGACCCATCCAACAGCCAATCAGTGAAAATTACTGTAGGAAAATCCTGGGGAGAAGGCAATTGCAGCTCACTACTGATCACAGCAAAGCAGGCATAAGACACATATGTAAAACTCTGGTTATGCCTTAAATAGATAAATAATTTAAAGGGGAACTAAAGTCTCCAGACAACATTGTCCAAATAGACAGCAAATTCTGAAACATACAAACAGCTGTGTCTCACCTCTATCTTTGCTGTGGCTGCTGGGTGATTATGAAATTAACCCGTGGGTACTAGGAGTCAGCTCCCATAATCTACCGTAGCTGGGTAAAAAAAAGTTGCTACAGTGAATGATAATTAGTACTGCATTGTTTTAGATATTTCTAAGAAATTTACTGTAACTGCATAGTATGTATACTTTCTGTCACCTTTGCAGATCATTTGATACCTAGACTTTTATGTTGGTCCTGGAGAATGGTTTTTAGAAATTGGAGAAACTAGAGAAATCGGTAATTCACTTAGATGTAGATCTTCTTTTGTTTCTTTTAATTGTATTCAATAATCTTGTTTTATGTTATTATTATGGAGGATAGGCTTGCAAGAAAGGAAAAGAAAAAATGGGAAATAGGGATTTATTTAATTGTATTGTACTACAAAAGCAAAAAAAAAATGGGCATTGATCTCTTCTCTTTGCAGCACTTTGCAAAAGCCTTTTTCTATTCATTAGAAACACATCAACTGAATGCCCTTTGGTACCCTTTCATCAGCAAATACTTTCTCTGTTCATTAATAAAGCTCTCTTAAAGGCTGATGTAATAAGAGGTGCAAAGGTGGGCCTTTGATTTTACTGGGTTAATGCAGTTCGATGATTTCTGGTTGGTTGCTGAAGATTTATAGCATGGCCAAAAGTGCACCTTTATTGCCAAGGCCCTTATTCTCCTGCTTCTGTAATGCCACCACCTCCTTTAGTTTCAAGGCAGTATAGCACATAGGTACCCAACCTACATCCCTTTTGTGAAAATTTGCCCCCACTTTTACTTGGGGCAGCTATATATTTCTTCCTTTAGTTCTCCCTTGGATTAATAGATTGTTACACAGGTGCTGGGATAAGTTCAGATGGTTGTTAAAAAAAAAAAATAAACAAAATGATGTATGTATGTAATTTACAGTATGAAGTGCTGTATAATATTACAGTTAAAAAAAAAGAGGGGAACAAAATATAATAAATAAATATATAAGTAAGTTTGGACATCAAATATACAAGTGTTGAACTATGTACAGTAATGTAAGGAAATAGGTCCCTGAGTTTACAATCGAATTAGGCGTGTAACATACAAATAAATAGGGAAGGGAAGAAGAGTGCATAGGTAGAATCTGTATAGTTAAGTTTTTTTGATGAAGAGAGAGGGTAATAGAATTGCAGAGGATGGGAGCTACAAGAGAAAAAGTTTTAACGCAGGGTTAGGCAGTGTGAGAAAGGTGTCTGTATAAAAGATGGTTTTGTGATGAGCAGAGGGTACAGACAGGACATATGTGGGGGCACAAAGAAGAAATATAAGTAGGTGCAGCAGAAGAAGTTAAATGTTAAGAGAAGGATTTGTAACAAAAATGTTGTTAAATGGGGAGCCAGGTAGTTGTAAAGGAGATTTAAGTTCCTGTTATTAGAGAGCGAGACTAAAAGATGAGTACTGTAGGATAAGGTGAAAACCGTTATGAGGAAACAATGCATGAATTTAGTATTGACTGAAGGAGAAAGATAGGAAGCAGGATAACCAGAAAGAAGGTTACAAATAGTCCAGGCGTGATAGGATAAGAGCATGGATAAGCATAGTAGTGTAGGAAGAGAGAGGAACCTATGGATTTTCGCAATATAGCGAAGAAAAAAGCAACAGGTTTTATCTTGTTCTTGTGATAAATGAACAATGTGGTAGCTTATACTTTTCTAAATGTTTGTTTTATAGCTGACTTCTTTAGGCCATTTCACTGTTCCCCGAAGGTTAAAAAGTGTACAGTATTTTTTTGTTGAAAATAAGCTCTTGAAAAGGATTAAGACAAAAAATTATATGCTGGTGACAGGAAGACTTTGGGGAATTGATGTCAGTGACAACATTCAAATAGTAAATAGTGAACCAAGATTAAATGGCATTCCCGGGAAAAAGAAGAAGTATCCGAGTTGCCAAGATACTCACATAATAATATTACTAAGGATAAAGGACAACTTGTGACAGATTTCTTTAGTTATATACATAAACATCCATCATTCTGCTGAAAATGGTTGATGTGCTAGATAAACAACCCATTTCTTTGCTCCTAGCAGTAATAGCCTATATGTTTCCACACTAACACAATAATTGGCTGAAACATACTTGAGAAACATTTCGCAAATGAAATCTTAAGACTTTCTACCATTTTTATCAGCAGGGCCCAAATGGCCAATTTCTAATCTTTGTTCGCCAGGAAAAGCAAGTGAATTAATTTCTTCTCAAGTAGTTGTGTAGTGACAAAGAAAGTCATTGGCGAAAAAGGCTGTACGCTGCCTGGTGCTGTGTTATTATCCAGGGGACATGTTTTTCTCATAGTTAATGTACACAAACAGACAAAACTAGGCTTGTTAATAGAGGTGCATAATTTAGCGTGTGCCATTAATCTGCAGCAACCTATCAGATGTTATCCAATTAGGTGTGCAGAGGCCCTGAACCACCCCCTCCCCTCCCAGAGCATCGTTATGAAGCTATTTTTAAGCAGCTGATCGCATATATGCAGTAAGGTAAGTGCAATTAATTGTTTAAAAGGCCGATACCAAACCGGCAGAAACTTTTAAACAGCTGATTGAGGGATCACCTTCCTAGTATGGCTCTTGGAAGGGGATAAAGGTCCTCTTACCCCCGCCGTCACAGGGTCTGTGGTCACTATAGTACGCCACTTGTTTTCTAACTGCTGTAAAGGTTCTCAGGTATGGTTAATTTTTGGTATCAAATTAACTGGACATGCAGTGTAGTTCTTGAAGAATTTCGCTAGTCATGTCACAAGGATTTCTCAATTCAGAATGACTTGTAATACTTACAACTGTAGTAGATGAAACAAAAAGGTTACATTGATTGGTTGCTGCAAAGTAACAAGCAAGGGAAAAGGTTGCACTTCTTTTAAATAAGATTGTATGTGTATGCAAGCACACGTGTTTATTTAAAATATACTATTCTGTTCTTAATATTCTTTGCTATTGCAGTGATAAACTTCCGTTCTAAATGGTAAGATGATGTAACTTTGTAAAAATAACAAGTTATAGGAAAAATACCAATCAAAAATTGTAGAAGCCACCTAATTATTGTTGATACATATATGCTTGTGAAGGTTCTCATTATCAGGTCATGGTATATCTTGTATCAATTAGTCAAACTGGACTTGAAGTTAGTTCTTGAGAAACCAAGCCTAAATAGAGGTGGGGGGGGGGTTGACACCAAACTGTCTGCCTTGTTACAATGTGTTTTGACACCTTACACTGGGGTTCTATAACACCTCTTAGCCACTATCCCATCACGCCCTAAACCTGGCTGTTATGCTAATTGGATTTTCCAGGGTCATATTGCCACAGATTCTGTACAAGTCATTTGACTAGCAAAACGTCTTCAAGAACTAAAACTTCAAGTCCAGTTGATTCTAATGGAATCACAACAGATTGATACGTTATACTTTTTATTTTTATAAAAAAAATTTTTAAATTTTATATTATCAGGAATATTGTTTAAAAAAGAGTGGTGATGACAAACAATACAACCTCGTGTACTTTCTTACTCAGCTTATAATAATCCTGGAATTGTTGCATCACAACAAGATCACTATTAACTATTAAAATACAAATAGTGGTCGTTCAGATATTTGTCTTACCCTTTAATATATACAAATATATTTTGGGATGGTGCCTGGGGTCGCACCCAATTCCCCTTTTAGAACTGTATTATCACTCTGACTTTAGATCTCGCATAACCAGTATTGTCCCTGGTGTCCTCCCTAAACATTCACACACCCCTACAACCCCCCTCCAGGGACGCAACATAAATAATTAATAATCATGGTATCCCACTGTTACCTGTCAAGAGTGCTCCCATTAATAATACCTAAAGGCATTTGATACAAGACATTCAGCATGTTTCTGTGCCAGTCAGCCCAGTCAGCCCAATCAACGCCCTTATTAATAGTGATCCGCTTAACAATCGCTGTTCTGTGTCCATGATCGTGACGCAGAGAAGACACATGAAAACTGACAAAACATACAGTGGATTTCAGATTGGACATAATCATGTGTCGCGTCTCACTATTGGTGTGAAATAACGCTGAATCTCTTGGAATTCTATGCCTTTAGTATTAGTACATGGGTGTGCTCCTGACAGGTAATTGCGGGATACACTGATTATTACATCAATTGTAGTTAGTTTACTGTATGTTTTTGTTTTCTTAATAAAAAACAAACTATAACTTTTTAATAGCAATTACTTTGTCAATTCTGCTCAAAGTCACCCCGAGGCAAAGTAACTCATTTTTACAATATCGTATCACGTATGACATATGGTTGGATTGCAATAAGCAACAATTACCTGTCCTTAAAGCAATGTGACCAACGAAGATTGTACTTTTGTAGAAATGTGTAAATAGAAAAAGACTGTAACTTCAACTTAATTAAAATCCACTGCTTCTTATAAACATTCCCCATTAGGCATATACAAAAGGAAAAGTACATTACTTTTTAACAGTAGTTTCATTGCCAATTAATCGTGTTCTATGCATAATATAATTACAGATATAAAGACAATACATCAACAAAATAATAAGCAGACTGTTTGCACGGCACAAGTCGCAGAGATGACGTTCAGGTATTACTCATTAATCATTCATTATGCCCAATGTAATTGGATTTAGAATATTTGAATGTTATGGGCATATTTGAAGCCAGTGTAGATTACCTTTATAACTTATTATTGAGTCTCAATTAAGAAATGATTAAGTAAAGGATAATTAACCATGGCAAAGGTCCAAACCATAAAATGTATTCATTTAAAACAACACCAGTAAATACAATAGGGTGATTAATTACAATGCTCATAATAACATGAATTAATTGCTTTGTATATATATATATAATATATATATTAATAATATAATGTATACATATTTATTAGTAAGAGTAAATACATTGCTTTCTAAATATGAAAATAATAAATTTAACTGGAAAATGTTAATAACTGACAAAAAGGGAGTTAATCCAAGGAAATTTCCGATTGCCATTGGAGTCAGGAAGGAATTTTTTTCCCCTTAATAAATTTGGTGGGTTTTTTTTGCCTTCCTCTGGATCAACAGTTAGGCAGGAAATGAGGATATTGCTAGAGGGGTTGGACTGGATGGACTTACTGTATGTCTTTATTCAACCTCAATACTATACTATCTAATCGCTTTCTTCTGTAAATCCAAACCACTTAATTAAAGGGATGTCCAGCAATAAAATTAAATAAAAAAAAAAAACCTGTTAGAGAAAAGACCCAGGCCCCTGCTGCCCTGCTGCCCTGCTGCGCTTCCCTGCTCTGTATGCATTTATGTGTTTTTATAATGGATACGTTAGGAGAGAAAGCATGGACTGAATATCACATAGGAATGTCATAATAACGTTCACACTACTGCATTTTTGTGTTGGTTTTGTAATGCACTGCTAGCAGCAAGTTTAGTGCCATAACGCTCTCAATGAAAGTCTATGAGAGAGAGGAAAAAATGCATAGAAGAAAGTAAAACTTTTTTGCATTTAACACAAAATTGCATTAAAAAAACTGAAAGCTGCATAAAACACGAAGCAAAGGGATAAAAGGCATTGCTACAATACTTTAAATACCCTATCCATTTTGTCGATTTGCGCTGTGTAGTGTGAACATAGCCTAAGGCTCGTACCACGCACAATGTGCGCACCGAACCACGACACCCGACCATGACTGTACCAGCGACGGACGGCTGTTCGACCGAGATCATCCTTGTGTAGCGTTCGATCGGGGGGGCGTTTTGTGAGTTCAGTGACTTAAATCGGATTTATAATATATATGTATTGAAATAAAGAGAAAATATGAATGCTTATTTGTTAGGTAAGTAGGTGATTACATTTCTATATTAAAATGAAACAAATCTTCCTTTTCTCACATTTACCACCTGCTAAGAGAAAGTCAAAAAAGAATGGCGCACGAAATATATAGTAGATTGAATGGCAAATCTTATACAATGTTTTGGAGGGGACTTTCCTCTTTGTAGCACCAGTCGAAGATGCCCTTGAAACATTGTGCAATGCATATGATTTGAACTTAGAATTTAGATGAAATAAACTATCACCTCTGGAATGGATGAACATTAGAAGATTGAATGAGAGTAAAAGATGGAGAGTATTATTAAATGGCAGTACAACAATGGTTCCTATGCTGTATTTTGTGGCTCAAATCTAGCTTAGAAACTGTAGTAATGTGCTTAGCTGTGAAGCTCCATGTGGGGATATATGAAGAGGAGCTTCTTGTCTTGTTTCTCGGTGTGTCCCCAGATCTGTTACCTTGCATTTTATCAGGCTTCAAATTATGAGGCAGTGATAAATATTGTTTGAGCATAATCTTGGTTTAAGCAGTTACTAATATAAAATCCTGTTTGCACATTAAAGCAGGTACATTTTTAGTAATCGGCAATGCTGAGCAAACATATGTGGAAAATGCCATGGGACTGTCAAAAATACCAGTAACATCTGTTTCTAAACATTAGTGTAGGTAGTCTCAAAATAATCATTTAAAGCTGCATGATTTGCTCTATCACTAATAGAGCTCTGCAGGGTAGCACCACCACTGGCTAGTCTGTAAAACAGTCTTCACAAAATGGAGTAATACGTTCACCATTCGTTGAGTCATGCAAAAATAAGTACTGCAATCAAAGTAAGCTTTGCTGTTTCTAGGAGTAAACTCAATTAGAATAAACAAAAGTAGGCTATTAAAAAAATAGTTACAAGAGACATTAGCTAAACTAAGTATTTTTATTGGATTAAAGGGTAACTGTGGTCTTCATACAAGTGTCCTCTACAGATTTTTAAGTGGACAGTTTGGATAAAACCAGGATGTGTCTGACAGTCACATGATGTGCAATTTAAGACCCTAATCCCCCAAAAGTGATCTGAGCTGAGCTATTTAACGACCTGACAACTTTATCTGTCCATTCCTCTACCTTGTTTTCTTTTCCGGCTTTAAAAATTATTAAGAAGTTTGGGGGGCGGACTTATGATGCAGCTCTGTACGTAGTTGGTAACAACTGGGGTATGCTCAGTGCCTGTAGCAGTGGGGGTGCAGCAATGGTTGCTGGTCATGTGCTAGCTGTAAACACCACCATTTATACTGCTTTTAAACTTTGGATAGACTGCACTAGAATATGATCTGAGTCAATTTAAAGGGATGAATGTGCTCTATTTAATGAAGGGCACCTATTGGAGGACCACAGTTTACCCTTTAGTTCTTTAATAAAATATATATTTAAATATATATTTAAAGGAAAGAAGATGGCTGCAAACAAATAAAAAAGAATGATCAATGTACTTTCCCTGGCCCGTATTTCGGATTAGTGTTGTGATTCTTACATACTCACAGGCATAAAGATTTAAGTATTTTTGCAATTGCATGTATACATCACATCAGGCCCTGCCCGGAAGAGCTTACAATCTAACACATTTATTTGACGCATACAACACCAGTATGTTTTTATGATTGTGTCAAGGGTGGATTGAAAATCAGGACTCAGCACTGCAAGTGCATCAGTGCTTGCCACAGAGCCACTGTGCGCCCAAAACACTGAAACAGCTTGTCATAAAGATGACTTTAAACTCTTTCACTGTTTCTTGTCAGAATAAGGACAATGTCATAGATGGTGGAACAGACTCAGGTAAAAGTGTGGGTTTCGTGTATAGTAATGTGAATTCTGGAGCTAAAAGAAGGAATATTAGATGATCTGGCACAAGATACTCCTTGACCTAAGGAGGTTGCAGGGCTGGAATTTATATTGGAACAGCAATGAGAACAATCAGTATACTGATTTAATTCAGTGGACTATACCTAAATTGCACAGAAATACAGTATTATAGAAAGTGAAACAATTTCTTGCAGCCAGGCAATCGGCCCAGTGGAAGAGCATTTGGCCAAAAAAAAAAAACTTATACAAAAATCAGGTTCATACTACAGCAGTGTAAACAAGTTGTATTAAAAAGGGGGGGTCTAGGAGTTTTACTAATGCAGTATTGCTTTAAGGCACAAGAAAATAGAAAATCCGTTTAAATTGGAATTGTTTCAGATTTTTGAATTCACTGCTTCTGTTTGATTTAGCTGTCATAAGATATTGATGACTTATCGCCGTTTCATGGCTGACAGATGTGTAGAAATGATAATCATGGAAGACAGCTTTTTCTATACACAATCACAAAAGTGTTTCTACTCAGATTCTAAGTAGCTACTACTGCATCGCTGTCTTGTAAAAAATGTGTAATGATGAATATGTTTATGAGTGAATAGAAAAAATGTGTGCTACATTTTGTGCATGTCTTTTCTAGATGTAAAAGAAAACCACTTTCTGTTAATAACAGACTCCTTGTATATTTACCCATTATTTGTGAAAATGTCAAACTGGTGTAGGCTTGCCAGAACAATGGCAGGGTCATACATCCATATAAATAAATAGTTTGGTTTGTGGGCCAGTAGATGGATAATCACTTGTGTCTTTATCACCGAAAATATATTATGTGCATTGGTAAAAAAAAAGAGGACCCATGGGACTAGCTATATTTGCCAGAGAAGAAGAATACACAAATTTACATCAACAATTATGTTTGATATTAACATATACAGTAACATACTAATGATTTACCCATCAAGTTCAACCTTTTTACCCTACCATAAATTGTACATAAAAATGATGAAACAAGGGAGGACGAAAACAAAATGTAGTTTCAGGAGGAGGGGAAGCTCATTGAAAGGATTGAGGACTATAGTGTCCTTGGAAAGACTGAATTGCCTTAGGAATGTACAAGAGCACAAGTGTTAGAACACCTGTTTCGGGCAATGATCGTGTATGTAGTATAAATCGATCTGTGGACAAATTGGTATGTATGTATAATTTTATTTTATAAAGCCGCACGTGATACGCAGCAACTGTACATTATAAAACTTTCTTTTTAATACCCAGGATACAAACAAAGGGGATAAGTGCAAGCCCATCATATACAGATAGTAAAAAATTAACATTAGTTACATACAATTTCCTACATAGTGTTAAGAAAGCATATATATAAATGATGTATAAAGGGATATATAAGTGCAAACAGCTAAGCCTTGACAATTAGGAATGAGCGGATTCCCTTCCCGGAAGAGACTTACAATCTAAGGGGGGGGGCCAACTACAGTTTAACAAATGAGGGGATGGGTCAAATGCTTAAAAGGCGGATTGTCTTCGCAACCCCCTCCTTTAAAAGTACCAGGGTGAGGACCTAAACGATTAGAAACTACATCCAGGGAAGAAGAAGTCCCATAATACCCTTAGAGAGTGCTAATCGCTGAACCAATGTTTTGCCCAGGCTTCACCAATAGGAAGACAGGCTTTTTAAACAGCATGTCCTCAAATTGGTTTAGCTACACAGACTGAAGGATTGAAGCAGGGGAACAGTTGCACTGGGGAGCGGAAATTTCTACAGGTGAATACAGGATTAGAAAACTGAAGAGTCAGGACTAGTAGTTTAGGAGTTTTACCCCCCGAGAATGTTGTGATATGTGTGGTCTCAATAAATTAAGTTTATTTAAACTTTGGAGTGTTCCCTCGCTTTTTGCTGTCTGTTGATTACCAAATATCCAGTAAGGGTTGGATTACCTAGGGGCGAGCCACCACGTGGGGACGCGTGCAGGGATCTCATCGTGAGTGTGCTAGCAGTTTAGGTCTTAGCCCAAATTAATAGGAACGGTGGTGAGGTGAGTATATGTCCTGTAAGTCATGGCTATGTAGGCTTTTTTAATATTTAGGCTGTATTAAAGGACACATACTGAAAAATGTTTCCTTTAACTCTAATTGAATTACATGTACAAGTAGCATGGAATTATGTTTCCGTTATGGTAAATTAAAAATAAAACCTATTTTCGGTATATATAGATGCCACTTTAATATTAGGGATTCATTATCACATGTAATATTTTAATTCACTGTGAAAACTAGTTTAATTAAAATAATTTGGTAAACACTGTTCTTTTACTTTTGTTTCCTAAGGGAATACAAGGAGAAATGCCATTCGTTTGATGGCACCTTTCATGCAAAAGCAATTGGCAAAGCATACCCAGGGTGTTCTTGGTAACGTGATGATGTTATTATCAACACCAATCTTTAAATTAAATAAGTGCTCATATGATTTAATAGATGATATGGCTGTTTATAGGATGTGAGGTTAAGCAACAGATTAGATTAGTTTAAGGATAAATTAAGGGAAATTTTGTTGATTCATCTATGCGGTTAATTTTGCTAGTGTTGTGTCCGCATTAATTATTTGATTTATGCATATAACCAATGTTGTAAGTGTCCTGCTGGCTTATAGTATTCAGAAACAGATTCTAATCACCCTAGAAAATAAATAGAAGGCAGTATTGTTTTTATCTCTTACTGCACTTTAGGGACGCAAGTGGTTGTGCTGTATTAACTCAGTTATTTCCCAAACTTAAGAATAAGAACCATTTGCAATTTTTTTGTATATGTTAGATGCATCTGATTGTCTCAAAACAAATTTAGCAGTGAATATGGATTAACAAAAAACATGATGCTGTCTGGCAATAATAGAAAGATAATCAAGCACATTCCTAGGGCCGCATTACAATTCTCATTATCTTCACACTGCATACACATAAACAAGGGGTTTTTAGTACACATTACAGTGATTCACATGAACAAAAGGCCTCAACCACACATCAACGGTTAACCCCAACCTGGAACTCTTTGGGACAGTGTTAAGCCACCCTAGAAAGAGATATAGTGTGGGCCCTTTTAATTGTGTTTTTGGTAAATCTCCAGTGTGGGTTCTTTGCACACACATCATATAAGTTTATGTTGATTCCTCACATTTTACATACAGATTGTTGGGACCCAACATCAAACAATTGAAAAAGTCAATCCAATATTTCTGTGATAAGATCAATTTTTTGTACTGTGGTGCAGGGAGTCCTTTCCCCCCTTCCTCTCTCCCTTCTAAAAACCTCCCTGGATGCCCTTCTCTAGCATAAATATTTTTGACATAATGTTGGCCTACTTTCCCACCCCCAACCGGTATATTAGTTTTAAAAAGAATCATTACTTTACTTAAGCTCCATAGATACACAGCATTCTACTATGCCGGCGAGCCACGGCTGCGATTGGCTGCCTCTCAGCAGTCAGTCAAAGCCGCCAGCTGCCGTCCAGATCAGAAGCACTGGAGCTGTAAGTTGTATTGCGATTTTTTTTAACACATCCAATATGACGGTTGGGGGTGGGGAAGGAGGATGGCCACATTACTGGTATATAAAAACCCTTTAAGTACTCACCAATATTGTTATGGTGATAACAATATAATATACAAAAATCAGACAAGGAATAACGTGGAATAAGCACAATAAATTATAATACTAAAATAATATAAGATTATAGTTAAAGCCTTACAGAATGAGAAAACAATGTCTGTTCAGAAAAGCTACAGTTCCACACTGTAATGTAATGTTTTGGGTAATGCGGAATCTTCCTTCCAGATAAATTACCCAATCCCACCACTTGCACACCTACCATTTGTTGGATGCAAGCAGTAGACTCAACAGGCAGGGTGTGTTCCAAGGACTAGGATGCAAGGATTTAGCACAATTGAATCATAAGGGCAGGTACAAATAAACGAATTAATTGGTTGCCGAAAATAGTAGTATACATTCAAGGTTATCAAAATGAACGATTACATTCGAGGTTACCAAAAGTGGAAGAGGCTACATTGAGGGCTTAGCAAAAACTAATATACTCGAGGGTTACTTGAAGTCAAAAGATACATTCAAGGGTAGCGGAAAACAAAGCGATACATTAGAGGTTTTAGAGAACAATACATTCAAAGAGTTGGCGAGAAACGAACATAAGTACCATTCAAGGTTATTGGAAAACAAACAATACATTCGAGGGTTACGAAAAACAAAAATACATTCAGGGTTAGCGAATGATCCATTCGAGGGTTATCAAAAATGACACAGTACATTTCGAGGGTTATTTAAAAGAACAATACATTCGAGGGTTAAGCAAACTATGGCATTCGAGGGTTAGTGAAAAAAAACATGAACCATTACATTCGAGGGTTATCTATAAAACCAACGATTACATTCGAGGGTTAGCGAAAAGAACATTACATTCAAGGGTACTAATGACTAGGTTTACGCATAACAAATAGGTTTCGAATGGAAAATCAAACAGTCGGCGGAACTTTCAAAACGTTCGTCCCAAACTCAGGATTCGGTCAAGTTGGGTCCTGACTAGTTTTAATATTAGTAAGTAAAAGAGTAACATATTTACTTGAAATTAAAGATGTACTTCTTAACTCTACCTGGCAATACACTGTCATTCTTGGATAATTGTCTTCTTAACGGTATCTTCCCAACAGTTCCCGGTAATTCGAAATATCGTTGTAATGTCACATAATCAAGGAGGAGTGTATTGTAAAGAAAGCAAACCTTAAGAAAAATGTTATTGGGGGACAAAAGAAGACGAAAAAACAGGACCCGTGCATGGCTATGGCCTTTATTAAGTTGTCAAAATGAAAAGGCTTGAAATGCAATATACTTGTTTTATTCATCAACTTAAGCTTTAAAAATACACGTGTGTGTGATGTTTGCTAACAAGGTAAGTTGTTTATGCTTCAGACATTATGGGATTGTGTGAGTAATAATAGCCATAGTGAAAGAAAAAAGATGCACAAGTTAAACATGTTTTTACTTAGCTGAGTACTGTAATGATTGGATTGACTTACTTTAAAGGATTTATTTGTATTTTTAATGTTGCTAATTAAATTCTCTCAATATTAAGGCCTTGTACAAGCACTAGGTCCTGCACAAGATAATTTTTGGCAAGTGAACAATTGTAATTGTTTAGACTTGTTTGTTGTTTAAACAATGGTCTTCGGTCTTTGCACATCAAACAAAAATCTTTTTAGGAGCCCTTTCCTTTTTTTTTTATGTGTGCTTGGGTAATAGAGATCTTTTTATACACTGTATGCAGTGAAATGAGTACCCTTTTTTGTTATTTAGTATATAAAGCTTACACATTACAGTTATCTAAAAACAGGAACAGGGAATTGTATATTTTAATAATCATGTATCCAATATTATAATACACAGAGTTGCAGCCTGTTAATAACCGGTGCTAGACAGAGGAGTCTCTCTCTCTCTCTTCTTCCGCACTCCCCAACTCCCCCGGGGAGTTGGAAGTGAGAGGAGAGGATGTACTTGTCCGTGTCAGGGAGCATGGATTTCATCTCTGCCTCAGCAGGTTCTCAAGAGGTGGAAGAAGATGAGACGACCATACCTCCGGCCTCTCTATCGTAGTTCGGTCAGTGGATGGATTCAATCTCTACTCGTTGGATGATAGACATAGCAGCAGAGACTCATTCTATCACGTCCATGGGCAGATGCAAAAATGACCACACAGGACGCCACATTAGGGCTTTTATTATATTAGGATTAGGGAAAACTATATCTACGAAGAGGTCGACCATGCACACCCAATATCTTTAGGGTGGCCTTGTTATGGGACCACTATACTATTTCATAGAATAAATTCTCACATAGATGAAAAAAACAGGTATTCCATGGATGCACACCTTGATAAATATCGATTTATTTTGACATTGCAACACAATATGTCAGGATAACGGCAGTCCCCTGAGGTTACAAAATCCAACATACTCCTACTTACAAAACAGAGCAAATGAAGAGGCACAAGGGCAAATATTACAGCATGGGGGTCTAGAGAGGCGTAAGCCAGAAGGGGTTATTTCCGCACTATGATGATGGTTGGGAATGGTCTAATCTTGAGTAGGGTGGCTGCCACTGCAGTTGATCCCTGAATTATAAAATATTTAAAAGTTCTGATGCCTTGGGGATATGGGTAGGGGAAGGGTTTAAAACAAAACAAAAAGTATAAAACAAAAAAATTATTGATTGTAACTATTTTTTACTTTGTTGTTTCAACCCTTCCTCCGTACTCATTACCCCAAGCGCAAGCAAGATACTTTTCAAGATTTTAAGCAATTCTGCCCACCCATGAGGAAAGGTATCGATTATTGTGTTGATTATTTTGCAGAGTCTTGGGTTTTGTTTGTTCTATTAATCTCTATTTTCATGATTTGTTATTCCTAAGGTAAAGTTTTGGCTCTTCTGTCGTTCTCAGTAATCAGTGTGTCTAGAATATTACTGCTAGGAGACTAGGATTTGGGATCATGGCAGGGAGGGAAGGTTTCATTCACAGTGCATTCTCTATCAACAACGTTACTAGAAATAACATTTTATTAACAACAGTTCAATTCTGGAGACCACTCCATTCTCCTTAACTTTCTAGTCATCTGAGCAACAGATTCGAAGAAAAACAAGTAATAATTAAACCCTACCAAAGTGACGTCACAGGCAGGGGCTGGGTCTTGTGGTACCTGCGCGAGATCCTTATAGGAGAGAGAAAGATTTTGTGCGCCAGGAAACTACTCGTCCGTTGGAGCCGTGGAAGTTCCCACCCACCCATACCTACCCATTTCCCTTTAGTGCTAGGGCACATCCCTGAGGGCTTAGAAAGATCCCAAGAGTAGGCGGCATAGGAGGGTTAAGATAGATATACATTAGATGTTGATATGTTGTCACTGGAAGTTATAATATGTTATTTAAAGTTTTATAACGTCATGTTTAAATTGTTTTATTTGATTAAAAGATGCTGCGGCCTTTTCCCTCCAAGAAAGTGTGGTGTGTGATTACTGGGTTTGTAAATTAGGGGTTTGCGGGGTCACAGAATCGACTGTCCCATGTCATGTGCTGATATTTGGCTCAGCATAAAGGTCACTTTTGTTTAAACTCCCATTTTTTTTGTACAAGCTGATGGTAGATGTTAATACAGTATACATGTTTATTGATGCTGACAGTTTAACCTCTTCACATGTGCCTGGACTCTGTAAATATTAACCTAGCAAAAAATAAAGAAGAAGAGAAAAGTCTGATCTGTTTATCCAGATATTTTAGCCTGAAGGAATTGGCCTCAAGCTGCTCTGTAAACCATATAAAGTAGTAAAGTGGAATATTACATAATAGGGCATAATACCGTTATCACTTATATGCTTCCCACACTGGCTGTGTGTGTGTGTATATATATATATATATTATATATATATATAATTATATAATATAAAAATGAAGATAGGAAACGAGGCACACTCCGCTTGTAGAACAACGGCCCGGGTGCTATCCGTACTGGTTCCAGATATAGAGAAATAAGATGCGGTCGGAGCACCCTGGGTCTGTTAAATATATTTATTGAAACAATTCCACGCCATAACGCGTTTCGGCGCCATATTGGCGTCAGGACGGCCAATATTTATTAAACAAGAAAAGGTAGCCTGGTACACCTACGCGTTTCAGCCCGGAACTGACGGGCTGAAACGCGTAGGTGTACCAGGCCTACCTTTTCTTGTTTAATAAATTGTTGATTTACCCGTGGAGTGCTCCGAATTCTTTTGAAATATTTTATCCGCTACTGGAGCACCCCGGTGGATGCCTATTTGACGGAGTGCGGGAGAAGTCTCTTCTTTATAAACATATATATATGTATATATACACACATTAACCACATTAATTTTCTCATCTTAAAAAGGGAATAAGAGAATAAAATCTTCATCTGCTACTATTAGTACTTCAAGACATCCCTTAAGACTTGAAGAAAAGAAGTTTAGTGTTTAGTTGGAAAAGGGTTTTTTTGACTGTGAGAACGGTAAAGCTATGGAACTTCCAGTGGAAGTTGTGATGACAGGTTCATTGGACAGTTTAAAAAAAAAGCTGGATGAGTTTCTGCAAACAAGGAATGTTGCAAGTTACTGGTATTGATTCATAAAGTAGAGTTGATCCAGGGATATTTCCGATTGCCACTTGGAGTCAGGAAGGAATTTTTTTCCCTTCATAAATTTGGGGGGGTTTGCCTTAATTTGGATCAACAGTTAGGCAGAAAATAAGGGTATTGCTGAGTAGTAAACTAGTTGTACCCGGATATAGTATTTGTTACGTGCAGGTGTGTATTTGGCTTAGATGGAAGGGACAGAGGAAAAGAAAGTGTAAAGTTGGTAATGTACATAATCAGGGTTATTCAATAAAAGTTCTTATCATTTAAAATAGTGCTAATTTTGCCCCAACCAATCAGATGTTAGCTTTCAAATGTTAAATAATATCTGATTGGTTGGGGCAAAATTAGCACTATTTTAAATGATAAGAACAGTTACCACCTCGGCTACCCCGCATCGACCGATCGTGCGGTCCTGTCACGATCGGACGAGGTTTTCCACCATGTCCGATTGTCCTTTCAATAATCAAGTTCAGTGAAATCCCGCCAGGTAGATTGTGAGGTGCACTCCCTGTAGCCTGTGCCACATCAGGATGTATCAAATAGAATTTTATTACAACAATTCCATTTATTAAGTGCTCAACCCACAAACCAGGTACACAACGTTTCGGGGGGTCCAACCCCCTTCCTCAGGGGAAGGGGGTTGGACCCCCCGAAACGTTGTACCTGGTTTGTGGGTTGAGCACTTAACAAATGGAATTGTTGTAATAATATTCTATTTGAGTGTGCTTCCTACGAATAATAATAGAACCGATCGTCCTTTTGTCCGATTTGGAAGAACGTCATCGGACATGGAGCATTCGGATGCGATAATTTCGGTCCGATCGACCGATACACTGAACTATCATCGATCGGACCGAAATATCTCATCGTGTGTACTCAGCTTAAGAATAGTAGGAAGTAAATTAAGATGCAGGTCTGGAACACAACTGTTTTGAACCTGATTAATGCTTTGCTATTCAAGGCTCCTTAAATATTTCAAGATGCAAATTTGACTCAATAGGCTTTTTCAGCTGGAATCCTATTAGCAGACCTTCTGTGAATATGCCTTCCCTTCCTTTGTTTAATATCCTAACAATGTCCAGTTGATTAACCACAAAGCGTTGAAGTGATTGTTTTGTAGTTATTTTATAATTTGTTTCTCTAAAATTAAATAGGAGCACGAATTGTCAAATATTCTTTACTTTAACGTGCATCATTATTCTTCCTAAGGGAAATGTTGATGTATCACTATTTAGTATGATACCGTAAAGAGAAATATTGGAGTGGGGAAAATACAAATTTATTTGCAGAAAATTGTTGTTTTCCTTTTTATTTTTTATGTTAATCTTTTTGCAAGGTGATTCTGACAGTGATAAAGGACAGTGAGTTTTTAATTCTGTGGTCTGACTGGTTCTTTTGTAAATAATAGCATTACATGATAAATAACAAAAATAATAATTAAAGGGTTAATTGCCTTTAAAATGAAAGGTGGTCGAGAAATTCAAAAGTTTTCTTCATTGCATAATTTCACCATTTGTAAAGATTGTTCATTTCTTAGTGACAGCTATTTATGTGAATTTATAGGATCACGCAAAAATGAAATCCATTGTAATATATAAGTAACATGTTTATAAGTAGAATATTTGGAAGCTTATTAAGACTGTGTAACATGGTTCTAATTTCAGCTAGCCTGATTTAGCGGAGCAGCAAACTTTAGTAAATTGGGCTGAAATATTGGCAGTTATTTTCTACCACGATGGGCCAATATCTTTCTAACATTTGTCCAAATTGGTCAAACCTTTTAATGGCCAGGCTGGTAAAGTTCTGTTGATGGCTGATAGTGTACACTTCAGTGGACCTCATTATTGATTATGATATACATCAATCTTGCTTTCCTTGCATTTCAACCAGCAATATTTCAAACCTGCTGACCGGTCAATTGCAGTGATTGGTTGATAAAGATGAACTGTAGAATGTTGTCCCTAATAAAATAAACAGTGATGGATTACAAATAATAGATCACATGCTAAAGAAGCTACAAGCATCATCGCTACATCATAACATCTTAATGAACTGTCCACCCCTCTATGCAAAAATCAGTATCTTGTCAAAAAATTGTCAAAACCTAGACTTCGTTGTGTTACTGACCTTTAATTCTGCTCCCAGCAAGAATTTTATACTTACAAGCTTCGCGATCCACCGCCACTTCCGGTCTCCACGCGGCTACTGTGTTCATTTTCGTTCCCTAACAGCTGCAGTGGAGACTGCTCCAGGAATGGCAGTCAGTGATTGGCCGTGACATCACTGTCATGGCCGACTCCTTACCCGGAAGTAAAGAGGAGATTGCAGAGCCACAACAGTGGATCGCGTAGCTAGTGTAACATCCCTTGCTGGAGGCAAATTAAAGGCGTATACAAAACGAAGTCCTTTAATAATATTTAAATCTAGCCACAAGCCTGAAAATATTTTTTTGTTTCTCCTAAGCCCATAGGTAAAGAAAGAACAGAGAAAGTTTGCTGATCTGTAACTAGCTTCAGAAAAGATAGATTTTTGTGTGTGTATCTGTGTGTGTGTATGGTATGGTGACCACCATTACCCTTTAAGTGGTATTTCAGGAAATGTGTGTCACAATGCAAAAAAAACTTGTAATCCCTTTGCACTTGTTCACAGTTAAAATGGAGATTGAACATAAAATGCAACCTTTATGGTCTTTAAGCAATGTAGACACTATAAAGACTGTATAAACATAATGAGGCAGCAGCTAAGTTATCAAAAATAGAACAAAAAAGAAACTTAAATAAAAATGAGAAACACAACAATCATTTGCTAAATAAAAAGTATCTGACAGTTGAACAACTAATTTGGGTCCTTAAAATGGTAATATGTTATTTACAGAGAATATTCAAATGAAAATTTACTAACTTGTTTGTACGGAGTGCATCTCTGCATCCCCTTTTATATATATATATATTATATATATATATTATATATATATATAATATATATATATATATATATAATTTATTTTTATTACAATTTTGGTCATTGTTCTAAAAAATAATGAATGGTTGGGGCAAAATTAGCACTATTTTAAATGATAAGAACTTTTATTGAATCTCCCTGAATGTTTTTAAAGGGTATGTGTTGGGCCCACCCCCAACTGCCGATTTAGATTTAAAAAAAAAAAAGCCCCAGAAAGAAAATTACATACCTTCTTTCCCACAGCGCTCTGTTCCCGGCTCTCTGCTAGATGGAAGCTGCAGAGAGGGGCGGAACTGGCAGCCGCATCTGTGATTGGCTGTCCGGCAGTCAATCACAGACACAGCAGCTGGCTATGCACACAGCCGAGGGAACAAAGGTCTGTAAGTATGTTTCAAAGGCTTATTTTAAAAATCTTAATCGGCAGTTGGGGGTGGACTAGGGTGCCCTACACATAGTAATTAGCTTTTAATGGTAGTGCACCAAGCAGCCAAAGGGATCAGGAGGGGGGCTCTCCTGCTTGGGCCAGAAACCTCTCAGAGGACAAGGAAGCTGCAGGGACCAGATGAATATTAGATCCTAAGCAATAAAGCAAGGTTTGTACCATGTACATCTGGTCCCTGCAGCTTCCTTGTCCTCTGAGAGGTTTCTGGCCCAAGCAGGAGAGCCCCCCTCCTGATCCCTTTGGCTGCTTGGTGCACTACCATTAAAGCTAATTACTATGTGTAGGGCACCCTAGTCCACCCCCAACTGCCGATTAAGATTTTTAAAATAAGCCTTTGAAACATACTTACAGACCTTTGTTCCCTCGGCTGTGTGCAAGCCAGCTGCTGTGTCTGTGATTGACTGCCGGACAGCCAATCACAGATGCGGCTGCCAGTTCCGCCCCTCTCTGCAGCTTCCATCTAGCAGAGAGCCGGGAACAGAGCGCGTGGAAAGAAGGTATTATTTTCTTTCTGGGGCTTTTTTTTTTTAAATCTAAATCGGCAGTTGGGGGTGGGCCCAACACATACCCTTTAAAACATTCAGGGAGATTCAATAAAAGTTCTTATCATTTAAAATAGTGCTAATTTTGCCCCAACCAATCAGATATTATTTACATTTGAAGCTAACATCTGATTGGTTGGGGCAAAATTAGCACCATTTTAAATGATAAGAACTTTTATTGAAATACCCTGATTATGTACATTACCAACTTTACACTTTCTTTTCCTCTGTCCCTTCCATCTAAGCCAAATAACACCCGACGTAACAAATACTATATCCGGGTACAACTAGTTTACTACTCACAATACCCTTATTTTCTGCCTAACTGTTGATCCAAATTAAGGCAAACCCCCCCAATTTATGAAGGGAAAAAAATTCCTTCCTGACTCCAAGTGGCAATCGGAAATATCCCTGGATCAACTCTACTTTATGAATCAATACCATAACTTGCAACTTCCTTGTTTGCAGAAACTCATCCAGCTTTTTTTTAAAACTGTCCATGAACCTGTCATCACAACTTCCACTGGAAGTTCCATAGCTTTACCGTTCTCACAGTCAAAAAAACCCTTTTCCAAAAACACTAAACTTCTTTTCTTCAAGTCTTAAGGGATGTCTTGAAGTACTAATAGTAGCAGATGAAATTTTATTCTCTTATTCCCTTTTTAAGATGAGAAAATTAATGTGGTTAATGTGTGTATATATACATATTATATGTTTTATAAGAAGAGACTTCTCCCGCACTCCGTCAAATAGGCTCCACGGGTGCTCCAGTAGCGGATAAAATATTTCAAAAGAATTCGGAGCACTCCACGGGTAAATCAACAATTTATTAAACAAGAAAAGGTAGGCCTGGTACACCTACGCGTTTCAGCCCGTCAGTTCCGGCTGAAACGCGTAGGTGTACCAGGCCTACCTTTTCTTGTTTAATAAATATTGGCCGTCCTGACGGCCAATATGGCGGCCGAAACGCGTTGATGGCGTGGATTGTTTCAATAAATATATTTAACAGACCCAGGAGTGCTCCGACCGCATCTTATTTCTTCTATATCTGGAACCAGTACGGATAGCACCCGGGCCGTTGTTCTACATAGCGGGTGTGCCTCGTTTCCTATCTTCTTTTATATATATAATATATATTATATATATATATATATATTATTATACACACACACACAGCCAGTGGTGGAAGCATATAGTGATACGGTATTATGCCCTATTATGTAATATTCCACTTTACTACTTTATATGGTTTACAGAGCGCTTGAGGCCAATTCCTTCAGGCTAAAATATCTGGATAAACAGATCAGACTTTTTCTCTCTTCTTTATTTTTTGCTAGGTTATATTTACAGAGTCCAGGCACATGTGAAGAGGTTAAACTGTCAGCATCAATAAACATGTATACTGTAACATCTACCATCAGCTTGTACAAAAAAAATGGGAGTTTAAACAAAAGTGACCTTATGCTGAGCCAAATATCAGCACATGACATGGCAGTCGATTCTGTGACCCCGCAACCCCCTAATTTACAAACCCAGTAATCCACACCCACACTTTCTTGGAGGGAAAAGGCCGCAGCATCTTTTAATCAATAAACAATTTAAACATGACGTTATAAAACTTTAAATAACATATTATAACTCCAGTGACACATATCAATCTAATGTATATCTATCTTAACCCTCCTATGCCGCCTACTCTTGGGATCTTTCTACGCCCTCAGGGATGTGCCCTAGCACTAAAGGGAAATGGGTAGGTATGGGTGGGTGGAACTTCCACGGCTCCAACGGCGAGTAGTTTCCTGGCGCACAAAATCTTTCTCTCTCCTATAAGGATCTCGCGCAGGTACCACAAGACCCAGCCCTGCCTGTGACGTCACACCTGCGACCTTGGACGCGCTCCCCCCGGCAACCCTGCTGCATAACCCACACCGGTACCCCATGAAGGGGAGGGAAAGTCCGCTGCACCGACCTCTGCTACCCCCTGTGAAGGGGAGGGAAAGGTATGTGGCCATAGGGGCATTAACCTTATACTGCTGGGTCCCTGGTCCTGGCCCATGTCAGGGCACATTACCCAGCACTCTGGCTGTTTCATTTTGCACCATTAATCGGTGTCTCAGAAAACGATAAGCTATCACTCATTCTAGCAGGCAACAATGACAATTAGTAAAAGACATGAACATCTGACACCCAGGGTAATAAAACATTGTTTTAATTGTGGAATTCTAATAAGGAACAGAGACTTCTGGGTAATTTTCATATTTTTGTTTTTACAGCATTCCAAAAGCTAAATGCAAAACCAGAGAGCCAACTACAGACCGGTTTCAGCTTGATCAAGCCATCATCAGTGTACGCAGGCCTCTGGACTTGTGCTGTGAAGTGCCTATAGACAGATGTCATTAATAAATTAAATAAGATAGGGAGAGAATTGGAATTACAGCTCCCAGAAGTCTCCCTTCCTTATTTGCATATTATAAGGGAATTGTTATACCTTATACTTTTCCATATTATTATCTTACTTCATTTATTAAAGAAATTCTATGCACAACGGGGATTTTAGGCTTCAATAACGACACATATATACATAGTCCAATTCTATTCTCCCTGCAGACTGACTATGTTCTTCTTTCAGAGAAGAAATCTAAATATGCTTTATCAAGGATTAACAACATAAAACTGCATTTTACTATTCAGTTTCATTGAATTTTACATTTAGTTGTGCATTTTAATTGGCATATTATAAGCCTTTTGCAGTCAGCTGTTTTTATGCTAGTTTACTGGAACATTTCTCCCTTAAGCAGCACTGATGAATGCAGAGATGTCTAACCTGTGGCCCTCCATGTTTTTTTTCAAACTACAACTCCCAGCATTCCCTATTTACTACTGCAAAGTTATATTAATTTACTTTTGGTTTAAGCTGCCCTGCTTAATATTAACTTAGGGCTAGGCCACACTGCCGAATTCTCATGAGCTAACGATCGTTAACCATGAAATCGCATCGCAGTGCATGTCAATGTGATATGTTTTCAGAGCGCATCCGCTCAAATTTTTTTTTGAATCGCATGCACACTAATTACACAGAATTGAGGATGTTGCAACAAAACCAGACGGTAACCGCATAAAATGCGTGCCAATGTGCGCAAGCTTTTCACGCACATTGCTGTTTGTCACAGTGTGGCCTCAGCCTTAAAGCTCATGAAAGTTGTTCTATTGTAAATGCAATATTATCTGTTGACTTTCTGACGGTAGGAGGGCCCGTCACAAGCCCACAACATCCGCGAGTAGCTGTTTTTTAAAAGACCGGAACTGGAAGTTCTCCAGTCTTTAAACATTTGATTGCACGTATGTTTCCTTCATTCGGAGGGGGGTGGGTCAGGGATCGTAGCAGACTATCTTTAATTTAACTTCTACTAGAATGCTTTTTAATTCTCAAATTATCTATCATGTGTGCATTTAACCATTGTTGAACACATCTACAGAACATCTTAATCTATAATTGAATACAACTCCAATTTGTGTTGCTGCATGCCTTCAATACAGGACACATTTTGTTTAGGAGCAGTATCCCCTCCCTCTTTTAACAACTCCCACTTCCATCCACCCTGACTTTTTCCCCACAAACCAATTGTCAAGCCTGCACACAGCATACAGCATTCCAACTTTCAAAACTCTGTCATCATTCCAGCTACAGTAAAACTCACAGAAGAATAGTTTTTGAGAGGAAGGAACTTGATCGACAGCTGAAATATAAGAAGTTTTAGATTGGATATCTAAAGAAATAGGGGGCAGATCAACAAAAAAATTATACAGTGGTGTATCTATTGTATTCAATTAGATCAACTGGACTTTAAGTTTAGTTTTTGAAGATGTTTCGCTAGTCATCTGACTGGCTTTCTCAATTCAGAATGACTTGTACCAGAATCTGTGGCAATTATGTACCCTGGAAAATCCCAATTAGCATATCACAGCCAGATGTTAAAGGGGTGATTGCATAGTGGCTAAGAGGTGTTATAGGAACGCCCAGGGTAAGGTGTGAAAACAGCATTGTACATGGCAGACAGTTGGTGTCTACCACCACCTCTATTTAGGCTTGGTTTCTTTATTTTCACAAAATGGCCTCCTTAACACCTCTCTTGAACCATTCATGTTCCTTTGCCAAGCCTAAATAGAGGTGGGGGGGGGGGTTGACACCAACTGTCTGCCATGTAAAATGGCATGAATATTAGATCCTAAGCAATAAAGCAAGGTTTGTACCATGTACAGCACATTGTACATGGCAGACAGTTGGTGTCAACGATCCCTGACCCACCCCCCTCCGAATGAAGGAAACATACGTGCAATCAAATGTTTAAAGACTGGAGAACTTCCAGTTCCGGTCTTTTAAAAAACAGCTATCGCGGATGTTGTGGGCTTGTGACGGGCCCTCCTACCGTCAGAAAGGTCAACAGATAATATTGCATTTACAATAGAACAACTTTCATGAGCTTTAAGGCTGGAGGCCACACTGTGACAAACAGCAATGTGCGTGAAAAGCTTGCGCACATTGGCACGCATTTTATGCGGTTACCGTCTGGTTTTGTTGCAACATCCTCAATTCTGTGTAATTAGTGTGCATGCGATTCAAAAAAAAATTTGAGCGGATGCGCTCTGAAAACATATCACATTGACATGCACTGCGATGCGATTTCATGGTTAACGATCGTTAGCTCATGAGAATTCGGCAGTGTGGCCTAGCCCTAAGTTAATATTAAGCAGGGCAGCTTAAACCAAAAGTAAATTAATATAACTTTGCAGTAGTAAATAGGGAATGCTGGGAGTTGTAGTTTGAAAAAAACATGGAGGGCCACAGGTTAGACATCTCTGCATTCATCAGTGCTGCTTAAGGGAGAAATGTTCCAGTAAACTAGCATAAAAACAGCTGACTGCCAAAAGGCTTATAATATGCCAATTAAAATGCACAACTAAATGTAAAATTCAATGAAACTGAATAGTAAAATGCAGTTTTATGTTGTTAATCCTTGATAAAGCATATTTAGATTTCTTCTCTGAAAGAAGAACATAGTCAGTCTGCAGGGAGAATAGAATTGGACTATGTATATATGTGTCGTTATTGAAGCCTAAAATCCCCGTTGTGCATAGAATTTCTTTAATAAATGAAGTAAGATAATAATATGGAAAAGTATAAGGTATAACAATTCCCTTATAATATGCAAATAAGGAAGGGAGACTTCTGGGAGCTGTAATTCCAATTCTCTCCCTATCTTATTTAATTTATTAATGACATCTGTCTATAGGCACTTCACAGCACAAGTCCAGAGGCCTGCGTACACTGATGATGGCTTGATCAAGCTGAAACCGGTCTGTAGTTGGCTCTCTGGTTTTGCATTTAGCTTTTGGAATGCTGTAAAAACAAAAATATGAAAATTACCCAGAAGTCTCTGTTCCTTATTAGAATTCCACAATTAAAACAATGTTTTATTACCCTGGGTGTCAGATGTTCATGTCTTTTACTAATTGTCATTGTTGCCTGCTAGAATGAGTGATAGCTTATCGTTTTCTGAGACACCGATTAATGGTGCAAAATGAAACAGCCAGAGTGCTGGGTAATGTGCCCTGACATGGGCCAGGACCAGGGACCCAGCAGTATAAGGTTAATGCCCCTATGGCCACATACCTTTCCCTCCCCTTCACAGGGGGTAGCAGAGGTCGGTGCAGCGGACTTTCCCTCCCCTTCATGGGGTACCGGTGTGGGGTTATGCAGCAGGGTTGCCGGGGGGAGCGCGTCCAAGGTCGCAGGTGTGACGTCACAGGCAGGGCTGGGTCTTGTGGTACCTGCGCGAGATCCTTATAGGAGAGAGAAAGATTTTGTGCGCCAGGAAACTACTCGGCCGTTGGAGCCGTGGAAGTTCCACCCACCCATACCTACCCATTTCCCTTTAGTGCTAGGGCACATCCCTGAGGGCGTAGAAAGATCCCAAGAGTAGGCGGCATAGGAGGGTTAAGATAGATATACATTAGATGATATGTGTCACTGGAGTTATAATATGTTATTTAAAGTTTTATAACGTCATGTTTAAATTGTTTATTGATTAAAAGATGCTGCGGCCTTTTCCCTCCAAGAAAGTGTGGTGTGTGGATTACTGGGTTTGTAAATTAGGGGGTTGCGGGGTCACAGAATCGACTGCCATGTCATGTGCTGATATTTGGCTCAGCATAAGGTCACTTTTGTTTAAACTCCCATTTTTTTTGTACAAGCTGATGGTAGATGTTACAGTATACATGTTTATTGATGCTGACAGTTTAACCTCTTCACATGTGCCTGGACTCTGTAAATATAACCTAGCAAAAAATAAAGAAGAGAGAAAAAGTCTGATCTGTTTATCCAGATATTTTAGCCTGAAGGAATTGGCCTCAAGCGCTCTGTAAACCATATAAAGTAGTAAAGTGGAATATTACATAATAGGGCATAATACCGTATCACTATATGCTTCCACCACTGGCTGTGTGTGTGTGTATATATAATATATATATATATATATAATATATATTATATATATAAAAGAAGATAGGAAACGAGGCACACCCGCTATGTAGAACAACGGCCCGGGTGCTATCCGTACTGGTTCCAGATATAGAAGAAATAAGATGCGGTCGGAGCACTCCTGGGTCTGTTAAATATATTTATTGAAACAATCCACGCCATCAACGCGTTTCGGCCGCCATATTGGCCGTCAGGACGGCCAATATTTATTAAACAAGAAAAGGTAGGCCTGGTACACCTACGCGTTTCAGCCGGAACTGACGGGCTGAAACGCGTAGGTGTACCAGGCCTACCTTTTCTTGTTTAATAAATTGTTGATTTACCCGTGGAGTGCTCCGAATTCTTTTGAAATATTTTATCCGCTACTGGAGCACCCGTGGAGCCTATTTGACGGAGTGCGGGAGAAGTCCTTCTTATAAAACATATAATATGTATATATACACACATTAACCACATTAATTTTCTCATCTTAAAAAGGGAATAAGAGAATAAAATTTCATCTGCTACTATTAGTACTTCAAGACATCCCTTAAGACTTGAAGAAAAGAAGTTTAGTGTTTTTGGAAAAGGGTTTTTTTGACTGTGAGAACGGTAAAGCTATGGAACTTCCAGTGGAAGTTGTGATGACAGGTTCATGGACAGTTTTAAAAAAAAGCTGGATGAGTTTCTGCAAACAAGGAAGTTGCAAGTTATGGTATTGATTCATAAAGTAGAGTTGATCCAGGGATATTTCCGATTGCCACTTGGAGTCAGGAAGGAATTTTTTTCCCTTCATAAATTGGGGGGGTTTGCCTTAATTTGGATCAACAGTTAGGCAGAAAATAAGGGTATTGTGAGTAGTAAACTAGTTGTACCCGGATATAGTATTTGTTACGTCGGGTGTTATTTGGCTTAGATGGAAGGGACAGAGGAAAAGAAAGTGTAAAGTTGGTAATGTACATAATCAGGGTATTTCAATAAAAGTTCTTATCATTTAAAATGGTGCTAATTTTGCCCCAACCAATCAGATGTTAGCTTCAAATGTAAATAATATCTGATTGGTTGGGGCAAAATTAGCACTATTTTAAATGATAAGAACTTTTATTGAATCTCCCTGAATGTTTTAAAGGGTATGTGTTGGGCCCACCCCCAACTGCCGATTTAGATTTAAAAAAAAAAAGCCCCAGAAAGAAAATAATACCTTCTTTCCACGCGCTCTGTTCCCGGCTCTCTGCTAGATGGAAGCTGCAGAGAGGGGCGGAACTGGCAGCCGCATCTGTGATTGGCTGTCCGGCAGTCAATCACAGACACAGCAGCTGGCTTGCACACAGCCGAGGGAACAAAGGTCTGTAAGTATGTTTCAAAGGCTTATTTTAAAAATCTTAATCGGCAGTTGGGGGTGGACTAGGGTGCCCTACACATAGTAATTAGCTTTAATGGTAGTGCACCAAGCAGCCAAAGGGATCAGGAGGGGGGCTCTCCTGCTTGGGCCAGAAACCTCTCAGAGGACAAGGAAGCTGCAGGGACCAGATGAATATTAGACCTAAGCAATAAAGCAAGGTTTGTACCATGTACAGCACATTGTACATGGCAGACAGTGGTGTCAAACCCCCCCCCCCACCTCTATTTAGGCTTGGCAAAGGAACATGAATGGTTCAAGAGAGGTGTTAAGGAGGCCATTTATGTGAAAATAAAGAAACCAAGCCTAAATAGAGGTGGGTGGTAGACACCAACTGTCTGCCATGTACAATGCTGTTTTCACACCTTACCCTGGGCGTTCCTATAACACCTCTTAGCCACTATGCAATCACCCCTTTAACATCTGGCTGTGATATGCTAATTGGGATTTTCCAGGGTACATAATTGCCACAGATTCTTGTACCGATCCCTGACCCACCCCCCTCCGAATGAAGGAAACATACGTGCAATCAAATGTTTAAAGACTGGAGAACTTCCAGTTCCGGTCTTTTAAAAAACAGCTACTGCGGATGTTGTGGGCTTGTGACGGGCCCTCCTACCGTCAGAAAGTCAACAGATAATATTGCATTTACAATAGAACAACTTTCATGAGCTTTAAGGCTGAGGCCACACTGTGACAAACAGCAATGTGCGTGAAAAGCTTGCGCACATTGGCACGCATTTTATGCGGTTACCGTCTGGTTTTGTTGCAACATCCTCAATTCTGTGTAATTAGTGTGCATGCGATTCAAAAAAAAATTTGAGCGGATGCGCTCTGAAAACATATCACATTGACATGCACTGCGATGCGATTTCATGGTTAACGATCGTTAGCTCATGAGAATTCGGCAGTGTGGCCTAGCCCTAAGTTAATATTAAGCAGGGCAGCTTAAACCAAAAGTAAATTAATATAACTTTGCAGTAGTAAATAGGGAATGCTGGGAGTTGTAGTTTGAAAAAAAACATGGAGGGCCACAGGTTAGACATCTCTGCATTCATCAGTGCTGCTTAAGGGAGAAATGTTCCAGTAAACTAGCATAAAAACAGCTGACTGCCAAAAGGCTTATAATATGCCAATTAAAATGCACAACTAAATGTAAAATTCAATGAAACTGAATAGTAAAATGCAGTTTTATGTTGTTAATCCTTGATAAAGCATATTTAGATTTCTTCTCTGAAAGAAGAACATAGTCAGTCTGCAGGGAGAATAGAATTGGACTATGTATATATGTGTCGTTATTGAAGCCTAAAATCCCCGTTGTGCATAGAATTTCTTTAATAAATGAAGTAAGATAATAATATGGAAAAGTATAAGGTATAACAATTCCCTTATAATATGCAAATAAGGAAGGGAGACTTCTGGGAGCTGTAATTCCAATTCTCTCCCTATCTTATTTAATTTATTAATGACATCTGTCTATAGGCACTTCACAGCACAAGTCCAGAGGCCTGCGTACACTGATGATGGCTTGATCAAGCTGAAACCGGTCTGTAGTTGGCTCTCTGGTTTTGCATTTAGCTTTTGGAATGCTGTAAAAACAAAAATATGAAAATTACCCAGAAGTCTCTGTTCCTTATTAGAATTCCACAATTAAAACAATGTTTTATTACCCTGGGTGTCAGATGTTCATGTCTTTTACTAATTGTCATTGTTGCCTGCTAGAATGAGTGATAGCTTATCGTTTTCTGAGACACCGATTAATGGTGCAAAATGAAACAGCCAGAGTGCTGGGTAATGTGCCCTGACATGGGCCAGGACCAGGGACCCAGCAGTATAAGGTTAATGCCCCTATGGCCACATACCTTTCCCTCCCCTTCACAGGGGGTAGCAGAGGTCGGTGCAGCGGACTTTCCCTCCCCTTCATGGGGTACCGGTGTGGGGTTATGCAGCAGGGTTGCCGGGGGGAGCGCGTCCAAGGTCGCAGGTGTGACGTCACAGGCAGGGCTGGGTCTTGTGGTACCTGCGCGAGATCCTTATAGGAGAGAGAAAGATTTTGTGCGCCAGGAAACTACTCGGCCGTTGGAGCCGTGGAAGTTCCACCCACCCATACCTACCCATTTCCCTTTAGTGCTAGGGCACATCCCTGAGGGCGTAGAAAGATCCCAAGAGTAGGCGGCATAGGAGGGTTAAGATAGATATACATTAGATGATATGTGTCACTGGAGTTATAATATGTTATTTAAAGTTTTATAACGTCATGTTTAAATTGTTTATTGATTAAAAGATGCTGCGGCCTTTTCCCTCCAAGAAAGTGTGGTGTGTGGATTACTGGGTTTGTAAATTAGGGGGTGCGGGGTCACAGAATCGACTGCCATGTCATGTGCTGATATTTGGCTCAGCATAAGGTCACTTTTGTTTAAACTCCCATTTTTTTTGTACAAGCTGATGGTAGATGTTACAGTATACATGTTTATTGATGCTGACAGTTTAACCTCTTCACATGTGCCTGGACTCTGTAAATATAACCTAGCAAAAAATAAAGAAGAGAGAAAAAGTCTGATCTGTTTATCCAGATATTTTAGCCTGAAGGAATTGGCCTCAAGCGCTCTGTAAACCATATAAAGTAGTAAAGTGGAATATTACATAATAGGGCATAATACCGTATCACTATATGCTTCCACCACTGGCTGTGTGTGTGTGTATATATAATATATATATATATATATAATATATATTATATATATAAAAGAAGATAGGAAACGAGGCACACCCGCTATGTAGAACAACGGCCCGGGTGCTATCCGTACTGGTTCCAGATATAGAAGAAATAAGATGCGGTCGGAGCACTCCTGGGTCTGTTAAATATATTTATTGAAACAATCCACGCCATCAACGCGTTTCGGCCGCCATATTGGCCGTCAGGACGGCCAATATTTATTAAACAAGAAAAGGTAGGCCTGGTACACCTACGCGTTTCAGCCGGAACTGACGGGCTGAAACGCGTAGGTGTACCAGGCCTACCTTTTCTTGTTTAATAAATTGTTGATTTACCCGTGGAGTGCTCCGAATTCTTTTGAAATATTTTATCCGCTACTGGAGCACCCGTGGAGCCTATTTGACGGAGTGCGGGAGAAGTCCTTCTTATAAAACATATAATATGTATATATACACACATTAACCACATTAATTTTCTCATCTTAAAAAGGGAATAAGAGAATAAAATTTCATCTGCTACTATTAGTACTTCAAGACATCCCTTAAGACTTGAAGAAAAGAAGTTTAGTGTTTTTGGAAAAGGGTTTTTTTGACTGTGAGAACGGTAAAGCTATGGAACTTCCAGTGGAAGTTGTGATGACAGGTTCATGGACAGTTTTAAAAAAAAGCTGGATGAGTTTCTGCAAACAAGGAAGTTGCAAGTTATGGTATTGATTCATAAAGTAGAGTTGATCCAGGGATATTTCCGATTGCCACTTGGAGTCAGGAAGGAATTTTTTTCCCTTCATAAATTGGGGGGGTTTGCCTTAATTTGGATCAACAGTTAGGCAGAAAATAAGGGTATTGTGAGTAGTAAACTAGTTGTACCCGGATATAGTATTTGTTACGTCGGGTGTTATTTGGCTTAGATGGAAGGGACAGAGAAAAGAAAGTGTAAAGTTGGTAATGTACATAATCAGGGTATTTCAATAAAAGTTCTTATCATTTAAAATGGTGCTAATTTTGCCCCAACCAATCAGATGTTAGCTTCAAATGTAAATAATATCTGATTGGTTGGGGCAAAATTAGCACTATTTTAAATGATAAGAACTTTTATTGAATCTCCCTGAATGTTTTAAAGGGTATGTGTTGGGCCCACCCCCAACTGCCGATTTAGATTTAAAAAAAAAAAGCCCCAGAAAGAAAATAATACCTTCTTTCCACGCGCTCTGTTCCCGGCTCTCTGCTAGATGGAAGCTGCAGAGAGGGGCGGAACTGGCAGCCGCATCTGTGATTGGCTGTCCGGCAGTCAATCACAGACACAGCAGCTGGCTTGCACACAGCCGAGGGAACAAAGGTCTGTAAGTATGTTTCAAAGGCTTATTTTAAAAATCTTAATCGGCAGTTGGGGGTGGACTAGGGTGCCCTACACATAGTAATTAGCTTTTAATGGTAGTGCACCAAGCAGCCAAAGGGATCAGGAGGGGGGCTCTCCTGCTTGGGCCAGAAACCTCTCAGAGGACAAGGAAGCTGCAGGGACCAGATGAATATTAGATCCTAAGCAATAAAGCAAGGTTTGTACCATGTACAGCACATTGTACATGGCAGACAGTTGGTGTCAAACCCCCCCCCCCACCTCTATTTAGGCTTGGCAAAGGAACATGAATGGTTCAAGAGAGGTGTTAAGGAGGCCATTTATGTGAAAATAAAGAAACCAAGCCTAAATAGAGGTGGTGGTAGACACCAACTGTCTGCCATGTACAATGCGTTTTACAAACCTT